>JAMAGY010000003.1:1017122-1558629 GCA_023626415.1 Penicillium sp. S1701 | reverse complement strand
GGCCGGGGGGGGGTTGATGGTGGTGAAAGGGGGTGGAAGCAAGCGGGTAGGGGCTTTGACAGTTAAGAGGCGAGGTGATCAAAGGACGGTGCAACCATCGTCACTGGGGGATGGGGGGGAAGAGTGGAGTGGAGATGCCAGAAAGAGCGGGTTTGGGGGGGGTAAGTAAGTTAAGTCTGACTGCAATACTTTACCTGTAAGAAGAGCGTAAGGGAGAGCCCACCCCCCTACTGTCAACGCCCCCAGAGCTGTATTGTTTTACGCCCTGGAGCCAGTGTCCGTCTACTCATTAGTCTTTACACTTTATGAGTATTTTTTTGCTCCTTTTCCCTTTAGTCTATTTAGTCTTTTTTCCCCTCTATTTCCCTGTTACATTCTTTGGGGCCAAAAGGCAATTTTACGTGGATGATCTGAACCAGGGCAATTCCCAAGGCTACTCGTATACGAAGTCGGCAGAGTCAACTGGAATGGTTGAGGCTGGGAATAAAATACTAGTACAGTAGCGTACCTCCGATATTTCCCATATTCCCACCATTGACGAGGAGTGCTGGAGCTGTGGTGGAGAGTCGTGACGCACTTCCCGCCTAAGGCACCGAGTGCACGTGCCTCCCCACGTTCTTCAGGGTATTGAGGACTGGACATGGACACCTAGGGTAGCTGATGGTTATTATTTGCATGTTTCTGAGCATACTATTACTCAAGATACTATTACTAGTATCACTAGCAGGTGTACTGCACAATGTTCAAGTTTAATGTGCAATGTGTGGTGTCGTAGATACTAGTATCATGATGATATGTGTTGTTAGGTGCACGCTGGGCAGGGGTACAGACACTAGATATATTTTCGAGTCTACTCCCTACTGAACTGGCACTGGCACTGGCAACTTGAACTTGAACTTGAACCCGTCAAACCCAAAACCAACCGGCCCGGGACAAACTTTGAACCCAACCAAAACACAAGCGAGCCTGGAAAACACTCCTCTTCTCCCCGGGGCACGACAGATACAAGTTATTTGTACCCTTTCCCTTCTGGGAAAAATGCCTTGTTCGTCGCGTGGCTCTTAGTTTCACATGTCTCAGTCACCGCCCATGCCACCTTGGGCTGTCTGCCTTAGCACTGGCAGCTAGCCAGTTCGCTCCAGTGTCCTGCTAGGGAGTTATCACTGGCCATGATCCTTCCAAGATTTCGGGCATTGGTTTTTCCCATCCTCCAGGGCTGTCAATCGATCGATCCTGCATATCGGGCCTCCACTTTGACCTCCACACGCGTGGACATACATACAGAGTACATACGGAGTACAATAATAGAACTGGGCGACCTAGTACCCATGCCCATAAGGATCGCCGCAGTCTGGACCTGGGACCACCTGCAACGCCCGGCTCTGATATCCGACGCCGCCATGAGTGGTGCACACCGGACTGGTGACCTCTTCAAGTCTACAATAGGGTAGGGCGAATACTAGCGGCACAACGTGGCAGGTGGGAGCGGGCTAAGCGCGACTTATTCGATCCTACAGATGTCCCAGATGGTTGGATTTCGATCTCCGAGATTCGAGAGAAATCAAGGAAATTCAGTGACCATGATCATGACCATGACCATCCCACCAGACTCAGGATACTCTCCTATGCTTCAGCTTCACGTTGCGGGTCGCACACGGTGGTTCATGGTGGTTCAAAGTGGTTCCCGGGAATGGACCGGTCGAGACGTTGCGCCGCGTGGGCCGCGAATGGCCGGGGCACACACAGCCGATTATCGTTAGGGGAGGAAGAATCAGAGTTAATAGTACGAAGTAGTGTAAATGTCAGTAGTATGTACAATATATAGTATATAGTATATCGCATCCATCAAAATAATAAATAAAAACTCCACAGTCAATATCTGCATTTCATAGCTAATCTGTTAATCTGTATGTGGTGGCACCTGAGTCAGCCGCAGAAACCTGCTCGCAAACGTCATCCGTCCTTGTTTTCTGCGCTTCTCACCGCAGGCCCTTCCCCACATCCTTTTCCCAAAGGCCCCTCGTCGCACCCCCTTTCTCTCCTTGTCTTCACTCTCAATACCTTTCGTTTTCCTTTCGTAGCTTCATCATGGCCGAATTCGTGCGCTCTCAGATCTTCGGCACCACGTTCGAGATCACCAGCCGGTATGAAATGTGCCCTGTGTGCCCCGCCAGGCGTGGTGATTTCGTATTGTATCGCTGACCCTTGTTTTTTTTTCTTTTTCTAGGTACTCGGACTTGCAACCCGTGGGCATGGGTGCCTTCGGGCTTGTATGGTGAGCATCAGCCCAATCTGCGTTCTGGCGCGCGCGCGCCGTCTTTCCTCGGCAACATTCGCCCATGACTAACCTTGATGCGTTCTCGGCAGCTCGGCGCGCGACCAATTGACTGGCCAGCCTGTCGCCGTCAAGAAGATCATGAAACCCTTCAGTACTCCGGTCCTCTCGAAGCGGACGTATCGAGAGCTGAAGCTGCTTAAGCACCTTCGCCATGAAAACGTGGGTTCTTCTTCCACCTACTTCGCCTCGCGCCCGCAGCGCACATGTACTAAACGCCTCATGCAGATCATCAGCTTAAGCGACATCTTTATCTCCCCTCTCGAGGATATGTATGTCGGATTTGATATGTCTAGACCACGAGACAGAGACTAATGGCTGTAGTTACTTTGTCACCGAGCTTCTGGGAACTGACCTCCACCGACTTCTGACATCTCGCCCTCTTGAGAAGCAATTCATTCAGTACTTCCTCTACCAAATTCTCGTGAGTTGACTCTTTATCGATATTATACCAGGAGAATGCTTCCCTTTTCACATCGATTTTCCTGGATTTGCTTTCCTCTTCGCTAACAAATTGCAGCGTGGATTGAAATATGTACACTCCGCTGGTGTCGTCCACCGTGATCTGAAGCCCAGCAATATTCTGATTAACGAGAACTGTGACTTGAAAATTTGTGATTTCGGCCTCGCGCGAATTCAGGATCCGCAAATGACCGGTTATGTGTCAACAAGATACTACCGTGCGCCTGAAATCATGCTCACATGGCAAAAGTACGACGTTGAGGTGGACATTTGGAGTGCGGGCTGTATCTTCGCCGAAATGCTGGAGGGAAAACCGCTCTTCCCTGGAAAGGACCATGTCAACCAATTCTCGATTATCACCGAGTTACTAGGAACCCCGCCCGACGATGTGATCCAGACTATTTGCAGCGAGAACGTGAGTCCCAACCTGCCCGTTATCCGCCTTTTGTAATTCGGAATTCACTAACCTGTGGCTTTTCTTTTTTGGATATAGACCCTGCGATTCGTCAAGTCCTTGCCGAAGCGTGAGCGCCAGCCCCTCGCAAACAAGTTCCGAAATGCCGATGCCGATGGTTCGTGACGCGATTCCCACAGCCCCACCTTCCAAGTGCTCTTTTGTTGACAAAGATTTAGCCGTCGATCTGCTTGAGCGGATGTTGGTATTCGACCCCAAAAAGCGAATCCGGGCCGGAGAAGCGCTGGCGCATGAATACCTGGCCCCGTACCATGACCCCACCGATGAGCCGGTCGCACAGGAGAAGTTCGACTGGTCATTCAACGATGCCGACCTACCCGTGGATACTTGGAAGATCATGATGTGGGTATCCTTCCCATGCACCAGTTGAAAATCTGTTGCTAACCTGGTCCCTTTTCTTTCTCGCAAATAGGTACTCGGAAATACTCGATTTCCACAACATCGATCAAGGGACCGAGGCTGGTCAGGCTCTAGTCTCAGGCCCGGTGCAAGGACCAACTTCCCAGGCTTTTGCATGAATTTCATTACCCAACGATCCATAATTTCTACGATAGTACTTTTTCAGCACTTATGTTTTTTTTTTTTTTTTTCTCGGATTGTTTTCCTCTCCATTTCCATCTTTCTCCCCACAAGCAGGGAGCTATGGTGCCCAAATCATATACTTGTTTTAACTGGGAAGCTTTGCAAAGTGGGCGTGTTCAATTTTTCTTTTTAGTTCCTTGGCCTATTGAAAGCCAATTGTCCATATCTAGTTCGGCGTCTTCGAAGAATCGGCCGGTGATCAGGGGATCTCTTTTTTCTCTTCCTTTCCTTTTTTTTTATGACCATCAGATTTGATCTGTACCTAACAAGAAAACTTGAAGAAAGTAGTAGACAATACTATGGTACAATAACTACTCTGGCTTGAAACTGTACAAACATAGTAGAAGTTATACCATACTACCTTCTATGGCATGGGATACTGCCCCGTGTACCCCGAGTAATCCAACCAATGGGAAGCCGCACACCGCCCGCAATCAACACGTGAGCGATAGGCGCATATCGAAATCCCCGGCCGCCCACTCTATTCTCCTCCGCGCTCGTGTTTCATGGGGGACAATTCGGGCTGTGGAGAAACCTCGCTGAACCCTTGCATTCGCTATATTCTCTCCCTCTCCCCCGACCGTCTCCATGGCTGCTCAAAATAAACAAGATCCCATTGTGTTGGTGATCGATTTCCACCATGCGCGGTGCGTGCTTCTCCCCCCGCAGTGACGATCCAGATATTGGAGATCGCTAGTTTCCAGACAATGCGCTGAATGATATCTGTTGCTGATACAATCTGCAGGGGCCCCGAGATCGAGCATTGTATCGCTAACGACGGCGCGAACCCGGCTACTGACAATGACTGGTCATTACTACCATTTATGGCCTTGTCAGACGGCGCTCATCTGTATGACATTATATCCCCCGGTCCCCATGCCCTGTCGCTGGAGTGACAGCTTTGCGGCCTTCGAGTCTCCTTTAAGCCCAAATATCTGCTCTATAGTCTGATTAGCGCGCTGATGTATCTGGTTTCGCTGTTTATTCTAGATCGACCGAGGAGTTCTCCTATTTCACTCTACGCGGCCGAGCAACCTCTGACAGCCCTGAAACCTCACTTTTCGGTATCGCCTGTTCACGCCAGATCGATTCCAAAATACTCATCAATCGCCCACCGGATGTGACGAGATCGACAGTTCAAAAGGCGGTGGTTGTCGTCACAGATAGTCCGCAGAGGGTTGGCCAGTTGCGCGAGAAGCTCTCTGTGGTAACAACAGCTTGGTTTGCTCAGCGGTATGTTGAAAACAGCTCTTGTGGATTTTGGGTGGGGAAAGGAGATTCTCTTATACCCCGCATAGAAATGTTTTTAGAACTGTTCAATGAGCTAACAATATGCGTGGACGGACAGCGACTTTTCCGATATTGATATCTTGAAGGTATACGCGATCGACAAAAATTCGAGAACATGAAAACCAGGCTAATATTCAAGCTAGAAATTTCATGAGGGTTTGGTGATTAGCTTGATGAATGACAGCCCGACAGATCAAAACTTAGGTTGGTATTGTATTGGTCACTTGGGGCTAGCTTATACTTACTTAGACTCAAGGTCTCTCACTCCGAGAAATGATTCACGAATTTAAGTACCAGACATTGGTTCTCTTCAAGGCATTGCTATTGCAGCCCAAGGTATGCTCTATTTGCTTTATCCTGGGCGAACTTTAGGTACATCATGCTAACCTATGAAGATGCTCTTCTTCGGCACACGCTGTGAAAGATTATGCATGCTCCAATTTTCACTCATTTCCTTAATACCCGGCCTCATCAATAGCCTCGAAGACTGCGCAGACCCTTCATTTGACAGTTACGCACAGAGCGTTGAGAAGCCAACTTCTCTCAAGACTAGTGATCGCAGCTCTTGTAGGTTTAAATTTGAAGTCTTAACCGATGCTGTTTGTGCTGACTTTCGTACAGTACTGGCATATATGGGTCTGCCATTGCAAATATTCGGCAAGGTATGTGTCTGCCTCAACTTGATATTGTGACCGGATTCCTAACTCCTTTACTAGGGAAGCATGTTCGGGCCGTATACTCCTCTTCAACAGCTGGATCTGTTGGCCGACGACGGTACCAAGTCATACGTAGTAGGATCTACAAATTCATTGCTTCTACAACAGAAGGACCGATACAGCGATATTCTAATTAACGTGGGTAACCTGCTCTTCTACTTCTGTTCGCATTTTCTAATCCGACCGGAAATTGCCAGCTTGACGAAGACAGCATCAGCATCTCATCTCTGCCTCTCCGCAATGCCCTGGTTCTCTCCACAGCTGACAGACGCTGGATTGATCTTCTCACTCAGATTGTCAACGATACTTGGGATGAAGAGCATCCCTCACGCCCAAAGACCCTTGGTTTCATGGGCTCCGAAGAGTTCATTCGATTGCAATTTGAGGAGTACTTGCTGGCCCTACTATCTTCCATGAAATACCATGAGGAGCTCAACTCGTACACCTCTGGTGAATCTGGGCACCGCAGCCGAGCGCAATTACAAAACTTCAACATTGAAGGAGACCCAGCCGTCGACTTCAATACAGAGTTTTTGGTTCAGTGGCAGAAGACCTCCAACTATGCGCTTTTCTCGCGTCTCACCTCAGACGCCCTCCTTTTCTCTATCACGGAACCCCGTCACCCAAGTGCTGGTGGATTGACCGTGGAGGATATTCAGCGTCGACTATCTCAACAGGTAGCTGAGCTTCACCTTGACGAACGAGTCCGCGAGGGACGAGAGGCGCTCGGCAGGCATCTCGCGACGGGTCAGAAGAAGGTTAGCGCTGCATACAACAGATTCTGGTCCGACATAGAAACCATGCGTGAGACTCAAAAGAAGCGAAACGAAGAAAAAGCTTCTCAATCTCAACGCGCATCTATCGATACCCCTGCCTCCCCTTCGCAGGGCTCTCTCGATGATTCTACATCAGAAACCTCCGGAGCTTGGTTCGCAAGCCGCCCAAGAGCCTCCATTGACGTTTCTCAGGCGCAGGCCACGGTGGGCCAAGCAAGCCAAAAAGCCAGCGCTTACTTCAGCTCATGGGGGACATGGGCGAACGAAAAGCGGCGTGAGTGGCAAGAAAAGCGCAGCGCATCCCCCTCCCCCAATCCCCAGCCAGGCGTCGCTCCATCGCCATCGACGCCTTCGCTTCCCGTCGTTACCGAAACCGCCGAGTCCGATCGTGGCCGCCGTCGTTCGATGCAGCGACACAGCGAAGATGCCGAAGGTCTGTCTCGCAGTCTGAGCCGGAGAAAGAGATGGAGCAATATTCTCTTGCGTCGGGAGAGCGGAGAATTCAAACGCGACGAGAGCACCGAAGCACCCTACCCCAAGTCCCCCCTCTCGCAGGGTTTCCCGGCGCACGAGCTTGGAACGGAGTCGAAACCTTCTGAGACCGAAAAGGTCGCGGGCGAGCACAAGCACGAGCGCGAAAACGAGAATGAGCAGCCCGTCGACGCGGACGGTTTCGCCAGCGTTTCGCTTACACCCAATGACGGGCTTCGCGTGGATTTGAACCCCAGTGAAACTCTGCCTCAACACACAGAGGACAAGCCCGCTTCAGCGGATCCGGTGCCGGATAATTCACTGACTGCTTTGCCAGCCAAGGACGAAGAACAACCGCACGTTGAGGCCAAGGATTCTAGCAAATAACTTTGCGCGTTGTCCAAATTTTCCCTTGATGCATTGTCCCATACTTTTACCCTCCCCCTTTTATATTCTGGTACTTGGCATTGTAGCGCGGCATACCCATTCTAGAACCCCGTTCCCATTCTTCAATTGTTTTCTTCTTATGTTGATACATTTTTCCCCCAAACCCCGAAACACCTTTACCAAGATCGCAATCTGTGTATATGACCTCAGGATCGCCTTAGAATTAGCATTATTTTGGACATTTTGCATTACGCGACTCAATATGCATGTCGTTTTAGAGCCAGGCATTCACCTTTGATTACATTGCGTATTTCTAGCTGCTTATAGACTGAGTTTTACCATCATTACTAGGAGATTGACATCAGGGTACAGGATACTTGAGAAAGTAACTTATACCAGACACCTCTACTGGCCCAACTATTCAAGTTGTATCTAGCAGATCTACGACTCCTACTCGTCTTCGTTAAGACCAAGCTCATTTGAATACACTAGTGTATGCGAAGATGGAAAGGGAATTCGGGTTATCATTGATCTGTCGTCTCAACGCTATGATGAAAGATGGAATAAAATAAACACAAAATGCGTTCGTTCTTGTGCTCCGAAGCTCCCTTGTTCCCAACCAAGCGAAATGCCTCCCTTCCATCCCAGGACCACTCAGCCCAACCTTGCCGGCCCCTCCTATTCCGATTAGAAAATGGTGTAAAAGAAACAAGCAAAGAAGAGATCGATTGGAATCAGGTCGGGTGGCGACAATAAGAGAAAAGGGCGAAACGGAACCATAGGAACAGATGAGTCCGATGCGACGATGAATGAGCTAAGGGGAAATCATGCATCGGGAAAGCAGATGAATGGGCGGTGGAATTTTTTTAAGCAATGTAGGCGATGTCGTCCCCCTCTAGACGCTCGATGTAGTCCTTCTCCATAAGAGCTTCGATGTTCTTTTTAATATCGGGGATCTTGGGCGGGAAGCGAGACTTGACGATCTGAATGACTTCCTGCACCAGTTGTACGTGCTTCATCTTCTTGCGAGACTTCATAATACGGACAATGGCCGACTGTGGAGAGTTAGAACAGATCATGTATGAGGGGGTGGGGAAAATAAGAAGGAAAACTGGAATTGGGTCCATACCTGAAGAAGAAGCTTGCGGTCCTCCTCTATAGTCTTGTGGGTATCATCCGATTCTTGCTTTTGCTCTGCCTTGATCTGGATGTTTAGGTTGACCTTGATTTTCTTATTTTTGAAGTTGTAGTTGAGGGTGAATGTGGTCGTTGGTTCAGGTTTGGCACCCTCCGGGCTGGCAAGGAGTACCTTCGCCTTCAAGAGGATACTGAGGTTGGGATCAAGAACTTCCGGGCCGAGAGCTGTCGCCTTTTGGATGTCGGAGTAGGACATGGTGTCGGTCTCATTGAACAACAACAAAATACCCATCTGGTAAGTGGACACTTGGAAGGTGTAGGGCAGCTTTGCATTCTTAATGTAGTTTGCTTTGACCTCACCCTTACAAAGCTGCCACAGCCAGGTCAGCTTACGACCATTGTGCTTGCCGAAATAGAACTGCTGGAACCGTTCGCAGGTCTTGTTGATCTCGGTGGGGGCATTGAATGGTGTCGTAGGAGGGTTAAGAGGCCAAAAGCCAGTTCCAAGAATCTGGAAGTGCGAATCCACCATCTTCTTGCGGTCGTCATCATCGTAAGTCTTCTCTTGATGATCCTTATAGTTTGAGTTGAGATCCTTGGACAGCTGGATGTCCTGGAACATGCGCTGTAGCTTGTTGGTGTATTCAAAACCACAGGCCTCCTTCAATTTACTGATCATGCTGGTTTCCGCATCGTCAGACACAGAGCTGACATGCACCAGACGTTTCGCTAACATCTTGGAATAGAATTTTTGGAAAACATCCTTGTCCTCGATATATTTGAAAACGGTCATGATCTGCGTCAACATCTCCTCCAGCTCGGACTCCTCGGCAGCCTTGGAGCCCTTTTTCAGCAGACCATCTGTGTATTTGGCCAGAAGTTCTGGAGAGCGAGTTGTGGTGTTTTTGCAAATGCGGTTGCGGTTGACAAACTCGCGACAAGCGTTGTCGAGAGAACGGACAAACTCGGATTCGCCGTTGAAAGCCTCGTCGACCAGATTTTGGTACCGGGTGTGAACCTGCAAAAGTGCATCCACGTATAGCTTGGGCTCGAAGTTATCCCCTTCCGATGCGACCTTCTCAACAGCAGCCAGACCAGCTCGTCTCACATGATTTTCGAAGGTGGCGCGCAGAGGATCCAAACCTTCCTTGATGCGCGAAAGAAGTCGGTACATCCGAGCGAGGTCTTCCTGGCGTTCATTATCCAACAAAATCTGGAACTCATCACGAAGCAAATTGGAGTGCGCAGTGACAAGAACATCGAGACATGTTTCGGTAAGACTTTTAGTAACATCGGGATGCAAATAAAGTCCGACCCTATCCTTCTCTTCTGCAAGCCGAGTCTCCGCCTTCTTCATGTACTCGACGACACTGTTCTCCGCCACAAACTGTCGAGATTCGTTCTCGTAATAGACCTTGGTGGCTGCAATGAATGGCGTCTGGAAGTAGGTCCGGTAAACTTCGAGAGTTGACTTCTTGCTGTCGTTCTCATCCAGACCTAAGGAGACGAAGGAATCGACTATGCTCTTAATCTGAGATTGCTCGATGGTTTCACCATTACGCTGTTTCTCGATGAGGTTCAGCACGGCATCCATCACCTTCCCATGAACAAATTCAAAGAAATCTTCCTTCCACTTGACCAGGTGAAGGGTGTAAACGTCGTAAACATTCTTTTTGCCCTCGTCGATCTCACGCTTAACCCAGTGTCGGTTGAGGTAGCTGAACAAATGGTTGACATATTTCGCAGCGGTAGTGTAACGGGTCCATTCGCGGATGTAAAATGCCAGGAGAGCTTCTTCAGCGTGACTCTGAGACTCCTTGTGGACAACAGCCAGATGACGCGATAGGTACTCTCCTAACAATTTGTAAAGCTCTTCACCAAGGAGGTGTGCTGAATGTGGAGGATAACTCATTAGTGATGTTTCCTGTGAGCCCGCGCGATGGGCTAGAAATAGGGGCAACGAACCTCCCCTGTGGGCCTGTAGACCTTGACTACTCGTGACGGCTTTCTGCGAGGTACAGAAGTTGTGGACGGCGCTATGGTTGACCTGTAAGCGGGGGAGGGGGGTTAACAACGGTGCGGGCGTCAAACATACGTGTAAAGTGCCATGTACTGAAGACAGAAGTCTGATGGTTAGCTTGAACACGATCAAACGAGGGCCAGCTGTTCTGTTGCAAACGAGAGCATTCAAGTACTCACATGTTTCATGTCGACTCCTTCCTCCAGCTTCAGCATCACATTGTCGATTCCTGCCTCCAGGAATGACCATCTAAAGTCAGGTCAGCACTGGTTTTTTCTGTATTTCTGTTCATTTTACCCGACTGGTCAACTCACGTCTCGGGAAGGTCATCCTTGTGAGGCGTCTGGGGCATCGCGAGTACCATGGCGGAAGGGAGAGATGAGGGGATGCGAGAGAGAGAGCAAAGGAGGGAGGGAGAAATTCTGGGAGAAACAGAGTCAGATGTCAGCTGCAAAGCTACAAAGGCCTTTGAACAAGATGTTCTCACAAGCCTCTTGGAAGGGCACATACAAGGCTTAAATCACCCAAGGTCGGAAATGGGGTGTAGCGCCACGAGTCACAGAGCGTGTCTTTGCCGGAGAAGCCAACCCTGGTTGATTTTGACTGAAAGTTATGCTTTCAAAGAACAGAAAAAAGAGGAAAGAATGATACCACCCCGACGAAACAAGAGAGAGCAAGGCAGATAGATGTTAATCAGGCAGACGAGTGTGGCGGCGAAGATGAGGCTGAGACTGCGTGGGGATCTCGTGAGGGCGGTGAGCAGCGGGCGGTGGGCCCAATCGGGTATAGTCGATTCATTTGTATACTTTGTATACGAGAGGTATATAAAAGTGACTTGCTATTGTTTATATTTCACAAGATCACACTATATTCGTGATCAATTCTGAGAGCTTGTAAAGATCTACAATATCTCTGTTGGGGTCTTCTAGGACCTGCCGGCAGACAACTGTTAGAGATTGTCTGCTGTTCAAGTTACTTGGCACGATCACCGTTCTAGACCCCGGCGAATTTTTTTTAATGAAACACACTTTTCTCTGAACAATCTGAGACGCGAGCGGGAGAAAAATAAAATAGAATAGAAATAGAACAAAAAAAAGTAAACCCAAAGAATTCTTGGATCTGTTTGAGCAAATCATTGTGTACTCTCCGTTGTGCAGTTATATACAGTCTCACGGTTCTAAAGTGACGTCACTACCCCGGCTGAGCTATGATGGCGAGGGAAAAAAAATTAAATATAGTTCCAGAACTAATACTGGCGGTTCTAGCAAATAACTTCCACATCTGCCAGGTAAAAATGAGTTTTAATCGACTCTCAGAAAGTCAGGTCACCCGTCGCCAGATTCCAACCTGGCAGCTCATCCCTAACACGGATATCCAAGGTTATCCACTCATGATATACCACGGCGCTTTCGACGCCACAGCCGCCGAACTCAAAGAGCGCTTGGAGATGATCGGGGAAGTCGTACCCCAGTGGGTTTATACTATGTATACCCAGACCCATTTCCACTCCAACACTCACGAGGTCCTGGGTGTTGTTGCGGGCCGCGCACGGCTCTGTTTCGGAGGCGAACACAATCCGCAGCGGTTCGAGCCAACAGTCCAACGTGGTGACTTGATAATCATCCCTGCTGGCGTTGGACATCGATTGCTAGCGGATGAAGGCGAGAAACCATTCCAGATGGTGGGCTCATATCCACATGGGAAGCAGTGGAACATGTGTTATGGCCAGCCAGGTGATGAAGACAGGGTCAAGGATATCCGAGGCTTGGGATGGTTTCGTCGTGACCCATTATATGGGAATGATGGGCCTGCTGTGCAACATGATCTTCCGGAATGAACGGTCTCCTGGGCCAAGAAAAAGCGAATACGTTCAGAATGTCATCTCTTCAATGGATAACACTAATCCTGGGGGTCTGCAAATTCAACTGTAGCGGGTGAGCCTTTAATGCTTGACCCTCTCAACAAGGCTGTCATAGTATCAAAAAAATCAGTATCAAAGTAGAAAAGTTGTTTGTGCATGGCTAGGACGTACCGGAGGACGCTGATGCAGAAGGTCATAAGCCATGCAAGCAGAGCCACCAAAAGAACCGATGCCAGGGCTTTTTGACGGACGCAAATCTTATCGTTACGAGGATCCAACTCTTGGTTGACCTCTGCATCGGTGCAGGATCCTGTCACCTCTGATAAAGAGGCAAATGCAAGACTCAGGTTGGCGGAATCAAAGACGATGAAGAATAAATCCAACAAAATGAGTCGCGCTTTGGCCGATGGCGAACGAAGGCCCAGAGGCTTGGAAGTATATTCGTCAAATGTGATATAAATGAGATACACCAGGGCAACGGCATCAACAATGATTGCCATCAGTGCAGATGGCCCTTGGGAGTGGTGCCCTTGGTCAGAGAAATGTTGGATGGATCCACCTAAAGCGAGCGCAGAGAGCGAAAAGCACCACACTGTCAGACGTAGAATCAACGGCACGATAGGGCTTCTGAGTAGGGTATTATGGAAACGCTTGAACCAGATCTCGCGACGAGTATTCGTATGCAATGGATACTCAGGACTATCGCCTTCTAGGTGTTTCCCTCGCCAGGGATCTGCGTAACTCCCGTGGTTCTCGAGCATCCATTCAGGTGTGACTTCTTTAATCTCACTACCATATTCGCGAGGGTATTGAATGGTCCGCGAGAAGGTTTTCCACCGCGATTCGCGCTCGACAGACGGCGAGCGGCCTTCGTCAAACAGAATTTGGTCTTGTGAGGGGGTATATTGGCGACTCGATGTTGCATGAGGGGAATGATTATGCTGAGCGACAAACGCATCGTTCGGTTGAGATGGTAGAAGGCGATCGGCTGCTGTGGCATCTTCTCCCTCGTCGTCGACGGTTTCAACGGAGCGAATCCACGCTATAAGACCTTATGGTTAGTGACCAGGAGCCAATGCCGTTTACAACAGCGAGGAGTTAGAAGTGGCAAGGCAAAAAAATACCACCAACATACCAGGTAAAGTCCTCAGAGTGAAGTGTTGCGATCGTATGACCTCTTCCATCTGCCTATCTGGCACTCGCGACGCGGTGGCTGGTGAGTCGTAAGCGCCATTGCGGAAAGCTGCAGCCTGGGTATCGATGCTCAGATGACTCGAAGACTCGGGTCCATTTGGGAGTTTTAGTCCCGAGGGAAGCTTTTCAGAAAGCTTTTCATCCAGGGCAGGCCCTGGAACGCCGGGTATTGAGCTATGCGCATCCATGGGAGGGTTGGTCAAGGGAGAGAGTCGGAGATTGCGGAAGGCGTCAATTCAGTATTTTCATGTCCGATTGGATTGTCCACGGACAGGGTCTGAACAATGCACGCCCGTGTGAGAACCGAGTCAAGCAATCGGGGGCGTGGTTGGTTGTGAAGGGGAAGCTGCTGGGAGTAAATCTAAACTTGTAAGCGATTTCGGCCAAAACGAGTTGGTTCGCGCGGAATGACGTCTCCCCCTGCCGATTCTCCCAAATCGACTCCATCGCTTCCTCATCCCCTCACCCTTTCAAGGAAGGGCGCGCACATAAGGGGCTTCCTCTTTTCGTTTTCACTCCTTCTGAATCTTCTTCTATCCTCTCCATACTTGACTTTTTCAACTCTTGAACCCCCTCCCCTCCCGGTTCCCCCGCGGCTATGCGCCTCTTCTTGATCCCCATCTCAACACGACGGGCGTTGATATATGCGCGACCACTACGGAGAGACGCTGCAAAAGAGCTCTCAATATTGGACAAAGTGACAAGTAAGGCTGCTCAAACCTGGGCCGGCTGGGAGGAAGCTGAGAAGGGTTGGAAAAAACACCTGGTGACCTGGGGCAATAAGGTCCAGCAACGGATACCATTTGAAGAATGGGGCCTCAAAAGCATACCATCGCTTACAACGCAGCGACGAATCGATGAGGAATATGGGAATAAAAAGATTGAGGTACTTTATCCCGGTAATACCCTGCGTTTGGAAAAAATCCCCGCCATCCTACACACCATCGCGACGGAAAGGCAGGAGTTTCACCGAAAGAAGATGTGGTGGAGCTTTGGCATTGCTCCTTTCACCGCACCATTGGGCTTGATTCCAGTGTAAGTATCTTTGGAATTCATTTCTAGGACCTATATACATTTCTAGCGCTGACGAGGCTTTCAAACATGCAGAGTTCCAAACATCCCTTTTTTCTACCTAGCCTACCGAGGGTGGTCCCACTGGCGCGGTTGGTTGACCCCATTCAATATAGTGTTCAAGTTGGAAGGCTAATTCGTTATATTCGTCCAGCGCTGAATGGCTCGCGCCACCTGGAGTTCCTCGTCAACAAGGACCTGATCAAACCCATATCTCCCCCAGAACTGGAACAGCTATATGCGAAACGGGCGTCGCGTACGCTTGACCACATAACTGCCAATATGTCAGCTTCTGATATGGCCGATGGAATGGAACAAAGCGAAGATCGGGTGCTATTGAAGATGTCCGACGCAAAAAAGTTAGCCTCCATCTTTGAAGCACCGGAGTTGGCACTCGAGGCCGAACGAGCCATTATCCAAGTTGGTGAGCAACTGGAGGCCGAGAAAAATAAAGCGAAGGATGACAGCTCGGATGATATGAAGAAAAACTCATGAGTCGGTATTTGGCAGGATTCAGGCGTTTATCAGGCAAGAAAGACCGCGATAGAGTGTCCCATTTTGTATAATTGGTTCAGTTAATATGCATTGTATCATACACACTTATGTAGATCATCTTCTCCAATTTAACTCAATCACTTCTTATTCTGATCTCATGCTCTCATGAGTCAAGTCCCATTGTATTCAAGTGACCTCAGTGGCAAGCCTGTATCCTGGTGAAGACCAGGTGGCATGAGAATTGAGTCAAACTTGAACCAACCGGCCCAAGTCTAGTCGCGAATGTTTGAATCAGGGCATAACATGTGATACTGTGCTTGCCAGCCCCTGTCCCGGGGTGCCCCATTGTGGGGGGTGACTGCTCTGATAGGTAGGGCGTGACTTTTGAAAAGCTAAAATCGAGGAGACTTTTTGTAAAACTTTCATTGAAAATCAGACATGAATCTTAGACCATTTGCATTTTTGAAAAAGAAGTGTTTGGTCCAATATTATTTTCGTGGCGTCAACTTGGCCATCGAAAGGTTTTGTTCAGCAGGAATAGTGGAATCTCTTCAAGTTCGAATTACTAACTCGTTATTATTCAACAGTACAAGTTAAATAATCAAGTCTCGAGCATGATCAGTATATATTTCAATCGAAGCGCCTTCAACAAAGTTCCTCCAACCAGGGAAGAGTGCCCGCGGAATGATTGAGATACGATCACCAGGTCCAAGAAGTTGCATCCAGGGCAGCTTCTGATCTTTCTGGTACGAAACGCAGTGGTGTCTAGTCTCCGAGCTAGCATGTACATTGGTTGCTAGGCGTATATCCTGATAGGCAGGGGGGTCGTCTCTGCTGGGCGACCAGTCGATCGCAAGATCAAACCAGGTCCAAGAGTTTCTGAAAGTACCATGATCCTCAGGATAGCTGCTCCATCCTTGATCATGGCTCCAAATATCGATTTTTATTTCTCTAATGGCGGCTCGTTCGGCTTGAATGGGCACCGATATCAGGTACGGCCGTTTGTCGCGGCACTCACTTGCTGTAAAGCTAGTCTTAAGCTCGCTGGACACTCGCGATACAACCCAATATTGTGCATGCTCTAAGATTTCGAGGACGAGTTCGGATGGTAGTCGCTGCCGGAGGATGTTGAGTGCAGTCACAGCATCTGCTGGGTGTCTTGGATAATATTGGTCGTTCCGGGGAGTGCCAGGAGGAACCAACAGTCCTGCCGTGGTCGAACTCAGGGAATGAGCTGTGAACTCGAACATTGCAGGAAAGGGAAACCTAGATGTCGTTTCTTGACTTGTTCGCTCGGGTGTCGAAGAATGACCTGTACTGATCTAAGCGGAGAGACGGTGTATGTTCGGCCAAGACACTTCTTATATGACGCTATGAGTATTTCGGGGCGCATCCTATATTTTCAAGGATGCTAGCAAGTAACTAGTATCAGCCTGCTGCCTCGTACTACCAGGTGGGGCTCAAGTTAGGCATCGACTTCTTATAAAGAAACTTTGAAAGATTTACAATTCTAGTACCTACTAGTAGAGAGCTTAATATTTTACGGATACTGCAAACTGGTATTAGTCTTTACAGGGCTTCGATGTGTGATACCCCTCAAAGCCTGTCCCGGTGATGACTTGAATGTTCCTCAAATTCCACCGTAACATCCACCGTTCTTAGCACAGCCCCCTTCCCTTGAAGTTGCTGCGTCAAACGCGGTGTACTTTCCGTCCCCTCACTCGAATCAGACTGCCTGTCACCTTCATCATGCTGATTTGAATTCTGACCTAACGAAACCTCGGTGATGACCCGGGTCCCACCTCCCCACCCATTAAACATTGACTGTCCGTTCTTCCACGACTGACTTGTTCCCGAGAACGATTGGTTGATATATCCACTAGCCTTGTTCTGCGGGAGCTCGAGTCCGGTCTCATCGGGAATCTGGGTTGTGGTTAGGCCAGAATGCAGGCCGGCGAAGATGTGATAGAGCGTTGGGACGCAGGCGACTACGACGGCCGTAAGCATCATTGCCTGGCCGACTATTTCGTAGTTGACTATGTCCCCTAAATTCTTGTTAGATCATCCGAGTTGGGCTTTGTCTGGAATTGTATGAGGAAGACCAACAGGGGACGTCGCTTGAGTGGACAAATGAAGGTAGGAGGGCTAGGTGGGCGACTCCGAGACCGACGATACTGTGATGCCGAATGAGTTAGCTAGCAAGATATTGGATCCGGCGAAATAATTTCTGGAGTTGATGCTAAGATACCTGAGGCGCATAGAGAAGGAACTCAAGATCTTCACCCGCTCGTGCCATGCCATCTGAACATGCCGCATCATTATGAACGGCTGAATAACGATGACAATCTCTATGAGGATATTGAAAACTGCGATGAAGTAGAATAAGATTCCCTGGTTGAAATTAGACGGAGTGATAAGCTAGTTTCGGTCTGATTTCTTGATGTATACTGACCTCTCCAACACATCGCCTTGGGGAGTATAGCCATAGATCAGGCAATTCACACTGGAAAGCTATACTCAACACTGCGAATATCGACCATCCGGCAATTACACCAGAGATGACAGCACAGCTGCGACGGAGGCTCCTACTCGGCGTTAATCTCCAAACCAGTAGGACAGTTGACATCTTGGAAAGTGACAAGACAACGATGAGCAGCATGTGAGCAGCAAAGGCGAACTTGCTCCAAGCTTGAATATCGCCCTCACTAAGCCGGTACTGGTGCTTTCCCAGTCCATGGTCAACTGCCTTCTGTAAGAGAACGACTTGAAGAATTGCAAGAACCAAAGCGACCCAGATGGGAGTATTGACAGCTGTCCGCCGCTGCTTGAAGTAAATCGCCGAACCGAACTTAGCAAGCACAAATATTATGGCGGCAATCAAAAGGGAAATGGAGGTTAAGGTGATGTTAGCACCTCGATTATCCCTTGACAGAGCCTGGAAGGCACTCGTTTGGTCGGCCATAGCACCATAATATCGACTTCAATATTTTCAGAGCTGATGGAGATAATTGTAGCCAGAGTTAAAATAAGAACCAGCTTTTTGCCATCCCTGATTAGAAGGTTTTTTTTTTTTTTTTCTTTTTTTTTTTTCTTAGTTAAAATTTGACAATCCTTATTGTTTCTTCGCGTTTGGTCCCTATTCACTGCAAAGAACTGCACGAAGGGGGTGTCGGTTTGGCGTGGCACCATCTAGTATCTTTTCTAGTGCAAAGATACAACATATCTCAGTACATTGTGTCGGCCAGGAAAATACCAATAACTAACTAGAGACCGCTGATGTGGGTCCGAGATTTTTCCATCAATACAAAGACAGGCCGCGTCGACTGGCAACTACAAAAAAGCCGATTCTTTGACTAGGCAATGTTGCTAGTCACCGACAAGACACGGAGGCCTGACCGTGTTGTTAAGCAAACATGTGGCAAAGATCTTCCGATAAAGCCCGGAGAGTCTAGATCGAAAACTAAAAAGCACCGGTTTTGTTACTAGAGTGCGAACAATAAGTACTTGCGCCGAAGCTAACTGAACCGTTCTAACGCGGCGCGAAAACTTGCATCGGAGATGTCGACTACTCGTTTCACATTCGTTGCGCAACCAGGACCCCTGTCTA
Organism: Penicillium sp. S1701; assembly: GCA_023626415.1. Taxonomy (NCBI): domain Eukaryota; kingdom Fungi; phylum Ascomycota; class Eurotiomycetes; order Eurotiales; family Aspergillaceae; genus Penicillium; species Penicillium sp. S1701. Next base: position 1,539,750 of record JAMAGY010000003.1, on the reverse strand, counting down.
GTCTCATGTTCACGGAAATGAGGAGTCAATAATAGCCCTAAGTACTCCTCGCCGTCTTCAGGCCAACTGATCTATTTTGCTTGGTTGAATTTTTCTCTTCCGGTGACCTGTCTTCACTCTAATTCCAACATGCAAGACGATATGGAAATGAAGAATGGGTCCGCTGTGCGATCAGCGCCAGTAGGGAGTGGGAATGATGTCTACGAGAGTGTTACATTCCGCCAGAAACAACAACTAGAGGTAAAGATCTACTTATATTTTGATTGGCCTGTGCAGACTCTAATCATTGGAAAGAGGTATCTCAACTTTTTCTCATCGGTCGCATTTTCTGCTTGTCTGCTTGCGACATGGGAATCTGCAGGTGGTAGTTTGCTCTCGGGGCTGTATAACGGTGGCCCTGCAGCAATTGTTTATGGGATTATTTTAAGCACTGTTGGTAATCTGGCTATCGCATGCTCTTTAGCCGAGCTTGCCTCTCTGTATGTCCACGGAAATGACTGTGATGAGACAGTGCTGACTTCCAGATTGACAGACACCCAGCTGCAGGTGCCCAATATCACTGGAGTTATTTCCTCGCACCTCGGGGCCGTCGATTCATCAGTTTCTTCCAAGGTGAGCACATGAATGGAAGCCTTCCTTTGTTTATTATTATATGCTTAACATACCAGGTTGGGTCACTGTCTTCTCTTGGTCCGCTCTCGTCTGTATCTCGCCATATTTCATCGGAACCCAGATACAGGGAATGGTTGTGCTGGCACACCCTGAATATGAGCTTGTGAAGTGGCGCGGTACATTGCTTATGTGGGCAGTTGCAATTATCCCAATCATAATCAATATTTTTGCGCGTCGGGTTATGGGGGCCATCGAGGTTGCTGCGGGCATCATGCATGTTGTCTTCCTACCTGTCACCATCGCAGTCTTCGTTATCCTCGCCCCTCGAAACCCCGACTCTTTTGTTTGGGACACATTTGTGAGCGGATTGAGTGGTTGGAAGGACCCCGGGGTTGTATTCTCCATCGGTCTTCTTGGTGTCATCACTCCCCTAGCTGGTACGTCTTCCTACTCTCAGAATATTCAGCAATCTCATTTCAAATGACAGGTGTCGACGGCGTAATCCACATGGCTGAAGAAGTGAAAAACGCCAAAGTTGTCGTCCCCCGCTCCATGATCTGCGGCACACTGATCAACGGAGTCCTTGCATTTTCCTATTTGATCGCCGTCCTCTACTGCATGGGTGACTACACTGAAGCCCTCACCAGTCCAACGGGCTACCCCATTATCACGATAGCCTATCAAGCAACCGGCTCTAAGGCAGCCACCTTCGTTCTTATGGCTATGGGAATGCTCCCCGGCTGGATTGCCCTCTTCAACGGCTTTGCTTCCGTCACGCGTCTGACCTGGGCTTTCGCTCGAGACAACGGGCTCCCCTTCTCCGACTTCTTTGCCGTTGTCGACCCAACCTACAGGATCCCCCTCCGTGCTTTGTTCCTAGTTGCGTCATGTATCTTCGCGCTCTCGTTCATTCAGATCGGGTCTACGGCTGCATTCAACGCTATTCTCTCGCTCAGCACGCTCGGTCTCTATATTTCATATCTTATCCCCCTCGTCCTTCTTGTCCTAAAGCGCTTCATGTCGCCCCAGGATATCCCTCGAGGAACATTTAGCTTGGGAAAACTTGGCCTCCCCATGAATATTCTTGCCATTCTATTCGCTACCTATTTTGCTATATTCCTTCCATTCCCGGCAACCTTGCCAGTCACTGGGGAGAATATGAACTATGCCGGACCTGTGCTTGGGTTTGTTATGCTCTTTGCCTGCGTTGATTGGATTGTCCGTGGACGATATAAGTGGGAAGGCCCAACGATGAGACCATATGCTCGGAACGAGTAGAGGTTGGAAGATAGGACCTTGGAAAATGTACACGGAAAATGGAGCGGAATTAATTGAGGAACTAATATTCAACGCTCATGGCGTTTTTCTACTAGGTGGTGACAAGACTGTACATATACTTTTCTTCACTATGTATCCAGAAAATTTGAATCTCTTTCGCTTAGACTCTTAAATCGAGATGCTTCTATAGAATATATTAAAATAAGCAATGAGGTATATACCTACGAGTATGTGCAGTACAGAGGGCGTGGATTGGGTCTTTTACAACATTTCAAGAGAAATCCCTTTATGTGAAATTGAAACATCTGAATGATTTACGTTGATCGCTTTGGACTGTGTAAATTTACATGACCCCGGCTGATCACCTACATACATGTCTGGCTAACGGGACTGTGGTGCATTAGGTCGATTTAAAACGGCGCTAGATATTTGCAGCATGAGAGCAGTCAACTCATTATGAAGGGTTATATTAACTGAAATACCGATTCAAGGCCTTTACCATGCATAAATTGTGATCTGGGCGACAGATCTGGCCTGTGTGACCAGACAGCACAGAGCAAGACCCACAATACCAGCCAGCCACCTGCTGCAGGCAGCGAGTTCATAAATACCTGGGCTGAGAATGTCCCCCACCAGTTCGGATCCTTGTGATATCCCAACCCTTTGCCAAGCAGGAAAGGTTGCTCACTCCCGTCGCCTTGATTTTAGTCAGAATTTTGTTTTCACTTTTCCCCAACGTTTACAACCAAACGATTGAATTATGGCGGGGGTTTCCCAGAGCTCTCAGCTTCTCCTAGCCCTGGGCAGCGGCTTTAGTCTCCACCATCTATGCTACCGCGTTGGTGAATGGGATACTAGATCACTGATTCTTTTGATCTCGCATATTACTGTCTTAGTCGCTGGAAGCGTTGGCATCTGGTTCCTCAACGGACAGGCGGGACTTGACGTGCCATTATCTCAAAATGAACTCTTTAAAATTTGGCTATATCACATCCTCGGTGTGTACAGTAGCGTGTTGATCTACCGAGGATTTTTCCACAGGCTGGGCAGGTTCCCGGGGCCCTTCTTTGCTCGTCTATCTAATATCTATCTCACAATGATGTCTTCAAAGCTTCACCTGTATCGGGAAATTCAAAAACTTCACGAGGAATATGGCGATTATGTCCGGACAGGTAAATTAAGAGCTCCAATGTTTCCGAGTATTGGTATATTCTAACTTCGTCAATTCAGGCCCAACCGAAATCTCTATCACTGATCCAGAAGCGGTTCAGGCTATTTACGGTAACCAGTCCAAGGCTACAAAAGGTCCTTGGTATACATTACTAGATCCGCGAATTTGCCTGTCCTTCACGAGAGACAAGCAGGAACATGCCCGCCGTCGAAAGATCTGGGATCATGGATTCAGTACCAAGGGTAAATGTTCCTGTTCCTGGCTAAGTTAGCGGGGGAAAACAATATACTAAAACCAGAATCTCTCTAGCAATACGCGCCTATGAGCCAATCGTTGAAAAGTATGCTCTGCAGCTTGTAGATATAGTGGAGCAAAATATTGCCCGCCCGATTGACATGACGCGATGGTTTAGCTACTATGCGTTTGACGTAATGGGACATCTTGCCTTTGGAAAATCATTTAACATGATTGTAGATGGTAAGGAGGCTTATTTTTTGAAGACCATTCGGAAGGATATGTCGAACATTGGCCATTTGAAACATATGCCATGGATTTTTCCTATTTTCACGAAAATTCCGCTGTTAAATGCAAACAATTTGAAGTTCTGGAAGTGGATCGAAGGCCAATTTCTGGAAAGAAGTATTGTAAGTACATGGTAGCTAGGCATAGAATAGCGAAGGCACTAATAATATCTTTAGAAAGAAGGAGAGCAGAACGACATTTTCCACTGGATGCTCGACGCGTACAAAAAAGGACCTCAGTCTCCGCAAGATACACTTAATCTTCATGGAGATGGCTATCTCATTGTTGTTGCAGGAAGGTAAAAGAGCTTGTTATAATCCCGGATATATCCAGTTGCTTACTTCAACTTGAATAGCGATACAACTTCTGCAACTCTATCGCATCTTTGGTTCCACCTTGCTCGCGATAAAGCACTAACGGAACAACTCCAGAAAGAAATTGATTCTATTGACGAAATGAACGATGACAAAATATCGACGATCAGTCTTCTGGATGCGGCGATCCACGAAACCCTTAGATTGCATCCAGTGGTTCCTTCTGGGCTTCAAAGACTTACTCCGCCCGAAGGTATGCTCATTGGCAAAACATACATTCCCGGGGAAACTATTCTTCAAGTGCCATTCTACACAATGTTCCGAGGTAAGTTCATTCGATGGGCCGTAATTCATCAAGTGCTCACCGGTTTCTTCCTAGATCCGCGAACATTCGAGCATCCAACCGAGTTCATTGCAGAACGTTGGACTACCAGACCTGAGCTTGTCAAAGACAAATCTGTTTTCATCCCATTCAATACAGGTCAGTGATGATTATATATAGGCGAAAACAATTAAGTTAATCTAGTATCAAAGGACCGTGGGCCTGTGTTGGGAGGCGACTTGCCCTCATGGAGCTGCGACGAGTAACCGCAGAACTTCTTCTCCGATATGACATTTCTTTTGCTTCTGAGTCAACTGAAAATTCCTTTGTAGAAGATGGAAAAGACATGTTTACCCTAGCTGCTGCTCCACTGTTTCTGAAATTCGCCAAGAGGCAACGCAGTGTATCGAAGGAGTGCCAGATAGAGCCAGACAAGATTATTTCCTAGGACTCTAACATCAAAACCATCAATTGGTCTCTATTGCTTTCTATTGCTGATTTCCGTGAAGGTTCCCAACTGCTGATGCTAACAAATATTTCAAAGTAGTGCATACTACGGTGGAGCATAGCGGCCTAGGGATTACTGGCCTTATCTGTAAACAGAAGCCTTTCTGTCTGTTAAATTCGAATTGTTGGTCTACGGTGCTACCTTCCATTATTAACTTAATTGTGAGCAGGATTAGATAATTATAGATTTTATACTTACGTATTGCAGTCAGTTTCATTGAGAATTTAAGAGGTCTGATTACGAATCCAGAGTAAATGCGGATTTCGTTGGTTGGACGTGACAGGATCGGAATTGGCGGGAGTCGTCGTCGCTTACGCTGAAAGTGTCGATAGAGTATTCTATCTGACCACGGGTATAGCCTGTGCCTGCTTTTTCTTTTCTTGCTTTATGGGACGGAAAGATAACCGGCCAGAAGATAGAGGATTCGAAGGCCTGATCTTTGCTTTTCGAATATGTTTGATTTTGTCTGTGGGAACTACTCCACTGCGTGAGCAACCTCAAAATAGGATACCATTAGAACATTACTAGTAATAAATAGAACCGAGGCAATACTAGAATGTTCACTTGTAAATTGTTCTTTTCTCGAGTTATCCATTCTATGTGGGCGATGTTCAAACAAAGAATTGGCCTGAAAGTGAAACTACTAGTAGTAGTATGGTATATTCCCGGTCGCAGTGCCCACATCGAGCGGCATAGTACTAGCATCACTAGTCAAGGAAGGGTAGAGTATACATTTTACTCAAGAAGCTGAGCTTATGTTTGTATACACGAATGTTTGAAACAAAAAAGAAAAAAAAAAAAAAAACATATTGCACGCTGGCATGTGGTTACCGATCACTTTCAGATCACTCATACCTTCAATAACTCCCATCCTGTCCCCGTGCACTCATCTTCACATGTAGCTATATTCGTAAATCGTGATAATGCACCTTCCCTCATTAATGATGCCTGTGACCATGTCGGTGGTGATCATGATGCGTGGAGTGTGAATCTTTGCGGTTGTGGGAATCATGGGCTCGGGACAGCTCATTGGCAGCCACTGCTCCCAAAGCACCGGCCCCAACAGTTCGAACAATATGACCGAATCCATGGCTGACATCCTTGCCCTTTTTTGCTTCGTGACGATGGTATACTTCAGCGAGTCCGGCACCCGCTATGGCTCCTCCTGCTAGGTGGTGATCACGATGCGATTCATGATGTTTATGATGGTCATCTTTGCTTCGGTGATGGGAATGGCTATGGCCTCTGGAGTGATGGCCATGGCCATGGTCATGGCTGTGACCACTATGATGACCACTATGATGACCGCCGTGGGCCCTTGTCATAGCATCTCCGTAATGCGGCCTTCGGTGATCTGGAATATAGTCTCGAGGGTAGTCGGAATACATTGTTGCAAAAGAAGTGACGGACAATAGGTAACGAGAAGAAAATCTTGCAGAAACCACAGTTCCTGCTAGTGGCAGATCATTAAAATATTGCCTGCAGCAGGGCGGCTGGAGTCTCAGCCATGTGGTTTTCTTTACCATTCCATGATATCATTCCCCACTGACTAGTCTGTGCTAGTTGAACCTTGAGGCTGAACGTGACTTGTGTGTATTACAATGACTTCACTTGCCACCCCTAGAGTGATTGCGCATCCTGCATAAAAAGACAGCCCCAGTCAGCTGATTGCTTTTCTCTCTCATTGTCAACTTCATATCTTTTTGGTCCATCAAGTAGCAACAATGTTTACTTCGATGTATACATATCAGCCCCACATATTCCACGTGATATCTTCCAAAATGGGCGGATGAATGTAGATCCGGTACTATCGCGTGGGTCAGGCCTTTACATCAGTAAATGCGTGGTTTGATAGTTTCTTTATGATGCCCCTGCAGAATATGTTGGCTTTAATTTTGCCATTTTTTCACAGATATCTCGTTGCCTCCTCACATTGTATCGGATTGCCACCCTCAGCTCTCCGACCTGGTACAAGGAACATGTTTTGACTACCTAAGTACCATGAACCCCTTATCGCCCCTCACTCAAATCATCGACGCTCTCGAGCAGGTTCCTATTGTTGCTGCAATCGACAATCGTGAGCATCCAAACGGAGATGTATTTTCTCGTTCTGCCCAACTACTCCGACCGCTTCGGCCAGAATGGAGGCAAAGCTTGGGCCCCATGATATGATCTCGGATCTTCCGTGTGCACAGTATGTGAGCGGGATGAACCTCTTGGATAGCTTTTGTGACGAGGGGTTGTTTATGGGGCTTATGTCTTCAAACTTTTGACCCATATCGCTAGGAAATTCAATTGTTCGCCTTCAGGCTGCCAGTTTTCTTCGATCACATCTAGTCGACCCCTTGCTAGAACACCTCCTACTAGTAGATTCCCAGTAGATTGTTCTAGAGAATCTTTATGGAAGCCAAAATGAAAAAGAGACTCCAAGGTTGTTGGAACCCTTTCTGGTAGTTTTCGACGAATTAGATTTGGAACTTGAACATACATAAATCACTCATGGTCAGCGAATCTACTGGAAATGCCGACAGCTCCAAGTCTATATTTCAGGCTGTGACGATGTTTATTGAATTGATTGATCGGACCTAACTTTACGTCCAATCTCCCAGTCATCGACTCTCTACTCCGTACAACTTGAAGCGACCCACCTTTAACTAAGCGGGGCAGGGCTAACAAGCCTCGAGGAAGGCACTGGGTCCTCCAATCATCAAAGAGCTCCGAGGTCCACCCACCATAGCCTCATTATGGGGCTGAACGAGCTGAACACGGGTCTCAAAACAAAATTCGGGGAAACACCAACCAACATAGTGATACTGCTTCTCAAATTCCATTCGAGATGGCAACCAGTGAGCCGCGTCAACGCAGACGAAGAGGCCCTAATTCCAAGAATGGATGCATCACTTGCAAGTAGGTCGATAGCATTCCAATGACAAGGAGGAGATTCCGTCATGTCAAGTGCGGTGAAGAGAAGCCCGAATGTCTTCAGTGCACCAGCACCAATCGCAAATGCGATGGATACGAAGACATCTCTCAGAGAAAGCTCCGGCAGCGTGTCACCAACCTGCATAATCCACCGTCCTCCCTAGCCGCAGATACACGCCTCGTCTTACTACCATGTTCGCAAGAAGAGCGGCACAATGTCCATCATTTCTGTACTCAAACTGTCCAGTCACTGTCTGGCGTTTTTGAATCGAAATTATGGCAATATCATCTGCCCCAGCTCTGTCAAAGTGATGTTGCAGTCCGCCATGCGATCACTGCCGTTGGGCTCCCCACCGACGTCGTCTACAAAGCCCGGGACAGATAGTGCCTGCCGATCCATTTGAGCTGCAACAATACAACAAAGCAATCCAAGGACTTACCCGCCGTCAAACATTAACCAAGGATCATACATTGGTAGTCTGTCTTTTGTTCGCCTGCCTAGAGCTCCTGAAATTGGACCGTCCACGGGCATTCGATCATATAGAGTCAGGGCTGCGTATTTTATGGCAACTGAAAGAACAACCAAAACAGTCCCAGCTACCAGCAGACCTTCGCTCGGAGCTATCAGGCTTTTTCCTCCGAATGATACTCGAACTAGCCTTCTGGGGTCGGCCCCAACACACGAACCGGCTCAGTGGGGTCTCTCTCAAAGATGCCGATTTTTCCAGTCTTGATGGAGCCAGAAATAGTTTACATGTCATCATGATCCAGACCATGCATTATGTCCACGCAGTCTCGTTTATGAAGCGGAATTGCCTGAAGTTGTCCGAATCCCAACAACAAAATTTAGCCATGCTGCAGCAAGAATTAATACCTCAGTTTCATGAGTGGTGGAGACGATTTGAGCAAATGATCGCACGATTGGAAAAGACCAAAAAGCACAAGCCAGATCCACAGACTATCTCAGTCATGCGAGTACACTGCAAAACTTTGCTGTTGTGGACATACACAGTTAACGGTGCAGATGAGATGGGATACGACAAATTCAACGGCGATTTCGAACTGATAATTCAATGGGCGGAGCAGATCAACCAACCCGACCCCAAAAGCCATCGACGCCCATTCTTACTAGAGTCAGGCACAGTTCCATCTTTGTACCTTATAGCGAGGAAATGTCGCGAGCCTATCCTTCGACGCCGCGCACTCGACCTTATGAGCCAGTGCTCTGAGCAGGAAGGGGCTTGGAGTACGAGGGAGCTTACTGCTGTCGCAAGATACAATATGGAACTAGAAGAGGCTTCTATGCTCCATCTTCCGGTTGAGCAGCGGGTACCAGCAGATGAACATAGGATGTATATGACCAGAGTGGTTGGCGATGGTAATCCTGTGCAAGTTGAATTTCAATGGAGGCCTGCGGGCAGTGAGCGACTGCAGGTTAGGGTTGACTCTGTGAGCTGGTAGTGGTTTTTTCAGCCTAGGCAGTGAGTTCAATGATACCCGTACTTGAGGTCTAATCATCATGTCCTACTAGTTAGTATCGACCATCGGATGTTGGGGCATTCTTGGTGTTCAAGTTGTAGCATGGAATACATAGCTTGTTGAGCGAATACATGATTCAGAATACATCGTAAGATGAATGACCACATCTGGAGGGACAGAATATATACAGATTGATGGTTAACGCAGCGAAACATGGCCAGATGAAAGCAAGGGATGCTGCGAAGCAGTAGCGAAGAGGTATGGAGCAAAAACATCAGAGGTATGTACAACAGTTGCGCTTGAAGATATAAAGCATTGAATAATAAAGAATGTATAATAAAGATAGTCGGTCAGGTATCGACCGAGTAAAGCTAAGACAAAGGCGACTTGCTTCCGGAGGTCTGACTATCATGATCGGCCGCAGCATTGTCGTTTCCGGGGATGGATGTCGCGATCCGAAGACCACTATTAATTTGAGCAGCGATTTGCGACTGCTTGAATTTCTCGAAGCCCTCGACGTCTTGTCGTTGAGCGGCCCAGAGCTCATCAACTGTGTTGCCGAGTTTTTCAAAGGCTTCTTCGGCCTCGACACTGTCAAAGTGCGACTGCGATTGCTGTTCGTGGAGACGTTCCAACTTCTCTCGGAGAGCAACAAGATGAGACTGGCCGTCTTCATCACCCTCACCTTCTCCTAAAGACGGGTTGAGGAAGTCTCGGCGGAGATTCTGGCCGAGGCGATGGACGTGACCTTCTTCCGAGGTCATGGCACGAGCGTGCAGGGAAGTCATCGAGCTAGTGCGGGATAGGTGGATGGCATATTGATCAGTTTCCTCGTCGTCGACAGCATTCTCGTTTTCGATCATGCTGCTTTCCAGATTACTACTGGGGGCGCCAGGGCCATTGGCATCTTCGCTAGAATGCTGAGAGCCTGTGTCGGGGGCAACGGATGTCGCGGTAACTTGAGGGAGACGTGTTTCAGGATATTCATCCTCGAAGCGCTGGATCATCTTATATAAGGTATAATCCAGGAATTGAAGGCGTCCTAAAAACGAGTCAGAATGTATAATTTCAATAAGTCTGCACAAACCAAGGAAACTCACGATAGTTGGCATCGTTTCCAGCTCGGTCCTCGCGAACAAGGGCCGATTGAATGCGTGTGCGGATGTTACGTGCCGACTCCAGCAAGTTCTTCGACATATCACGAGGCCTCTTAGTGACGACATTTCGCGACTTGCGAAGCCTAGGGGTAGTCGTGCCACTGGGGGGAAGAGATTGATCAACACCGAATTCACTAGCCTGTTTGTCCAAATTACCCAGGCAGACGCCCAAGGCCTTTACGACACCAGTACCGCCGATAACGTAGTCCTCATCGGGAGCGGGCTCATCTTCTTCATCGCCACCAATAAACTCTTCCGTGCCGTTTGCACCTGCTGGTCCCACAATGTGCTGTAAGATCTCTGGCACTGGGACATCTTTGGGCTGAGCGGATGAGATCGCTTCAGACAGTTCTTCGTCAATGGCGCCTCCCTCAAGATTCCTCAAGGAATAGGCCACAATCTGGGATGCTAAGGCTTTCACGACTTCGTTGTTCTCAGCAGTCGGAACATCAATGTCAACTGCAATGAGTGTCCGTGATACGCGGACTGCAGCGAGCATGGAAGCATAGACTGCGCATGCTTCTTCTTGAATCTCGGGATCCGTACAAGAAGCAAGCGAGACAATCTGAGGATTTTCCAAAATGCTCAGGTGGCATAGACTTGGGCATTCCGGAAGAATCTCGGCAATGCCAATAACGTCATCCGGGGTGAGGGCTACATCCGCAAGATGAATTCGCTTTAGAGAAGGCATCTTTGGAAGGAAGCGTCGGAATAATCCAATCGAGCTCGGTCGAACGGAGAACAAATCTCTGTTATGAGAGAAGTCGATGAAACGTAAGTCGTGAAGCCGGGTGAGAGCCTGAAGTAACGGGCAGATCACAGATGGATTCAAGGAGCAGTCAGCAATACTGAGCGCATAGAGAGGTAGCTCGGGCTCGATGGCTTCCGTGAGCATATCGATATAATCCTTAATCATGTTACCGCCCAAATCCAGACCTTCACACTGGCCGAGTTTGAGGTACTCGATAACATGCCCAAAGCTCTCTCTCGTCAAGTTGTTGTTGGCAAGGCCCAATCGACGCAAACCCATCTTGGTGGCGGCTTCACATATCCTCTTGATTTGATCACTGGACGGATTGCACTCACTCATTAGCAGCTCCTCAAGGTGATCGCCACTAAATCGTTCTGCTAGAGCGTCTGCAAAAACATTACAGACGTCGGGCTTTGACTGTATTTGGGTTTGTCCATCGGATGGGACTTGGCATTTTGGAAATGGAATTCCCGAAATGTCAATTGCTTTCAAGGATTTGGATAGATGGACAAACAAGCCAATATGGCGCCATCCTTCGCGGCCGATTTTGGTGTTGCCCTTCAGAGAAAGCTTCTCAATAACGCCCCGCCTTTCTTCCTTGACGGGTGGTGAATCAGCCCTCCTAGCCCGTCTCCGCCGAGAACGCATTTGTTCAACTGTCTTTGTGGCAAGCAAACCTGCAAGAATGGCCCTTACAGACTCATCATTCAACGCACAGTTCTCGAGAACAAGTTTTCGGACGGGAACAATGGCTAGCCAGTCACTAAATGTTGCGATATCTTGGACTGTCATCGGAAAATTACTCAGATCTAGAGCTCCGACGGTTCCGGGGGATTCGGCTAGAGTCGATGAAGGGGAAGAAATTTGATCGACTATCTTTTTGAGGACCGGTGTTTCTCGCAGTTGACAGCAACGGCGGTAAATGCGAACAGGATCCGTGGTAGGATGGCTTTGAGTCTTTGGGCGAGTTGAGCCGTTAGCTGGTCGACAAGTTTCGTCTTCTTCCGAGTCGGCGGATAGTTGCAGGGGAATCGACCCATTCGCAACGGCCTGTCTTCGCTTGCGTTCTTTGCGTTCCTTTCTTTCTTCCTCGGACCGCTTCTTCTTCTCTGCTTTCCTGGATGGGTCTTTCCCCTCGCCACTGGGCTTAACCTCCGGAGCGGGAGTTGCATTAGAATTATTTGGTTCAGACGGAGCGGCCTGGGTATTTGGTGGGCTGCTCGCTTGGGTAGGTGGCGATGTATCCTGCGGAGATGCAGACTCTTGGGCTGGAGCTGGGGCTGGAGCTGGGACCGGCGTATCTTTCTCGGCTTCTATAGCTTGGGGGTCTTTCGAAACTTCAATTCCCTGTTTGCCTTGCTCCTTGGCCTCGGCCTTCTTGGATTTCTGGCGGTGGGATTCCGGCAAGGGTTGACGTAACTGATTTGTTGGGGGAGCATTCTCATCGGTATCTCGATGGGAAATGCCCGCGATTTCCACATCGACACAGAATGCCACTCGATTGAGCTTAGACTGGTTAAGCTCAGCGATTTTGCAGCGCTCTCGATTCGGGTCCAGATTCATCACACGGCGAGGGCAAGTTACGCCATTAGCGGGTAGCTTGGGCAGTCCGCCCGAATTAGAGGAAAATTTGCGCAAAGCATTGTGAAGGAATGAGGGGCCTTTGGGAGAGGACGAAGTGAACGGACTCGGCTCGTCCTTCTTCTCATCCTCCTTGTCTTTTGGTGAAAACGCCGCTCCGAATGGATTGTGGGCATCCAGGGGGGCTGTGGCTTTTGGGCTCGCTGGAGAACCTTTGAGGCTCGACTGGGATGGAGGCGTAGATCCAGAGGAAAACTTAGAACTTAAGCTAGATATCCATGAGTTCCGCCGTCCGCCGACTGGTTTGGGAGCACTTTTTTGAGATGCCGGGGATGGTGTTGACGGTGGTTTTTGTTCCGGATTCTTTTCCGCCACCGGTGGCTTTTCCTTCTCATCGGGTTTTGGTGGTACATTATTCTCGTTTTCTTGCCTCGCTGTTGAGTTCCCAGAGGATGGTGGGCGTGCTGGGCTACTATTCGATCGTGATCGTCGGTGTGCTTTGGATGAAATGGCGGGCGAATCCTTTTCGACGGCAGACCTGTCGCTTAAGGCTGATGACACTGATTTTGTACGGGAGAGGTGATCTGGAAAAGAAGACTGGTCAGAAGGTGTCCAAAACCTGGCCTCTGAGTATCACCGCGGAGTTCCGCCGTCGGAAGGCTCAAATGCTATTCCAAGACTTGCCTTTCTGTGAGTGATGGAGCCAGCTCACATCCACAGTCTGAACACTCTCCATTTTTGGATCCTCCTTTTTCAACTTCCAAGGATCAGAGGGTAGAGAGGGAGAAAAGAGAGGAAAGAAAGAAAGAGAAGAGGAGACCGGGGTGGGCAATTCGTGCAAGATGGGCCGCTATGTGGCGCGCGGAATGTAGGTCGAGTGACAGGATAGGTCTAGATCGGATGACGCATAATTGGCTGATCCCCCACTTCGCACAGATGGTGATAGGTCACTAATTGGAGAAAGCAATTCACGACGACAGCAGATGAAGACGACGGATATGCGACGATCAGGGAGTTCAGCTCGGCTCTGCGACCGGGGACAGATACGTTTTGTGGAGAGTGCGAGTGGAGCACGGCTATCAAAGGTGGCAGCGGGGATGTGTCGCCAGATAAGGGTGGTGAGCCAACATAGTTGTATAAAGAAAACGGTTCAGACGGGGGGTATAAAGGAGAATATCAGAATGTCAGTCAGTGAACATGCAAAAAAGCGTGATACTGAAGAAGGTTTTTTTTCTTAGGGCGAAGAGACCAGAGGGGAAGAAGAACGGGATGTGGAGGATTAAGCATATGACATAATCGCATCCGCAAAGGGCACGTGAGGGGGTACCACCCATCGCATCTTCTCTTCTCTTCTGTGACTGGCCATTCCGGGGCCTTTGATTGGAACTCCGAGAAATGGGACCCTCTGGAGCGCCCGCCTACTGGACACGCTAGTGACTCTAGTTTTGGCCACTGGTCCATTCTGGGGGAACGGGGGTCCAACACAACCTGGTCACTCACCGACACAATGGTAGGGGTATATCACATCTACTGGAACTTTACGCTTGGGAGGTGTGATTGGTGAAACCAATTTCCATTGGCTCCCATGCTGATTCAGTATGTATAACGATCCTCAAGGTTTGGACGACGGGATTCAAATGCGAGTCCACTGTAACACAGTCCGGTTCCGGGTATCTGCAACCGGTGACAAAAATAATACACAATCGCCCCGCCCTGAAACGCCTCCCAACATGATTTGGGATGAGGAAGAACAGTTGTTAAAAAAAAAAAAGGGAGAGAACGAAGAAAAACGCCGTCGAGCAGTATGCAACACAAAAACTCTTTCCTCGCCGAGGAAGAGATAAAACAGAGATTTAGAATGAAGTCATCGCGCCGTGAAAGTCCATGTTCATGTGAATGTGAATGTCCAGAGTCCAATTCTCATTTCAATCCGTACTAGGGACATCCTTCAGGATCTCCCAACCATACTCATCCTCAGGTTGCTCGGGCTCCATCCCCAGGGCATTGCGGTATGCCCGAACCTCGTTCTGCAGTCCGGCAATAATCCGCACAGGAACACCGTCCTCGTCAGAGCGGATTCGGTGAGCCGTGCGGATCATCTCGGCGCATTTCATGGTCTGTGTATGCCAGTAATCGCGGTCGAGTCGGCTCTCCAGATGAGCATCCCGCTCCGCTTGTAGGAGTTGGTTGTAGTGGTTCTTCTGCGAGAGAAAATGCATATTTTTGGTCTGGCAGTAATTGCGGATTTGTTCCACCATTGTACCTACGGTGGTCTCATATTCCCGGATCATTTTGGAGTTCTCTGATTGTTCGCGCCTCAGTTCCTCAGTCTGGCGTTTCTCCTTGGCGAGCGCACGTTCGAGTTCGGAAATGCGGGCGGCTATTCGCAATGCGAGGATTAATACTCTGTGTCGCAAAGGAACAAGTAGTGAGATGACTGGATGAACAGAATAGACATACCTGATATTTCACCATTGACTCGCTGCAACGCTGGGCTGGCATCGTCAGATGAGCCATGTTTCTGTCGCATTGTCAGTTTCCGATCTCTTGGCCTTCGGCTTCCGGTGCGTCCCCCTCACATACCATGATCTCCTCAGCACTCGATACGATACTCTTTGTCACTTCCCGATTATTCTTCAGAACATCACTCAGTTCCAAGACCATATCATAGAGGTGATGAAGGTCCATCTGGTGCCCCGCGTTCATCGGCATGCCAGATGCGAACGATCCCATGCCGCCCCCATTGACTTGCGCCGAGGGATGAGAAAGTGCAGGTGACATGGACTGACGAGGAACAGAACCCATGTTGGGGTTACTGGGAGAGTTATCGACGTAGCCCGAAAACACCCCCGAAGCGGAACCGTTGGCCGCCATTCCCGCGGTATTGTTCATCGACAGGTCAGCGGCGGTAAACGCACGATTGAGTTCCTCGAGTTGAGGATCGTAAGGACTGATTGGGCGCGAGGTGCCGTTCTCCTCGTCGTACCAGGAGGCGTGGTTTTCCACGCCCAAGACCTCCTTTTGAAACTTCTCAAGGTCACGGCGAGTAACGTGGGTGGAACGACGGCGGTGCCCACGCGTAAAAGGTGCCTTGGAAGGGGAGGAAGAGGCGTCACCCTCGATGATGGCGGCACAGTCGAGAAGATGGGAGTCGGTGTCAAGCGCTTGGTCTTCGTTGTTGCGATGTGATGGCCGTTCGGGCTCGAGATGAAGGGGGATCGCGCCACGCCCGATCGGGTTAGCGCTGGGCCCAGCACTCTCCGTGGGACTCTCACTCGCATTCGCGCTCACTGTCGAGCTGGACGAGGACGAACTCCCTCCACCATCATGGCTCAGACTTCGCTGCTCCAACCCAACCAAACGTTTCACCCTGTCAAAGCCACTCATCGAGAATGAATTATGGTAAAGTATAAGTGCGACGGGCGCCAACATCCCCGTCTTCCCACGTTCCCAAGGTGTAGGTGTAATGGATGACGAAGGAGACAACAGAACTGCGAAACTCTTTTTTTTTATTTTGATTTCCAATTGCAGGTCGTACCTGCCTCGAATGCTACTTGTTTCTAGGGGCCTCGCCTACCTATTTTAATTTAGGCGCGGTGGAAGGAAGTACCTACTAACTACTACACTAAAGTTGCAGGTCGCTCCCTACCATATACTAGTTGGTACGGTAACTACTTCTAGGCGAGCGCAACCATTAGTACACAACAAGTAGACATAATGAGACAGGAACCAACATCCTAGTCAATTTAAGTTTGACAGTGACAGGTTCAGGCCTCGGGAATCTACCAATGCCTACGCCACCCCATTGCCAACAAAGCCTCTCCCTCTCCGAGATCGTCACCGCATGCTACAGGGCTTAGGGCTTACAGTCCTGCAGTGCTAGGTTTCGATTATGATGCTGCATGGACCAGGGTCCTGGGAATTTATGTAATGTTCGCAAGTTCGGCCATTAGGTATCTTTCATGTCGTCAAAGTCATTCCCCCGTATCCAGCAGGGCCTCCAGCCTCTGATCCGATCCAGGGAGCAAATATTCCTCCTTTTCAGTAACATTACCACGATTCCTCTGTTGTGAGATCCTCCCTCCGACCCGCGCCACAAGCATCCGCATTTTCTCCAATTCCTGAATGAGCTCTCCATCACGGGTCACTAGGTTTGGTTGAATGTCGGTTCGCGGTTCTTGGAAAGGTTCAAGGAGACGCTGAAGATATTGTAGTTGATCACGACGCCGTTGTCTCTTCTGGCGTTGCTCATCGAGTAGGGTGAGTCGCTTCCGAAGTTCCTGGTATCTGTACCACAGAGGTGTTAGGCAGGTGGAACTTGAATTCCAGCCGGGGGGCCGATGGGACATGTTTGAAGTCCTTACCTTGTATTTTGTTCTTCGGTCACGGCCGGGGTTTCTAGTTCCAAGGGCAATTTGGAAATATTCCTGGAGTCAATGTTGGTAAGCCTTCTCTAGCCATAGTCAAGGAAGTATGGTTCGTCCTACCATTGCTTGGATAGGTCCGTCAATTGGCCCACGCCTCTAGCGAAAACTGCCTGGTTTTGCGCCTCCTCGCTGACGGCGGACCTGTAGAGGCTAGCGATTTGACTGGCCACATGGTGGATCGCTTGCGACGAATAAACAACACGGTTATGTTCTTTCGCGGCCCAGTTTACTAGCGATAGATGTCAGTGTTGTATAGCTTCGAAGTATGAAGGAATAAAAGATATCAATGGCATTGACCATGCGAGAGAACAGAAGAGACCAAGTGGTTATACCTTTATGCAGCACATCTTCAATCGCCTTCGCGCTCAGCTCCCCCTCTTCGGTCTCCACTGCATAGTGCTGCCAATCTTCCGGCAACTCAAGGCTCTCGGACAGAATACGAACTTGGTTCCGAATGAATGACAGCTTCAACTCATAGATCGTTCGTGTCGATTCCATAGTTTGAGGCTGATTTAGCACGCCTCATGGCCCAATGTGTTGTGTTCTTGGAATGAGACACTCAGAGCCACATAAAACGCGTGCTGAGCGGCGCTCCGCGACATTCGCTTATCAGTGCTGTCCTTATCAGTCGGGTCACGTGGACTCCTCCCCGCGGACAAATGACATTGAAACTGGGAGACTATAGGCTATAGAACTGCTCTCCTATCACTTCTTTGTTTTGTTTCTTTTTTCAAATGTATCCGACTAGGGCAATTCAGAGCTACGAGCATAGTTGACATAAGACAAGTGGATTTCTCGCATCGCCAAAATTGGTATACAGATAGAGATAGACCGCCAAAGTTACCCCGACCTGCATTCCCTCGGTCTCGAACTCTTTTTGGACCTCGGCATCTCGTCATCCCATCGCATACGAAGACCTCTGTTGTCTCCACAGATTCTGGTCTACCTCATCTACGCAACAGTTTCTAATCTTTTTCATCCATCTTGCTGTCGGTTTTTTTTTAAAAAAGTGTTGACCACGCTCGCTCGGTCGCATTATATATATCATGGCAGAGAACAAGCGGCCCATAGGCCTTCTCTTTGATATCGGCGGTGTCTGTGTACGTTCAAGCTGACACCGGTGCCACTGGCACCATGAGCTTGGAGGAACTTGAAGCTTAGTAACTAACGCTGGAAATACTAGGTTGTGTCACCTTTCCAGGCCATTCTGGACTATGAGATCTCTCATAACATTCCACCCGGCTGGGTGAACTTTAGCATCTCGCGAACATCACCGAATGGTGCCTGGCACAAGATCGAACGAGGCGAGATCAAGATGGACGCCGATTTCTTTGCTGCATTCAACCGAGACCTCCGTCACCCAGCACTCTGGAAACAATTCCACGAGCAACAACGGCAAAAGAAAGGGTTGAGTGGCCCGTCCACCATCCCTCCTCTCCCGGAGGTGGATGCAGAATGGCTTTTCTGGGAGATGATGAGGATATCTCGAACACCCGACCCATACATGTTTCCCGCATTGAAGAAATTGAGGGCATCCGGCAAATATCTCATGGGTGCTCTGTCGAACACCGTCAAGTTCCCGGAGGGGCATGCCTATAACAAGGATGAGACAGGAGTGCGATCACAATTTGACTTCTTCATCTCATCGGCACACACGGGGCTTCGCAAGCCCGATCCCAAAATCTACCAGGCTGCTATTCAGGAAATGGACGCTTTGGCCAAGAGGCGTGGTCTATCAGGCGCCGAGGCCTCGGACATTGTCTTCTTCGATGATATTGGTGAAAACTTGAAGGCTGGGAAACATGCTGGGCTCCGTACGGTGAAAGTGACTCTAGGGAAAACGCTGGATACTGTCAAAGAACTGGAGCAGATCACTGGTCTTCAATTGCTGGAAAGCGAAGACAAGGCCCGTCTGTGAGGTGAGGTGAGGTGAGGTGACTGATGACTGGTGATCTTGGCCCGCCACCCGCAATGAGAATAGATTTCGGTCAGTTGAACATAGATAGAGCAGCACTTAAGTATGATCATATCACTATTCTCATAATATCCTGTTCATTAATTCAGAATATCAGTATGTACAGCATACAGTATATAACTAGAGTGTAGTCAATGTATACTGTACTGTGAGTAGCCCCACATTCGTCGCCAACCGCACTTTTCAACGGATGCAAGCCCGCTAAGCGAAGTCCCCCACAAAGTCGCCGCACACTCTCCCACCACCCTTCTTTCTTCCAACCGTCGACCACAGGCTTCAGCACCCCGACAACCGCCAAAATGGTGAGTTCAAGTCTCGCATTTGGTTGAAAAAATACCACTTGCGTTTCTGTTATTCCCCGACCGACTTCGGTCCCGGGTCCTTGCAAGATGCTTCGGACGAAATTCTGAAGCGCAAATTGCTGACTCGCGATTTTTTTCTTCACAGCCTTTCACCAAGACTGTCAAGAACGATGCCTACTTCAGGTGAGTTAAACTGAAAACCCATCGCGAGTCCTCTCTTTTCTATAGAGAGGAAGCGACAATTTTTTTTTTTCTTTTTTTGTGATTGTGTACTAACTTTTCCCCCAGTCGCTACCAGACTAAGTACCGTCGCCGCCGCGAGGGTAAGACCGACTACTATGCTCGCAAGCGCCTGATCACCCAGGCCAAGAACAAGTACAACGCCCCCAAGTACCGCATGGTTGTCCGCTTCACCAACCGCGACATCGTCACCCAGATCGTCTACTCTGAGATCTCCGGCGACAAGGTCTTCGCTTCCGCCTACTCCCACGAGCTGAAGCGCTACGGCATCAACCAGGGTCTTACCAACTGGTCCGCTGCCTACGCCACCGGTCTTCTGCTCGCCCGCCGCACCCTGTCCAAGCTGGGTCTGGCTGACCAGTTCAAGGGTGTCGAGGAGGCTGACGGTGAGTACACTCTCACCGAGGCCGTCGAGACCGACGACGGTGAGCGCCGCCCCTTCAAGGCCTTCCTTGATGTCGGTCTTGTCCGTACCTCCAGCGGTAACCGTGTCTTCGGTGCCATGAAGGGTGCCTCCGACGGTGGTATCTTCATCCCCCACTCCGACCGCCGCTTCCCCGGTTACGACATCGAGTCCGAGGAGCTTGATGCCGACACCCTCCGCAACTACATCTTCGGTGGCCACGTCTCTGAGTACATGGAGACCCTCGCCGATGAGGATGAGGAGCGCTACAAGTCCCAGTTCGCCAAGTACATTGAGGAGGAGGTTGACGCTGGTGACCTTGAGGAGCTCTACCAGGATGCCCACAAGGCCATCCGTGAGGACCCCTTCAAGAAGGATGAGGATGAGGGCTCCAAGAAGACCAAGGAGCAGTGGAAGGCCGAGTCCAAGAAGTTCAAGGTCGCCAAGCTCACCCACGAGCAGCGCAAGGCCCGCATCCAGGAGAAGATCCGCGAGCTCGCTGCTTAAGCGTCTTGTCGGCTAATCCTGATGAGTCCTCCGGTCTGCTGTTAAAGCTCAAAAGTTTCCTACCAAAATTTAATGAGGGAATTGGCTTTGCCAGTCGGCGTTTCTTTTTTCTGATGAATGTAGATTGATGGGATCATGGCACATACCACTTTTGTTACGTTAAAGGGTGTTTCTATTTCTGGGGCAATTAGTTCGGTGTTCACAAGGCAATTCTCTTTTTTTTCACAGTTCTAATCGCTCCCAATGTCCAAGCAATCTCTTCGTTCCCTCACCGACTTTCTCGTGTGTCCGCTCAAGCAATGTGCATCGTAGATGGGAATCTAGATCTAGATCGTAAAGTGTTTACACAATCCCCCAACATAGCTCCAGTCCATATGAGTCCTACATGGATGGCTTTCAGTTAGAGGTATGCAACGCTGTTTGTGGTCCGAACGGTGTCTTTGTTGGAATTTGAAGCCTTTTAACAGACATTCACGTGACCCGCTGGTATTTCCAATGGCTACTACGGCGCACATCCATTTCTTTAGTTTAGAATCTGTCCTTCACTCAATAGATCAACGCTAGTTGAGATTCAATAATGAGAATATATCTTATCCGCCACGCGGAAACAGTCCACAATGTGGCACATATTTGGTAGGATCCGAAACATATGACACCTAAATCCATCCAAATCACAGTCTAACCCAAGTCAAAGGGCGGGCACAACTGATTCAGCCCTCACAAATCATGGGACCATACAAATAGAATGTCTGGCACGGAATTTCGTACTGAGCTCGGTTCGGTTCGACTCTATATTCGCCTCAGATCTCACACGAACTCGGCTTACGGCAGAGGGAATATGTCGTCACCAGCCACCAAGGGGCGATGGAGCAGTCTTAGTACCTACGTTGACAGCTGATTTAAGAGAAAGAGACCTAGGGTCGCTGGAGGGCACGAGCTGGCTTACAGAGTCCCCATCAAGAAATAACGGTAGCAGTCCTCGACCCAGTAGTGCCAGTGCCACGAGATATATCGAGAAGGAGTCCTTGGCGTCGATGAAAAGACGAATTGCTTCTTTTCTCAACAGGCATATTCTACCTCTACTCTTTGAGACCTCACATGCAAGAGATAGGATAGCGATCGTCTCCCATGGCATTTTTCTTCGCGTGCTATGGTCTAGTCTTGTTGAGATGTTCGACTCGATGAATATTTCCATGCACCCCGGGATCTGCCCACAGCATGAAGGTCCGGCATCACAATTGGTACCATCTTGGTCAAATACAGCATTTATGAGTCTATCCATACATTCGCATCCATTACCGCCCCAGTTGCCACCGCGCACAGGTTCGATTTCGCAACCGACACGCCAAATCGGCCAGAACCAAGCAATAGCAAACACCGCTACCTCACAACAAACACATGCTCAACCCGCCTCTACTGCCCTATTGCACGGATGGTCTATGCAAATTCTGGCTGTCAATAATAAGGAACACCTTGCGGGCTTGCGCCGCGCCGGTGGAGGAATAGGAAGTGCTTCTCATGATACCCGACAAAAGCGGATAGATCATTTCTTTAGGAAATAGATATTGATATTAATCGTTTTGATGCTGAAAATCCAATTTACTCCTTGTAAAACACCTCATCCAATACTTTCCACCATCCTGGTCCATCGGCACTGCTCACGGCACCGGGAATGGGACTCTCCTATGATAATATCTGCTTTAGCCCATGCAGAAATTGCAATATCCATTAGATTCGGGATACATACCTGCATCCCATCTGTCATAGCCCACCACTCTCTCACTTTAGGATTCGCTCGCATTTTCTCCATATCGCCCTCGAAGTCTGTACCGACGTACTTGAATGTGGCGAAGAGAGTGCGCTCATTGTCGAAGAAGATGGAGTCTTAAAAGCGAGAAAGATATGTCAGCTGATCCGAGCGACAACTCTGGAAAGAAAGAGACTATCTGGTTTCATACAGTCCTTGATGTTGCAGTCTTCAATTTGTTGCAGCACTTCGGGCCAGACATTGGCATGGCATTCTTTATACGCAGCGACTGCGGAAGGCTTGAGGTGGACAATCTGAGCAATACGACGGACTGGAGCCATTTTGGGAGTTTACTAAGATAAAGTCAAAGGGCAGAATAGCAGAATACAAATTGCAAGTGAATTCAGTCTCCCCACATTATTCCACTCTGCCCCTCGTTTTCGCCAGAGTGTTACCCCGTCTCTCGGGGGATGCTAACCCGAAGCCCCCACTATCGGGATGCCGGGGCTGAACGTCAGATTATGCTCTGCAGGGGTAGTACGAATCTGGTTATGAGAAAGTTGACAGTAGGACAAGAAAATGAAATCGCTCAATTACTATTTATGTTTATCGTAACGCATCAAATGGCCCCTCATGATTCAACCAAGGGTTTCTTGGGCACAGGACGAATCCAGCTGACAGCCATATTGGCCGCCAGAGAAACCACTCCAATAATCCAGAGAGAGCGTCCATAGTCAGAGCCATTATATCTGAAAACGATAGAAAATATGATACCTCCAAGGTTTCCGAACCCTCCTACCAGGCCAGAGACAACACCATTAGCATAGGGATGCACATGTGGGACGACCGCAAAGTTAGCCCCATTGCATGCCTCAAGGAAAAACGCCAATCCTGCCATTAGCCCGAACATAATTGATTCACTTGTCGGATCGGAGAGTCCAAGTGCCAGCTGGAAAGCGGCCATGGCAAGGCCCAGGAAGGATAGTAGAAGCTTCTTCGACCAGACAGTCCCAGTGTGGCGATAGAGCAGGTCACCGAAGAATCCACCTGCAGGGCGACAGACAACATTAAGCAGGCCGAACATTGCAGCCCATTGGCCGGACTCCGTTTGATTCATATTGGGGAATTTTTTCGAGTAGTAGGTTCCGAGAATGGAGTTGATGGCCAATTCAGATCCGAATGAACAAGCATATGGGATTGCTACGGCCATCGTCGACAGACTGAAGGCCACACGGAAAGCATCTTTTCGTGAAAGAGTGACAACAGTGTCCTTTCCGAGAAGATTAATTTGGCCCACACCAGGAGCATCCTTATCGATGATACGAGGTGACTGCATGCCCTTCTTTTCCACATCGATAGAGCTGTCGTATACGGAGGGAGGACTAGATGGACCGGTTGAATGCATCAGAGAACTAATGTTGACAATATTTCCATCCGAGGGTGTTCCAGGGGTGATAGGCGAAGCTAATTCCTTCGCCCAGAGGTGTCGCTCCGACCACTTTCCGGTTGGGGTGTCCTCGCAAAGGAAAAGCATTCCCAGTGCCGCCGCAGTGATGATGATGAAAGGAACAATGTATGACACGCGCCACGCCTGGTGGGGAGTCAAGCCGCGAGAGGCGACAAGGGAGTCGTAGATAGCAGGCATAACAAAGCTAATGAACCAAGTCAGCAAAAATACTCGCATTGGAAGAATAAGGTAAAACCCACTAG
Source organism: Penicillium sp. S1701 (assembly GCA_023626415.1). Taxonomy (NCBI): domain Eukaryota; kingdom Fungi; phylum Ascomycota; class Eurotiomycetes; order Eurotiales; family Aspergillaceae; genus Penicillium; species Penicillium sp. S1701. The sequence goes on along the minus strand of JAMAGY010000003.1, from coordinate 1,515,822 downwards.
GTGATACCTCCACCAGCATTACCCCAGCCTCCAGCAAGTGAATTGGCTGTACCCACAATATTCTTGTCGAAGAATCCTGTACACCAAACCTGACAAGGAACAAAAGTGCCGCCGAGTATCCCAATGAAAAATCGCAATGTGATCAAGCCCTTGGGTGTGGTAACGAGACCAGCCATGGCAGTAGGAATCGCTCCACAAAGCAGTAACCCTACAAATACCAGCCGAGGGCCAAACCGATCACAAAGTGGACCGGCGATCAACCGAACAAGTAATGTTGCGAGAAGAGCAACGATATTGGAGTTGGCAACATCTTCTTGGGTCATGTTCAGATCTTTTTTAATGGTGACAGACAGCTAGATAGTGTTCATGGTATTGTTAGTGTCTTTTCAATTTTCAACTGATAGGGGTGTATGATTTTCTTTTCACTTACCAGTGGAGGAAAGGCGTACCATGAGAGGAATGCTACCATAAAGCCCACCCATGAAAAGAAGAAAACTCGTCCATACTGATCGAACGGGTTGAGAACTGGGATAGACTTTGCTTTCCGTGTACCTGGATTAATCTCTGGAGATACGAAAAGAAGCTTGCCGAAATTCGCAGCCATTATCGTTCGAAGGCAATGCCGGCAAGCCTTATATTCGGATGAATCTGAAACTGATTGACTGATTCTAGTCTGGCTGAGTGCAGTGGTTGGATATTATATTCCAGTTTGCAATACAGCGACTCTGTAGTGTATGAGGTAGAACTTGAAGATTGAAAGAATCAAGATAAATTGGATCGTCTATATAGACATGTATAACTTGAACGCCAGTGGTATCTGATATCCAGTATCAAATCAATATCACCATGACACATGCATCCATCATCTCAAACAATCTGATCAACTATAAAACTCGGGAAATATCGTAAAACCCACCAAGAGGTCATGGATAAGTCAAAAGCAAAAACACTTCAGCGAGCATATCCACGCAATTTGATTCGATAAAGAACACATTCATATTCCATGGCAACATAAACTTAAATCAGGCGCCTAAATGCATGCTTTTGACAAACACGGTGGGAATGGTGATAAGAAATGTGGGCCGATACCCCGGCTTGGAACGGCCTCGAATACTTCATGTACTGGGGTATGAAGAGCGATAAGCACAGAATTGAACATCTCCGCGGACGAACTTCAAATTGAATGTGCAGGGTCCATTCAATTGCCGTGGATTGTCTGGGGTTGTGTTCCACTTTTTTCAGGGCTGTGTGCTCAGCCCTTGCAGTTGGTAACCCGATGTTGATAAACACGTCGCCTCTCATTGGACGTGGCGCTGTCCAAGATAGATAGGGCTTTATACTTTTCTCGCTACAGAAGATCGTGGGTCTCACTAGTGTCCATTTTCGCCAATCTTAGCTCCGCGGAGATACTTTAAACGCTACAATCTTGCTCAATGCTGGCGAGTCTGCTCTGGTTGGTCGAGATGTAGCCTCATGAGGTGATGTGCTTCCCCCTTGGTGGCGGTTTTGTGAATCATTTTGACTATCCCACCCAATCAAAAGTCGTTATCAGTCTGACACAGTCTATATCAGAGTTATTTGTCCAGAGCCTGGGCAGTACGGACAGATCTTGGTCATTCACGTGCCAATTGTACCCACTGAAGCCCCGGGTGCCATAGAACAATCGTCTTAGTTTCTTTTTACGGCGATCTGACCAAGTTCTACTCGGACTGGATAGAATTTTCTAAATTGAGGATCTAGTGGTATAAAATTCTGTTACAGACTGTCACGAAAATACCACCTGTCATGACGGTGGCCTCTCAGGCGCTCCAGTCTCTCAATACATAGCATTTTCGACCAAGTAATTTCAATATGCGTTGACTTCGACCATATCTCATCGTCAGACTATCATAAGTATTTAATCAAATGAGGACTTATAGTCAAAACGAAAATGAAATTAACTCTATTAAGCAAATAATTTAATTGTTGAAGCTCCATGAAATCTAAGACCTTCAATTTGTCGTCTCTCATTAGTTAACAAACGCCTATCAAATTATGCCGAAACTACCAATCAATGCTACCTGCAGGTCGTGCTGCTGAGTGACTCAAGGCATCACCATTAGCCACCTTCTTGCCTTTCATCCCTTTGTATCTCTTGTCCATTTTGTGGAATGGATCGACTGCCTCCTCCTTCTTCACCTTCCATTTCTCAGTGCCGAGAACAGCGTCCAACTCCTCCACAGGTGGCAATTTAATATAAACCCAACCATCCTCACGTTCCTCGACGGGGAATGTAGCTATGTTCATACTGTCATCATTTGAGCATCTTCCGGCTTGCTCTCCATTGAGCTCGAAGTTGCGCTTGTGGTGGGGACAAGAGACCCAGTATTTTCCTGCATCATCATCCCCGATCAGACCATCTGACAAGATAAACGCACGCTTGTGAGGGCACATTTGTTGTGTGGCGTAGAGCTTTCCTTTGATTTTGAAAACTGCTAGTTGTGTGTCACCACGTTTAACATTCGCAGAGGAAACTTGAGGCGGTTCGTCAGAGAAATGGTCGGATCGGATAACCGGTTCCCAGGAAAGGCTGGACCACTGATGACCCTTGAAATCTTCCTTGGCAGATTCCTTAGCCCAGTATGTCGGCCGTTGTTGTGCGCGTTCTTGAATAACTTCCACTGTTTCAACGGTTTCGTCTGTATTGGCAAATTGCTGGAACACCTTGCGACGCTTTGGGTTCTTGACTGTTTCTGTCCATTCGCAGAAGTAACTGTCAACAAGCTCTTGCATCTGCCTCTCCATGTCGGCACAAATTCCCAGTTTATCTTCAATGATTACCTCTTTCAGATAGTTGATACCACCAGGGAGGTTTTCGATCCATCGAGCAGTCCGTTGAAGTTTGTCGGCGGTTCGAATATAGAATATGACATATCGATCGATAATTGGTATTACCATCTCTGGTGGAACATCTGTCACCAGAAGCTCCGAATGCCTTGGTTTAGCACCGCCGTTACCTCCGACGAAAATGTTGAAGCCTTTCTCTGTCGCGATAAGACCAAAGCTAATGCCACGTTAGCCAGGTCTCGTGCAATGAATTGGTGTTGACTTTGCTCACTCTTTATTTTGTGCCTCGGCACACTCTCGAACACAGCCAGAAACACCACCTTTGAATTTATGCGGAGCACGAATACTTTTGTATCGCTCCTCCAGGCGAATGGCCATACCGACACTGTCACCGATACCAAAGCGACACCATGTACTGCCCACACAACTCTATGAATAGCTTGGTCAGAGTCTGGTTGTGGTGATAGGTTTGTCGTACATACCTTGATCGCGCGCAAAGCCTTGGCATAAGCATGTCCACTCTCCATACCTGCATCCACAAGCTCCGTCCAAATATTCAAAAGATCCTGCTTCTTTGCACCGAACATATCAATTCGCTGCGCACCTGTGATCTTACAGTAGAGCCCGTATTTCTTGGCAACCGAGCCAATTGCGATGAGCTTATCAGCGGTGATTTCTCCTCCAGGCACACGGGGCACGACAGAAAACGTCCCGTTCCTTTGGATGTTAGCAAGGAACTTGTCATTCGTATCTTGTAAATCGTTGTATCCCTTGTCCATGATGTGCGGGTTGTAAAGACTCGATAGAATGGATCCAATCGCTGGTTTGCAAAGCTCACATCCAAGAGAGTTGGCGTTAACTCCGGCAGTTTGCATCACCTCGACGAAAGTTTTAAGTTGTTTGATGGCAACGATATTGTATAGGTCTGCGCGTGAGTATGGGATATGGGCGCAGACTTTCCATTTCGTTAGTGATTCCATCTTTTCATCGAGTAGGGCCGTATCACTCACGGTTGTTTGAGACCTCCTGACCCATGTCCAACATGGTCTTGTTGAATATGGACTGCACCAGAGGCATGCAGCCACCACAGCCAGTCCCAGCCTTGGTACAAGACTTTACCTCTCCTATAGTCTTGCAGGTTCCATTTTTGACACTGTCGACGACATCCCCCTTGGTCACATTGTGACAAGCACATATTTGAGTGGTGTCGTCGCTGTATGTTGGTTAGAATTAGACCGAAAAGCTTGTCCTTGGGATAACTTACAGATCATCTGCATTCTCATCCCCGCCATTCTGAGCCCCGAGGATCAATTGACTAGGTGGAATATCAAGTTCTTTTTGGGTCTTTACCATCTGATTCAGCTTGATGTAGTCCGACGTATCTCCAATCATCATTCCGCCAAGCAGGAATTTACCGTCCATGGTGAAGAGATATTTCTTGTATACTCCGCCAAATGGGTCCCTGTAGGTCAACGCCTTCACAGGCGGCTCGGTATCGTTCATTTCCAACCCTGCAACTGACGGACGTTTTCCCGGAAGAAACTTGGGCCCATCTCTATCGGCAAAGAAGTCTCCAAATGAAGCGACGTCGACACCGAGAAGCTTAAGCTTGGTACTGAGATCTGGTCGTGTAAATCTTTTGGGGTCCTTGTCAGGATGTGTGAGGTTGTAGGCCAACACATCAGCCATCTCAATGCCGGGCGCGATGATTCCAAATGTTTGGTTCTCCCAACTGGCACATTCTCCGACGGCGTATATGTCTGGGACCGAAGTTTGGAGGCTGAATTGCTCGAAAATTAGCTTTGATTGTGGAAGAGAAGTCTTGATTCACAAACCTTTCATCAATGATGAAGCCACCTCTCGCACCGGACAGAATACCAGCGGATTGTCCCAGCTCATCTCTCGGGCTCACACCGATCTAGAACAAAATCAGTGAGGAATTTTTCCCAGATTCAGAGGGTACGGGGGAGCTTACTGCAAAGCAAACGCAACAACATTCAATGTGCTGTCCATCTTCAAATGTGATACCAGTCACGTTGTTGTCCGAATCCGTCGTCACAGCAGCAACCCGTTTCTGATGCAGAACCTCAAGTCCCAAGTCGCGAATCTTGCGAGTGACCAAGGAGCCCGCATCTCCGTCCAATTGTCGTGCCAACACCCACTCGTTGCGATCGATGAGCTTGACATTACCAAAACTTTCCAAATCGGTCATAGCCTTGGCCGCTTCAAGCCCAAGCAGACCTCCACCGACTGTAACTGCGGTCTCACCCTTATGGTTGCTGGAAAAATCGATCAGACGCTCTAGATCATCGATGGTCCGATACACAAAAATTCCTTTCGCATCGTGGCCTGGTGTTCGCGTGGGAAGAACGGCGTCTGATCCAGTAGCGAGGACGAGTATATCATAGGAAATGACATCTCCGGTAGATGTGTTGATCGTTTTGGTGCTCGGGTGCACTGCGGTGACACGGGTGTTCAGGTGGTGCTTAAATCCTCGCCCTTTGAATGAACCGTACTAATCGCTGGTGTGAGAAATTGCTTCACAAACTCTTTTAATTCATTTACCACTCACCCACTCTTCAGGCTCAAGGTAAAGTTCCTCGATTTTACGGTGCTCAAAGTATGTCGAGAGTCCCACGCGATTGTAGGCGACATGCGGTTCTTCACCGATCACGAGTATATCATATCGTCGGTCTGTGTCTTGTTTGATTATTTTTTCGCTGCAAACATTAGCCTCCAAACATAACCTCGCGGATATCGATGCTCTGCGTACATCAGAGAAATTGCCACCATTCCCAACCCGACGATCACGATCTTCTGACGTATGGCATGGTTGGAAGTGGGTTTAGACAAGGGATCTCCCTTAACCGTCTCGCCTTGCAGTAGCCCATTGAGTATCCTCATGGCTGCGCAAGAAAATTATGGATGATGAGAGACAAAAAAATACTACGCTAAACGCTATCGAATACGGCCGGTTGTACAGTTTTAAGAGAATTGGCAGATCACTCATGTCCATCATCATTGTCTCTGACGGGGCCTTACAAGGTGATACAGATACGGATGAATTAGGGTGATCGTACGATAAGGGCAAACCTTAGGGTAGGCTATGGCCTACCATGTACTCCGCGGAGATGCTCTGAACCATGGGTTTGCTCCACCAAAAGCTCAACGCTGAGTGGCTGTGGCGCGAGATAAAATAAGATAAAAACACCCGAACTCTGATAGGCCCAGCGAACATAGGATAAGCAAAGCAACAAGATAACGATTGCTCTCCCCAGATGTTCGAACTCGTTTAGTTATTACTCACACTCTGTACATGGATCTTTCTAATATATATTATTGGGTCCATTGTGGACTCCATTAGATTACGCGTCCGCGGAGATGCTCTTTTTTAGCTTCGAAAAACCAGGGCCAACCCTGTGTTTACCGGAGTGTGGTATAGCCGAGGGGGATAGAGCGATACTAGTCTAAATCTTTAGAATAATATGCAAGATTTTCGTCTGATTCCTCAATTCCAATTGAATAAGTCAGTTACATCGCTATATAACGACTCAAATTTGCTGTGGGTGGGGACCCATTGAATCACCGCCATGGCGACCATCATGCAAAGAGCCCTCGAGGCAACCGATTTCTCCGGGAAGGGGCCAAGTATCAACATCCATGACCTACCAACACCAGACGAGCCCGATTTTCCTTTGCCTCCACCATCAGTTAACCCGACTAGTATTTTAGAAGTGGACAAGGGCACTCCGGATAACCATGTTCCTCGAGACCCGCGTCTCATTCGATTGACTGGCGTGCATCCTTTCAATGTCGAGCCGCCCCTCACAACTTTATATAAAGAAGGTATGCATGGATTGAGCCCGAAGAGACGGATTCATATGATACTAAGTATTTGAAGGATTTCTTACGTCACCCGAATTATTTTATGTTCGAAACCACGGTCCAGTACCCCAAGTGCGTGACGAGGATATTCCAACATGGGAGTTGAGCATTGAAGGGTAGAAACTACTCTTTTTCTAGCAAGGTTTCGATAAGCATTCAATATTTACAGACAGCTAATCATCATTCTAGCCTAGTGGAAAACCCGATTGTCCTGAATTTCCGCGATATTTTACAAAAGTATGATCAGATCACCGCACCGGTCACTCTCGTCTGTGCAGGGAATAGACGCAAAGAACAAAACACTGTCAGGAAATCAAAGGGATTCTCATGGGGACCGGCCGGGCTATCCACGGCTCTTTTTACTGGGCCGATGATGGCGGATATCATTCGCAGTGCGAAACCACATCGTCGTGCAAAGTATGTTTGTATGGAAGGTGCTGATAAACTGGTAAATCCCCATTTATTACAAGACATTTTCGGAACCTAAGGCGAAGACTAACTATAATATAGCCTAATGGCTTCTACGGAACATCTGTGAAATTAAACTGGGTGATGGATTATAATCGTGGAATCATGTTGGCACACAAAATGAACGGAGAGGCGCTTCGACCTGATCATGGACGTCCCCTGAGAGCTGTGGTACCAGGTCAGATCGGGGGTCGAAGTGTCAAATGGTTGAAAAAGTTAATCATAACTGATCAACCGAGCGATAATTGGTATCATATTTACGACAACAGGGTATTACCGTGAGTGTGCGATGATAACCCTTTTTTGCATAACGCTCTAACTTTCGTCAAGAACAATGGTATCTCCCGAGGTGGCAGCCCAGAATAAAAACTGGTGGACTGATGAGCGCTACGCCATATACGACCTAAATGTCAACTCTGTTGCCGTTCATCCGGAACATGAAGAGGTGTTGAATCTGGCTACTGCCGGACAGACTTATACTGCCAAGGGCTACGCATATGCCGGAGGTGGTCGTCGGATCAACAAAGTGGAAGTGTCATTAGACAAGGGAAAATGTAAGATTATCTTTTCCAATGTTTGTTCGATCGAAAGAATTAACAGGTGATTCATTTCTAGCATGGCGACTCACCGATATCGAATACGCAGAAGACAAGTATCGAGAATGGGAAGGTGACCTATTTGGTGGCAAAGTGGACATGTGGAAGCGGGAGACCTGCTTCTGCTGGTCTTTCTGGTCACTGAAAATTCCTGTTTCAGACCTGGAGAACAGTGACGCGCTTCTTGTGAGGGCTTCTGATGAAGCCCTCGCAGTTCAACCGCGAGACATGTACTGGTCGGTCTTGGGAATGATGAACAATCCGTGGTTTCGCGTGACAATCACAAAAGATGGCAATTCACTGAATTTTGAACATCCCACACATCCAGCTAGAAGTGGTGGGTGGATGGAGAAGGTAAAGAAGACTGGTGGAGATCTGCTCAATGGCAATTGGGGCGAGAGGCACGAAGGAGAAGAGCCGGTTGAGCTGGAGCCTGTAAAGGAAATCAATATGAAGAAAGAAGGGGTCAATCGCCAAATTGACCTACAAGAGTTGAAAGAGAACAGCAGCAGTGAGAAACCCTGGTTTGTGGTAAACGGAGAGGTATATGATGGTACAGGATTCCTAGAAGGACATCCAGGAGGAGCGATCAGTATCACTTCGTCTGCAGGACTTGACGTGTCCGAAGATTTCCTTGCAATTCGTGAGTCTCAAGGGACCGGAACCGTTATTTTATGTCCGATTTTCTAACTGAGATTACAGACAGCGAAACCGCAAAGTTGATGATGCCAGACTATCACATTGGCACCTTGGATAAAGCATCCCTTGAGGCCCTAAATAGCAGTGACACTGCCGTATCCAATGAGCCACGCCCGCACTTCCTTCAATCAAGAGCATGGTCCAAGATGACATTAATCGAAAAGAAAGATGTCTCTTGGGATACCAGAATATTCGTATTCCAATTGGAGCATGAGAAGCAAACTTTGGGTCTGCCAATTGGTCAGCACTTGATGATCAAAGTGCCGGATCTAGAGAACAAGAAGGAAGCAATCATCCGTTCTTATACACCTATCTCCGAAACGAACCTTGAGGGGCGCATGGAGCTCCTCGTCAAAATCTATTTCCCGACTTCAACTATTCCAGGGGGCAAAATGACAATGGCACTAGACGCCCTCTCTCTGGGCTCTCAAATCGACTGCAAGGGACCAACTGGCCGATTCGAATATCTTGGGAACGGACGAATTCTGGTCAGCGGCAAGGAGAGGAAGCTTCGTTCTTTTAAGATGATTTGCGGCGGAACGGGCATCACTCCAGTGTTTCAAGTCCTGCGCGCTGTCATGGAAGACCCACAAGATCCCACGACTTGCGCGGTATTAGATGGCAACCGTTTGGAAGAGGATATCCTCTGCCGATCTGAGCTTGACGCCTATGTTGCCCTAGACGAGAAGAAATGTACCGTCGTACATACTTTGTCCAAGGCATCGGAGTCTTGGACCGGTCGCCGGGGACGAATTTCTGAGGATCTCATTAAAGAGTATGCTGCCCCAGAAGAAGCCAGTATGGTTCTTCTCTGTGGACCCGAGGCGTTAGAGAAATCAGCGAAGAAGATCCTTCTCGATCAGGGCTGGGCGGAATCCGATTTGCATTTCTTTTAGAACGCTTAGTCTCGTGTTGAGCATTGAGACGAATTGTTGGCGTTGGGTTTTGATATTTTTGGGGGTACAGTCATGGAGCGCATCAAGGGACGGTTCATGGGTATTTGATTTGATTTATTTGATAGAGACAATATGGTAATTTTCATTGGTCATTAATCGTGAAATTTCGTAATGTGTGGGCGCAAACCTCCTTGATCTCCATCTCAGTAATAATCCCTCATCTCTAGCCTTACTCGCAGATGCTCGAACACACTGGTAGGCTCGTTTTGCAGAGAAAATGATACCCCTGAATTTGCCATGGACTTCGACGAGGTCGTGCCAGTGTCCAGGCCTCGCAAATAGGCAACAAAATTGGATGTGTGTTTTCGGAACATGCTGTACAAGTGATGCACGGTGTCTTCGCTTCCATGGCGAAGTCCGCTTAGCCCATCAGCCTTTGATAATGAACTAAAGGCAAGAATGGTACCAAAGATTGTGTCGAGTAGTTTCGCAGCTTGCGCATGCCGCTTGCTCAGGAAAAGGGCGAACAGCATTTGGTCTAGAATGTCGAGGTGGAAGTGACGGAGGTGGGTAACCGACTGAGCGATTTCGATTGTCCCGTCGATATCGTCACGGTCAAGGTAATGTTCGACCTTGGCGAGCGTCTCTTGGAAGCGACTCCAAATAGAGCCAATTCCAATATGAAAACAATAATCGCTCACGGCAAGAACAAAATGTTGAGCATCAATTCGAAATCTTTGGAACACATTTCGTATATCCCCCGCAAGAGAGTTTCGGGCTGTGGAGTCACGGATCAGTCCTTTGACAACCGTTACCATTCGGATAAGACGGAGTAAGTGTTTGAATAGCCGATCGTATTTCTCCAGGGATTTCGGCGTGATAAGGGTCTCAAGGGCCTCGGGGGGCTTATATTGAAGGCGAAGGAAATCCAACGCCTCAATGGCATTAGGATCTTGGCATCGTTTGATCTCTTCGGGCGTAAGGTCGCGAATCGAGAAGCTGAGCCCCCCAGGCAGCTCGTTTTCTTTCTGTTGCGCAGCCTCTGGGATTTCCGGCTCGGTCTCTGCAAAATAACAATCTCCCAGGAGACCTATTAGGACCAGTCGCAGCTCGGAGCTAGCTGGAGGCCAGGTTTCACGGCTTCCTAGCCTTAGCCCAGTATGAACACCGCTCCGTACCACACCCCGCTTGCGCTCTCCACTCTCCATTTCAGGCGCAAAAAGGGAATTGGTAAGACGGGTAGTAAATGAACCGTCGCCCAGTAATTGGAATCGCCATTGCATGTTCAAATGATGGCGTAATTTGTGTTCTTTGAACAAGTGATGGAGACAGGAGAAATCGATGAGATGTGCTTGAGATGATACTACAGGCGCAAGCGATAAGTAAAGCGCGGATGTCAAGTCTGGCCCAAACCGATGGCCAGCAGTGATAGGATTGGAATCAAGCTTTCTGGCGTTTTGAAGCATCTGGTCGATATTTTCATTCGCAAGGGCAGCGCGGTCCATAACGGAAGACGATATGTGCTTGTCGTCGTCAATGTCAAAAAGCTCGAAGGTCTTCTTGGTGACCTCCTCATGATGACCCTCGGCTTCTTGAGGCAGAGACACATCATCCGTCGATCGCATCAAAGGTTCCCCTCTGTGATATTTCAAGATTTCCGCTCGAAGCTTTGACTCGTATTCGTCGGCTCTTGTTTGAATGCCTTCAATGTTTGTCCAAGTCGTTGCGCACTGCAGATGAAGATGGCCAGTTCGGGCCAGGACATCATGCCTAGCAAGAGGGTGCTGCGGGTGTGATTTCTTCAGAAGGCGTAGGCTTTTACCACTTTCAAAAATTGCCTCTGCTTGTTCATCAGGGACGAAAGAAGGCATGCGGTGCTCATGATAGCTATATTCGAGTCGCGGGGGCCGATTCCTGAACTTATTGGGGTCTTCGTGACGGTTCAGTTGAACAAAAGTTTTCCCGCTAGCCAATAGCTCATTCAGAGCCGCGTCGTCGGGGCGTAGACCGATCCAACCCTCGATGAAACCGAACCAAGGAAGCGTTATCTGAACCACGATTTCGTGCAACAGGTTTTCCATCCAGCCAAATTTAAAGGAAAAGTATGCCACTCGATCTATCACGGTCGATATAACATCCGAATCTGAAGGAGCTTTCTCCACGGCAGCGATAATCTCAGCCATAGCTCCTAGTAAGTCCCGGCAACGATCAAATAGCGTGCCAACTTGTAAAGTCGAGCTGATGTTCCTGGAATTGGCGAGAATTTGTTTCTCGAGATTGAATATAATGACTGACATAGCACCTCGTAGAGTGAAGACAGAGGAGAGGTCTTTAGACTTGGTCACCGAATCTTTTGCAAAGGTTCGTACCCACTGCATGAGCGTGCCACATTGCCGTACTTCGGCAATGACACTGTTCAAGACCGAAGAAGATAGCCCCGAAACCCTCATATGTATTATGGATTTATCGAATAATTTAGTGTCTTTGTTGTAGCGAAAGAGCACGGAGTTCCATCCCAATCCAAGTCGAAGCAGAGATCGAATAAAAAGGTCGGCTCGAACCAGACGCGTGGGAGTCTGACCGCTGACATTCTCTTGGTGCACAAGTGCAGCATCGAAGCCCTTCGCACCCGATTCACTGAAATATGCTGAAATGGGCTCCTCGAACGCGCGGTCCTGGTACTTCTCCCAGGATTTCAATGGAGCGATGTACCCAGGCTCCTGCCGCAGAAGTTCCAAAGACCATATGTCATCATCCTCTGCCGCACTCTGCAATGATTCACTCGGTGCTTCTGACGCGTTGTCTAATGAACTGTCGATGGCTGTGTCCACGGGGTGTGTAATTTCATGGTCGTTCGCGTATAGATTGAGCTTCCATATCGGATCGATTTTCTCCGTTTGCTCTGGCACACCTTGAAAGCAAGCCTTTGGGATGGCTGGGGATCCATCAAACACCATTAGTAGTCCGCTCATCTCAGCTCTTTCTATTAACAAACGTAAACGTACCTGGTAAGTCCGCGTTCCACGGAAGAGACTCTAGGGGCTGTAGAACCTCAATGCTGAACCTGGAGAGCCTCCAAAGACTTTCACTGGAAAATGGATCGGGCTCATATTCGGCTATCTCCATTGCGATTCCATAGCCAAGCGAGTTGTGTTTGTTGGATATGTGCTAGGAAGAGAGTGTTTGTCCGCAGGAAGTCCCGCGATGCGCCTGGCTATCGTGCACAGACCACTTTCGATAACAACGCAAGCAGCGGCGACTCTTCCGCACCGCGACTATCACGAACTTCCCACCTTTCCCCTCGTCTTTGCCTTCGCTTTTCTCCAACATCTCAATCGCAATGCCTCCTCGTAAGAAGGCCAAGCGCGCACACTCCACCTCTCCCCCCGAAGACACTGCGCCGCAATCCAGCGCCAATACTCCCGGTTCCACCGACAGCGCTGGAAAGCCCGACGAACCGGAGTATGATTTAATCAGCGATCCTTGGACAGATGAGCAGGAAACCGCATTATTGAAGGCAATTATAAAATGGAAACCTGTGGGTAAGCTACAATTCATCCCCCTCTCTGTGACTGCACCATCATTGGAGAGCTCTTGACCTGATAACCAATCTTGTCCCACCTCAGGCGTACATAAGCATTTTCGCATGCTCGCAATATCAGAACACTTGAAAAGTCAAGGATACGCGCCTTCGAATGCGGATCATATGCGCATTCCGGGAATATGGAAGAAATTGGCTTCCTTGTACAATCTCGAAGCTCTTGATGAACGGGTATTGTACAACCACATCCAACGCAGCTCATCTATCGGATGCAAAGCCTTGCTAACCTGTATTTTCCGAGGGACAGGAGGATTCTGTCATAACAGACGCAAATGACGATGACGAAGAACCGACCGAGATGTATTGCCCGTTTGAGCTTCCCTACGATGAATACGGTGATATGATGTTCGAGAAACGGCTCGCCCTGGAGGGCTCCTCTTCACCTATCACCAGTCCCAACCCTGAATCCCGACGAGGGAGTACCGTCGCAGACACGGATGGTAAGCCCTGGCCCTGACTCGCATAACTGTTGTTGAGGTAATAACTTAATCGGTCAACAGAGCCGCGCTCCTCCCCTGCCCCGTCACGAGGTCGCAAATCAAACCGCGGCACCCGCCAAGCCGGTCGAGAAACGAGATCAACGAGACTACAAGTGGAAGTTGGAACGGATAGTCCAGGGAAGGCATCCGACGACGATGTTGAGTCAGCGGAAGAATCGGCTGCCAACGATGAAGGCGAGGGGGAAGGCGAGGATGATGAGGAAGGTGAGGAGGGATCAGATGGAGGCAAGGACAGCGATGGAGACGAAGAGGATGATAGTGAAGGAAAAGGCGGATCGCGAAGTACCCGAGCACAAGCTTCGCGATCCAAACAAAAGGATAAGAAAACTTCAACGAGCACGGGAACGCGCAGGACCGCTCGTCGACGCTGATGTATGAGGTTATCTGGCTTTCCACTTTATTTTTTTTACTTTGATACCTTTGGATTGGCGTTGGGTATTTCTTGTTTTCTTCTTGTGTGTGCAGCGATGTATTAAAATGGAGGAGTCATGTTATTCTACCTGTACCATTGGACAAATTTACTCTCCAAGGAAACTATGCGTGAAAAAGTAGGATTGACTACCTACACAAATAGGGATATTTCGATCGCTATAGGAAGTCTAATGTCGTTCGAGGGTCGGGTACATATAAAATAGATCAAAGGGTCATAGTACAAAAAAGAATTTCAAGAAGCCGGAAGCTTACAGGCGCTTCATGATGGCCTCGGCGTACTCGTGGGTCTTGGACTTGCCACCAAGGTCACCAGTAAGGGTCTAAAAGTAAAGTAGTTAGCGTTTGCTCTAATGAGATTACTGGAGATAGCAATAGAACTCACCTTGCCCTCAGCCAGGGTGTCAAAGATGGCCTTCTGGATGCGGCCAGCGTGGTCGTGGAGACCCATGTGCTGCAGCATCATGATACTGCTGAGAAGCAGGGCAGTGGGGTTGGCAAGACCCTGGCCTGCAATATCGGGGGCGGAACCGTGGACGGCCTCGAAGATGGAGCACTCGTCACCAATGTTACCGGAGGGGGTCAGACCAAGACCACCGATCAGACCGGCGCACATGTCGGACAGAATGTCACCGTACAGGTTGGGCATGACAAGGACCTTGTCGTTGTAGGGGGTGGGGTCGGTGACGATCTTCAGGCACGAGTTGTCCAGCAGCTCGGCGTCGAACTCGACACCAGGGAAGTCCTTGGAGATGTCACGAGCAGTGTTGAGGAAGAGACCGTCGGACATCTTCATGATGGTGGCCTTGTGCACGACACGGACCTTCTTCTTGTTGATGGACTCGGCGTACTGGAAAGCGAAACGCAGGACGCGCTCGGAGGCCTCCTTGGTGATGAGCTTGATGCTCTGCACGACACCGTCGACAACAACGTGCTCGATACCGGAGTATTCACCCTCAGTGTTCTCACGGATGAGAACAGTGTCGACACCGTCGTAGGGGGTCTTGTAGCCGGCGATGGAGCGGCAAGGACGGACGTTGGCGAACAGGTTGAAGGTACGGCGCAGAGTCAGGTTCAGGGAGACGTGACCCTTGCCAACGGGGGTCTAGACAAAAAAGCGATCAGTATGGCGGGCGAATACAACATGGACAACGAAGGTGACGTTGACACGTACAGCCAGGGGACCCTTCAGGGCAACGTAGTTCTTGTGGATGCTCTTGACAGCATCGTCGGGAATGGCGGTCTTGCCGTCCTTCAGGATGGGGCCGACATCGATGGGCTCCCACTTGATGGGGGCCTATAATTAACTTAGTACCGCGTTTTGCATGTCGAGGTCGAGGGTGCGACAGATGGTGGTGATTTTCTTTTTACCTTGGCAGCCTCGAAGATATCCTTAACGGACTGAGAGATCTCAGGACCGATACCATCACCCTCAATCAGAGAGACAGTGTACTTGCCCTAAATTCCAAGCAAATGGTATCAGTATTGTCGCGATCGTGATTTGAGAGTCGGCGCGGAGGATTTGGCCGCGACTGGTGCAGTACGGCTGGCGCCGGCCCAGAGAAAAAAACGAGATTGGCGGGTTCTAACGTACATCAGAGCCCTTCTGGCCCTTGAACTTGGCGACAGAGTTGTCGGCAGCAGCAGCGTAGCCACGGATCTGTACAGAAAAAAATCAAGTTAGTTCAATTGAAAAGTTCTTTGGCAAGAGGATGCGCGATATCTGAGATAGATAGAGGGGACGGGTAGGTGTACCTGCGACACGGGGGCGACGAAGCTGGGGGTCACGCGGACGGAGCGCAGGCCCTGACGAGCAGCAGAGAAGTTTCTGGCGGCGAGCATCGTGAACAGAACCCGTCAGGTGAGGGGGTCAGGGGAATTGATGGTGGTGGGTGTGGGGGGGAGAGAAGGGAAGGGGAAGAAGAAAGCGAGTGAAAACGTTTAGTCTCGGCGCCCGCCCGATCCGAACGGGATGCAGACCGCATTGGTGGTTTGATGCGCTGCCCCGGCTACCCGAGTCCACTTCTGCTTTGGCCCGGTGAGATCCCGATTTCTCCGTTATCAATCTATTAAGTACTATAAGTATGTATAGTATACTATATTAAGAGAGGTAGATCCTTGAAATATGTACGTACTGGCCTACATGCATACATACATCAGCTAGGTATTTCTGCCGCTGCTCTAAGACCCCGATCGTGGCTCGGGCCCTTAATTCTCACTAGCCAACGCTAACCGCGGTCGCCAAGAATCTCACCTCAAAGGTCTTAATTCAGCTGTTCGATGACGTTTGTCATAAATAGAGGGGAATTCGCGTTAAAAAGAGGACGTCGTCACAGTGGGAATTATGGGTAGATGCCTCCAACCTTGGAATTGCCAATAAATTCAATCTATGAATAACTTGAACATGGGCTGGGGTGCATAAAGCTATATATATCCACTGGCAGTGTATATACTTCGTAGTAGTTATGACTACTAACTAGTACCACTACTAGTAACTAGTACCCAGGTACTCGCACCTAACCTATTTCATTAAGGACCGTGAACAATGCTTCAAAGTCGACATAATATATGGGGAGACACCAGAGCTTCATAACTGTATACCTAGTTATCATTGTCTCATGCCACTTCATTTATCACAAACATTCCACCAATTTTGCAAAACCTGAATTCGATGCCTACCTCTCGACAGGCTATCTCTACCGGCGCAAATGTATCAATTGTTAACTGTGGGACTGCCCGACAGTCTTCATGGAAGATAGAGAGGGTCATGTCAATCAGATCCAGGGTGCGGGGTTGTACTTCGAGTGTTTTCAGGTTTGGGAATCGTTCCTCTCGATGCTTGAGGACGCCCTGCAGACCTTCGATGACAAACCCAAAATCTTTCTCACGACAATTGGCGAGGCTGAGATATTCTAGGCTCTGCGGTAGAATTTCTGACAAATTTACCGTTGGTCGCTCAGTCCCATCAACCTGCAAGAGTGTGCCCCACGGTATTCGCAGCTCACGCAGTTGATGAAATTCAGCCATTGAGCCGAACTGACCCAATTCAACATCGCCATCTTCGTCGTCGTAGGCGTCCGGGTCGAAATCCCAGGGATGTCCCCCTTGATTGTTCAGTCGAATCTCCCGAAGGCTGTGTTTCTGAGTGGAAAGCGATTTGTAGAATACGCCAGGGAGGAACGGCATGGATCTTTGACCCCAGACAACCTTGTCATCGTGTTGATATTCAAAACTTTCCAGGCCTTTGCATAATCTGAGAAAGTCCTCAAAGCCTTTCGTGCCATTACATGTCCCAATACTGCCGAAATCAAGCTTTTTGATTCCAGATGTCCCTGCCGCGGGCTTTGGATATCCCTGGTACGTACAACAACCCTCTTCACAGATAGCGCTCCCCGAGAAGCTCTGAACTGACGGGAAATAGGAGAGTGGAAGAATATCGCTCGCGTAGTAAGTCGATTTGGGATCGTGCTCGATCACCACCTCAACATTTTTCAGATTTGAGAAGACTGGCTTCAGGTCGAATGGCTTTTCTCCGGCGGCTGCCCGTGCCACCATGGGCATAGAATAAGCCGGCACGTAATGGAATTCAAGGTACAGCTTTGTGACGGCTTGTAACGATGGGACGAGTAAGGCGAACCATGCATCTGTGTCTCCTGTTTGCAAAGCCGCTTTCCATCGCTCCGCGTGGTCCGAAGAATGACTCGTCTGTTCCACAAGACTCTTGAACATCTCTATATCCCACAAGTATTTATCGCCCCAGATCGATTCTTGAATCCAATAATCCCTGCGCCCAGATGGACACTCGTATCCCGCCCACCTGACCATCAGGTCTTGGATGGAAGCACCTATTTTGGGGTTTTTCTGGACGGCACAGACGACATGGTAGATTTGTGCATGTTCCACACATATCTTCCTCCAAGCCGCAGAGAAAAACAACGAGTTCCAGCGACGACAGACTTGCAAGAGCCGGAAACGTTCTTTTTGGGCCGAATAGCCAAATCGAAGCCATAGTTGCTCACCAATGAGTAGCAGGATTTCATCGGGCAAGACACGAATTGACATTTTCGATCAATTCCTTTTCTCTTCATGCATGCCTTTTATTTAGTGGAGAGTGAGAGGTGTGGCTCTATAGCAAGATGTAAAAATTTTGCAGTTCAAAGGTCAGCCTTGTCTAGCGAGAAATGGTTATGGGGCCTTAACTAAATTGAGGCTGCAGCGGGTCTGTGAAACCCGAGCCTCATCGTTGGAAAGTCAGGGCACCATGATACATCTTGATACGGACTATGAATAACCCTTAGCATGGTTACAATAATACTATCTGAAAGCAGCATGGTGTTCAAAGCTACCATGGATTGTCGGAGGCTCGGAGTTATCTCATGGTAAATTTGCATTCATCAGCTTACCACCATTGTCCATGTGAGTGTGAGGTACAGTGACTAATTCAAGTACGCTTTCACTAGAGTCTAGATCCCAGGTACAAGCGAATATCCAATTAAATCTTGATACTATCGATATATAGCGTGCGGTTGTCTAGTCCCATGCAGGGTATACATATACAATGCACCTGTACTACTGTGTGTATACATTCCCTTGATTGGCTCCGCTTTACACCGCCCCGCAACCCCAGTGTAGGCTGTCCTGAGGGTCAACCTTCCCCATTGCCCGCGATTCATAGAGCTCCCCCCAGCTCATCAACTCGTGCTAATTCTAACCCACCACCCAGGCCAGTGAATCTGGTTACTGGTTTATTGGTCATCATGTCTGACCTTGATGTTGCAAGTCACTACAATCTCCCCTCCGAATTCCCCGAAGAGTGGCCAGCAGCGCTGGACGAAGCCGACCAGTCCGACGAGGAACCCGTTCAACGAACCAAGTCTCGCCCTCGCAAGTCGCGCTACTTTGCGCTAGAACGAACACCAAGTGATTGGAGGAGCAATTTCGGATCACGCCGGGGGAAAGAGAATCGAGAAAATGCCCAAAATGACGAACCCGATCCGCTTGGAGCTGGCGATAGTGTCATGCGCATACTGAAGCAGAGAGGGTTGCGCCTGGAAGATGAAGGGGGTAAACGATCACGGTTCCTTCTGTCATCAACCTCGTTCTCGCCCGCCCTCTTCCTTTCGCAAGCACACCACTCGGACTCCATTGAAGCGCTTATAGATGGCCTAGACCACCTGTCGCAATCCATTGATCAGAAGTCAGCATCCCTGAAAGTCCTGGTGGAGGCCAACTTCGAGCGTTTCGTCCGGGCGAAAGCGACCATCGACAGTGTATATAAAGAGATGAAGGACCAAGGCGTATCAAAGGAGCAAACACTGTCTGCCCGTCGGTCAGGGCACTTCCGGAGTTATTCGGGCCAGCATCGTGGGCCGTCACCTGCGCCCACCCCAGCGGCGACGGGAACCCGGAAGAATGCTCTCACCAAGGAGAGCGAGTATGGTATGAAAGGAATCCGTGGTCCCTTGGTGGAAGCTTCTGTCAAGGCAGAAGAGGTCTGGGGTCCTGCCCTTGGAGGCCGTGATCGAGAGCAGATGCTGAAGTCAGTTGTGGATTCCATGGAGAAACACCGTGACGTGTACGAAATTGGAAGCCATCTGTTCAAGTCTATCCAACAGCGCGACTACGACTCTGTCTTTGAGCAATATACTAAAGCTCGAACGTTGGCGAACAGGGCAAAGAATATCGTGGAGCAGGCTTCTAGTTCTCACCGACAATTGGCTGACCACGAAGCGCATGCGATTCTAGCTTTGGGACGAATGTGGATGGATGTCGATCAGCAGATTGAAGCCTTCAAACGAGATCTTTGGAGACGCCTTAGCGACGCACCGACCACCTCGACTACAAGTACAGCCTCTGGCCCCATCGAAGAACATATGGAGTTGATTGGAGCTTTGCTTGAACTGGGCGTCGAAAAGAACCCGATTTGGACGTGGCTCCATAGCCGCTATGATTTCCTCAAGCTGAAAATCACATCTTTCTGTGACCGTTGCAAAGTCGAGATCGAGATCTTGCGACGGCGACTTGCCAATGGGGAACAGCCAAGTGCCGATGCAACAGCATCATATCTTCGTTTGGCACCTCACGATGGACCAGTAGAGGTTCCGGAAAGACTCGATTCAGACCATGTTATTGAGCTCTGGGACTGCGTCCAAGCCTTCCTGACTCGTCTTCTTTCTTCACAAAATGGATTACTCGGCGAAACACTTGATTTTTGGGAAGTCACACAGTCTTTCATCGATGGTAATCGTCAGAGACTTCTTCCTGTCGGATTTGAAGGAGAGAGTCGCAAACACCATCGGCTGTCTTTTGAGAATGTGAATGAGCTTGAGCGAGGTATTGTTGAGATTGTCAATCTTATTAGACAAAACGTTTTGTCGCTTTTCAATGATCCCCCGACTGAAGACATCTCCCTTCTTTCCTCTCCTATCCCGCCGAGCCCAACGAGCCCAGCCTCCAGAGGCATCACCCCGACCGAATCCCGATTTAAGTTGGACCCGAAGAATCTTCCTATTCCGGTCCCCAAACGAGGCGAACATTGGGAAGAATTTGCTTTCTGGCCTCCTTTCTCGAACTCGCTCAGCGGAATACACTACCTCAGCAAATTCCTTGCGACCGTTG
The DNA here is from genome assembly GCA_023626415.1 of Penicillium sp. S1701. Lineage (NCBI taxonomy): Eukaryota > Fungi > Ascomycota > Eurotiomycetes > Eurotiales > Aspergillaceae > Penicillium > Penicillium sp. S1701. The sequence goes on along the minus strand of JAMAGY010000003.1, from coordinate 1,495,304 downwards.
GCACAGCGGCCAGTGAGATGGCAGCTCTGCGTCCTGTGGGCGGCCAGGGACCCACCCTTGATCTCTTGAAGTCACTTGTGAGTGTCGTCCGAGAGCGCGCGTCGCGCGTAGCATGCGACGCATGGAGCAAAGATGCCGAGATATGCAAGATGTTGGAGGACTGGACACGCGATTCCCAGAAACGAGACCTGACGAAGATGCCGGGCTTGTTTGCAGCTTATGAAGGCGCTATTCTCGGGGGCATGCAGAAGATCTTGTATATTCCTGACGCCAATGCGAAAGCTGGGTCGGTGGATGTGGTCACTCAACCCCCAGCCAAAATGCTTCAGATGGTTCGTACTCAATTTGTGTCTAGTGTCTACAAGGCCTTAAGTGGACTGGTTGAGAACGCGGAGCGTTTAACTACATCGGAAGAAGAAAATGAATGGGTTATTTCTCGACCAGTCATGACCAGCCAGGCAATTGATGCTGCTTTGTCTGTCCTCAGTGCCGACTCGGTGGACTCTTCGAACAGGGTAAGTATGTTCTAAGACGTTGCGAACTCATTTTCACTGACAATATGACGCAGAATGTACGGATTCTTCTCACACTTTCGAATCTCAAAGCCCTCCAAGCCGAGCACGTACCACAATTGATTGCAAACTTCGAAACGTCCTTCTCTGTTAAATTGACCGAGGAAGGGAAGACAGTTCGTGATGTCCTTAGTCAGATCGAGGACCGACTTTTCCAGTCATACACGAAACCTACTATCGCCACGCTAGATGAGATCATCAGTGCTGGTATCACTGCTGCGGACTGGGTGCCATCAAGCGATCGACCCGAGCAGGTTCGACCATACGTTTACAACACCATGTTAACCTTGGTGCTGGTTCATACCGAAATCTCTACCACTATACCGTCTACGGTGTCACCCAGCTCTAGCCGTTCATCACCGAATGCCCCGTCATCATTGTTAGCCACTATCTTGACCCATCTCCTTGTGAACGTCTCTTCCTCTCTTCTCAAAGCTTTCCGTTCTCGATCCTCCTTTTCTCTTGCTGCCTTAATGCAAGCCACGTTGGACACAGAGTTCATTGCTCAAACCTTGTCTCAATACTCGACAGACCAAGCATCTGATATACAAAGTCAGATATACGTGGAACTAGACCGTCGCACTACCAATGAAGCCCGTACCAAACTCCAGGCGGAATTGGGAGAGATGAGGGTTGTTCTGAAACGACTGAGGGATCGAACCAAGGGAGAGTTTGCCTGCTTCAAAAAGCCTAGGAGTGGCGGAGCCGGCTCCAAGTCATCTACCTCAGCATAGCAGCATTGCATGGAATGAAGCGACATTATTAGATTTTGTTAAGAAGGTATACCATGAAATAAGTAAACATTCAACTTTCTATCCTGAATCAAACTCAGTAAAGACCGGGTATCATAAACAATGGCCGTAGCCTTTTTCGCCTTGTCCTCAAGCCACTCCGTTTGCTCTTTTTGAGGTGTCCAACCTCGAGCAGCATTTTTCCCTCTTATTTTCAACCAACCATGCGCTGCACCCGACCCAGAAGCACCTTGCTCTCTCTTCCCAACCTCCGCTTTCCAAACTGATCTGGACGCTTCGCCCGCGCCATATCCTCCCGGTCCTTCTGCTTAGCCTCGCGTTCCCTTTGGCGTGCCTCGATGGCCTGTTTCCTCTTCTCCGCAATTTCCATTTCCTTGGAAAATGCGGAGGGCCTCGGCTTGCGCTCTCTTTTCTTCCCATCATTGTTCCGAGGGCGTCGCTCAGGTCTTGGGGCTGGCTCGGGGGAAGGCTCGTTCAACATGGCGGCTCGACTCGGGTGAAGCTCATTCGAATTGTCTTCCTCTTCGTCCTTTCTCGTTCCATCTTCCTCTTGGTAGGTATCATATATGGATTTGGGGGTTCCGGCGGCAAGTTCTTGGGCTTTGATCTTGGCGTAGGCCTTTTTGACTTTGGCTTTCTGGATCAAGTCGGATTTGATTTTTTGAGCTGTTGACGAATAAAAAAACATATCAGCCTATGTCTTCTGGGAAATTTATCGATTACAGGCCAGACTCACTCTTGCGACGATATGTGCCATCAGGCAGGTTGGCTGGGCCGACGCTGAAACCCTTGCGCTTTTTCTCTGAGTCTGCCCGGCCTCCTGGACCATTTTCGGAATCGTGAGGTCTCTTGGGTGCCATGATTATGTGTGGTTAGGCAACACCCTTCTGGTATTCCTGGTAGAAATGTGTTGTTGGATTTCAAGGTTGATCTTGGCAGAGAAGAGAAGAAAGAAAAAAAAAGCGGCGAACCTCGGTCGATCACGGGAACTCACCAATAGCATCACTCCTACAACTACACAACCCCTCCAACTTCTCTAGTTCAACAAACTGGATTTACTTGATTCCAAAATGCCAGTTGATTACTGTTGATATCACTAAATATAAGAAGAACCCAATACTCATGAACCAGTGCAGCAACGTCACAGACCAAAATCCGGATCAGGCCCGCTTGGGCACCCGATGAATCATCTGGGGGACCCACGAGATGACATGACCCTTGAAGTGGCCAGGGACCTTCTTTCAACCTCAACTCTCCCGGACTCTGGGTCCGTACCGCTTCAACACTCTCTAGATATCATCCATATATATTTACACTCTCCCACCTGGACTCGGCCATATACCGCATTCTTCCCTGCCAATCATCTACTATTCGAACCACGGCATACCGACCCATCCTCTCACACCGCATCCCAACCCCACCACGGCAGTGCCGGGTTTCGTTTCGTTTCGAACTTGCTTGCCACGTTGGGCGACCTCCTGCAATGTCCGGGTGCGCGTTTCAGACCTCATAGTCTGCGTTCTCCCTCGCCACCATGCCCCTCTTCCATGATCCCGATCGCCGGCGCCAAAACCGCTGGTCCGGTGACCGAGGAGATCATGATCCACCTGCCATGGGGCCCTCTCAAGATCAGCCCCGTGAAGATGGCAAATCTGGACTTTATAGAGAAGATATGACAAAGATTGCTTTGGATCCAGCACCTGCCGATCTATATCCGACTCAAATGTGGACCAACGACCGTCAGGAGATCATACATCGAATTAAAGAATCATCGCCCTGGAGGCGTCAGTATATGGTGAGCGAACCCCTAGTCCCTTGCATAATGCGCGCTTGATATCTACAAGTCTCGAAAATGAATTATCGCTGACTGTCTCAAAAGTCGCAAGTAGACGACAACGACAATGACAATGGTGAACAGTCTGTGTCTCACAACTCCCTGGGGGAGACGAATCAAAGAACAGAAGAGCAATTTCCAAGACACTTGGAGGATGTGCAACAAAAGGGTGAGCTGGGATCTCCGGCAGATATTCAAAGACCTCGATCTGCGTTGCACTCCGGTGACTTTAGAGAAGGCATAGCCCATGGCACTCCTCCAGAGTCACCGCGGACTTCATTTGTAGAGCGATTCTCCGAGCGCAGCCCAAGTTCCGCATTTCCAAGACTAGGGACATCGCCAACTACACCTTGGTTTGGCGCTTCGGTATTTGGGGACCCCAGTCGGAATTTAAACACGCTGGGCGATCATCGCAATCCACAAGCGATGTTTGGAAATCGTTCCAGAGCACCTTCGCTGGGGTCATTTTCATCAAGCTATGTTTTGAAAGTGCCGACCAGTCCTCTGGTACACCAAGCCAACAACACCGACCTAGACTTTTCCCCGCGGGCAGGACCAGCGGAGCCAAACTCTTTGGAGAGGGCTAATCGCCGCCGGACGCTACCACCAGAGACTTTCCGACAGCTCCAGGGACCTTCAACGTCTACAGACTTTGTCAACATACGCAGTCCTTGTCCACCGCACCAACAAGATGGTCTCTATCATTACTCTTGTTCGCCTCGCAAATCTTTAACTTCGGCATACAGTCTTCAACTTGCCTCTACTGTAAATGCACCTGCATACAGGGCAAGGAGACCTTCTCTCGCCTCAGATATCTCTCCTAAGCCACATGCGCCGATGGTTGGGTCTTATGAAGAATCTATATTGCGTGGACGAATGTCGATGAACCCATCTAAGCCGCTAGATTTCACTGCTCAAATTGGCGTCCTTGGGAAAGGAAAATGCAAAGGACATTTGAAATGCCCTCCTCATGTCACGGTGCCATTTCCGGCATTCTTTTACAGTTATCCTACATCGGGTAACGGTCGTTCCATTGCCGACGACAGCCCAAGTCCCTACGTTGGTCAAATTGACCTTGAAAATTCACTGCCCAAAGATGATGCGACTACAACCCGACGTCGTCGGCGACATGGAAGCCCATCCAAGCCTCAGGAAAGCAACATCCCAGAAGATACGAGCGCTACTCGAGTACCCAATGCAGACACTCAGCGTCGTCGAGAAAAGAAGAACCGCAGAGCGGAATCTCCTAAAAGCCCCCCAGGTGGGTGCTATCGGATACCCCAGCAGGGGCAACTACAAATTATAATTAAAAACCCTCACAAGACTGCTGTCAAGCTGTTCCTTGTGCCGTACGATTTGGATGACATGGAGCCCGGGACCAAGACTTTCATCCGACAACGCAGCTATTCCGCAGGGCCGGTCATCGATATGCCACTGAGCGCACGGAAGAACTATGGAACGGATCGTCCTGAGGCATCTTTGAATACCACCGAAGATCCTCAAGATAAGCCAACTTTGCGATATCTAATTCATCTGAACATATGCTGTCCAGCACGTGGTCGCTTCTACTTGCACTCGAGTATTCGCGTGGTATTTGCAAACCGCGTGCCAGATGGTAAAGAGAGACTGCGCAATGAGATCCAACTACCAGAGCCGCGGTACAGCCCGTACAAGCCGAGCCGCGAATCTACCAATTCGTCTTCTGCCAGTACCCGACTTGCCATTGACAAAATCTCCCGCAGACGGAGCGTTGGCCAGGGCACCATTCCCCTTCTGCGCCCACACGCTACCTCTCCCAGCGAAGTCCCGCCGCACTGGAGCCCGGGACATTCCTTGGACATGCTATCCTCACCTGAATCGTCCCAAGCAAATGCCGGCGTTTACAATAAGCTAAATAAAGGCGATCTTGGATATGGAGGATATCCTTACCCACCCAGCTCGGCCGGACCCGAGAACGGCGAAAGCTTGCTTGCCAAAAGACTTCGTGGCTTAGACGTGCAGATCCGTGAGGACTTTGATAACAGTTGAGCTGGTTCTTAACTTATCTCCCAATTTCCCTCTTTCTATGCGCCAATGAGTCAGGGTCGTTTTACCCTGCACCTGCCCTGCGCATCATTATTTATACTCCCCTGTACAGAAACTTCCGGTATAATCGTCAACCCTATTCGATCCTTGGAAAACTATTTGGTCTGATTTTCCTTTTTCCGCGGCCTTCATACTGCGAATAAACTTAAATGCAGCAAATCGTGAGAATCCTGCAAAGCGACTACAAGACTAACAAACCAAACAGCTCGGCACTACTGGTAGCGCTCTGACTTTTCATGTTTGAAAACAGGTGTTTCTTCTTTTTCCGGCTCCTTTCTCTTTCCTGCTTTTTCTATTTCGATGTGATAGGCGCATGGGTTATCGAATAGTATATATACCCTTCTTTTTTCTGCGTCTGATCGCAGGACCTTTCGTTGCATTCATTAGATCCAATATGACTATTATTTTTCTGTTTATGAGTTTATGACTGCACCAGTGTGACTCCAAGTCGGAGTCAGAGTTAAATCAGAACTTGAAACTTCAACGTTGAGTTTACTATCATCCGATTTACTGCATCGGCAGTTGCAGAATGAGAACACCTTAAACCTGTATTCTTGTAGGATATATCTACAGAGGGCGCTAGCTAAAGCACACAAAGATTAAAAAAAATTCAGAAGGTAGAAAAGCCAAAATACTTCCAATGAAGCAGACCAACAACCGCAGGAACTCGAATCGGGCCTTCAATGAGACCCGCGTCATGCAAAATGGACATGCAAGATTTAGCCAGCGTGCTCGACAATCTCGGTAACAAGAACACCATCCTTGACATAGCTCTTGAACTGCTCGGGAACAGGGCACTCCTTAGTATCCTCATCTGTGCCTTCCTTGGGAGGAAGATTGATGTTCACGGCCGTGGACTTGCTAGTGAAGATCTCAGTGGCAAGGCTTTCCTGACCAAGATAGACAGTAGCGCCATCAACCTGGTCCAGCAGGACGGTGGGCACAAACCCATCGACCTGCAGGGCAAACTTGGGTGACTTGATGACGTCCAAACTGCTCACCAGCGAATCAACAATGATGGAAAGGCCGGTGCAATTGTCGATCGCAATGGCATTCGCCTTGTTGGGAACCTTGATGATACACTTGTTGCAGCGCGAGATCAGAATAGACTGGTTCTTCTGTGCAGGGATTTCGATAATTTCATCCGAACCCTCGAAGTTCTCCACCAGCCATTTGGTGCCCTCGAGGTCCTTGCGCGGCGGCTTGCGAGCACGCATGCTTTCAGGCTTGGGCTTCTTGCTGGGCGCGGGTGACTTGCCCCGAGAAGCACTGGAGCCCTCAGGAGCAGTAGATCCAGCACGTAGACCGGGGTTCTTGTGGGTCATCTGAGACTTGTCAACCTTGCGCAGGCCAGAGGTGATCGCCTCGCCTTGGTTGAGCTGATCAAACACGGCAGACATGTCCGGAGCCGGGGCAGCCGGGGCAGGAGGTGGGGGAGGAACACCTGGGGGAGGAGGTGGTGGAGGAGCACCACCGCCAGTAACATTCACAGACGGGACAGGAGGGGGAGGAGGAGGGGGAGGAACGGCGCCAGCGCCGGCTGGGGCAGGGCCTCCCTTGATCTGCTTGAGCGCCTCCAGGGCATCAACGCCGGACTCATTGTTCCAGGTCAAGCCAGTGGGGTAGTGCTTCTTCAAGAAGGCAGAGAGGCCCTTGAAGTTTTGGTAGTATGCTTGAATGTACTCGACGTGTGTTCGGTCCCTAGCAAAATGTCAATTAGATGTCAAGAACTTTCACTCGCCCAACCAACCAACTTACTTCTCCTTGAAGTCCTTCAAAACCTTGTTGCCGTAATACTGAATACCACCGATCATATCCTCGACAAAGCTTGCAGGCTTACTCTCGAAGAACCAACCCAGGGCAACAATGCCTTCCGCAACAGCACTCAGGTGGTTGAACAGCGGCGAGGCACGGTTCGATTCGCGGATATTGTTGATGCTGTCCGATGCCTTGTGAAGATCCGTCATGAGCTCAATGGGCTGAGGTTCGGGCTTCTTGGCCTTGGTTGTGACGAAAAGATAGGTACGTTCGGCCTCGAATGCTTGCAGGACGGCTTTGGACTATAGATGCGCCTCCGTTAGCCTTGGAACACCACCGATTCCTATGCGCTTGCTGCAAGTCTCACTTGTTCTTCCACCAGGCCACCAATCTTCGCACCCAGCTTTACGAAGTTCTGGACATCGCCCTTGATCAATGCATCGAAGTCTTGAATCTGTGGCGGAATCTGGGGTGCAGCAGGAGCTGCGGGCGGAGGTGGAGCGGGCTTGGGAGGCTCAGGGGTTGCCGGCGGCGCAGTCGCGGCGCCATTCAGACTCTTTGAGACGTTGGGGTCATCCAGGGACATCGCCATATCCTCCAAGCGTGAGGTCGCCGCCTCGAGCCTGTTGGGAGTCTACCGTCAGCCATGTGCACCAGGGTATGCATGGTACAACTTGGACAAGATTAAAATGCCAGTTGGAGATCTTCGGAAATTCTCCAAGAAGACACATTCACCAATCAGGAAGGAAGACGTACCGCTTGATGAGGGTGGTGAAGTTATGCATGTGGCTTCCGCTCGCCATGACAGGCAACACGTTGCTCAAAGGAGCTGAGAAGAGGAAGGGGTTTGAAAGGGGTGGGCCAGTTAAATAGGCAGACCAGAGTAAGCTGGGAAGTGCTTCACTAGAGCTGCGTCCCTCGAGCAATCGTGAAAGCAGTGCGCTGGGGGAGAAGTAGGAGAGTTGAACGGAGAAGCTGTTGGTTCAGGAGCTGCGGCCCGCAACGGCGTACTGATGTTACATACAGTACGCGGGCCGATAGTGGGCGCCTGATGACGTTGGGCGGGTAATTCTGGTATTTCAGTTACCGGACTTGTTCCATGGACCTCCCCAACTTTGGCGCTTTTGATAGATGCGCTTCCATTGCCCATCTTTTTTAGCCATTGGCCTCATCCCCCTCTTATGAAGCATTGTTGCTCCTAGAACGATGACTGACACTCATCATGTCACCACCGAGTCTGACCAAGTCGACTTCTGCACGTTAGGAATGTTTATTCTCGGTATGCTTATCTCCGGTCATGAAGACCACCCCGCATGGTCTGATATTAATTTCAAAATTGCTCACATCTGCCTGCATAGACGATATTGACTTTGGAGACGTAAGACCAGGCGTCAAGAATATCCTAGGAGGAGCCGCATCTTTTGCAGTTGTCGGCGCTCGTTTAGTGGCGGGCTCGGCGCATGGACGTGCTGTCAGTTGGATTGTGGACGTTGGATCTGATTTCCCACCAGAGACTCTGGCAGCAATTCAGTCATGGGGAACCGATTGTGTGATTCGGGAAGATCACACTAGGCTGACAACAAAGGCCTGGAACGGCTATCATCCGAACGAAAAGCGAGGTATGGCTCCATGCCGTTGCCTGATACGAGCCGGATATCGTTAACAAAGGATATAGATTTCAAGTATCTTACCCCTAAGCTGAGACTGGAGCCTCATATGCTCTCTGACTCACAAGTGTGGTCACGAACTTTTCATATGGTTTGTTCGCCCTCGCGGTGCATCTCAATTGTACATGATATCCTCGAACGGCGGGGTGAGATGCAACGAACAGGCCGTGCTCCCCCCACTGCACATGCATCAGACCGGCCTTTCTTTGTGTGGGAGCCAGTTCCTGACCTCTGTACTCCGGAAGAACAAGACAAATTTCTCGCTGCTAACCGTGTGGTGGATATTGTGAGTCCCAACCATCTCGAGCTGGGTATGATGTTTGAGCAGCCTGGATGGACCACAGATAGCGAGGCCAGCCGAAGCCTGGTCAAGAAAATCATTGACTCCGGGATTGGTCACACTGGAGATGGCTGCCTGGTTATCCGTGCAGGGAAGGATGGGAGCTACGCCTACTCGAGAGACCAGGAAATCTGGCTCCCCGCCTATCATCAACCTGATACTTCTGGTGCTACGCTTGTAATCGACCCAACAGGTGCAGGCAACTCGTTTCTCGGTGCACTGGCTCAAGGTATGGTGACTGCTGGCCGTGAGCCTTTTGAAATGATAGACTCCATTCTGTCACACTCCAAGGAATGGCAAGAGGGGATGATTCCCTGGGGCGGGCGTCAAGATCTACCAAAAGCTCTTATCTGCGCAACTGTTGCTGCTGGCTTTGTAGTGGAGCAAATTGGTGTTCCGCAGATTTCAGTGTCGAAGGAGGGCAAGGAATTGTGGAATCAGTCTGAATTCACGGAACGAGTCCGCCTGTACACGCAAGGATTATTTAGGACATTAGAAGAGTCTCCCCAGAGACACCTGTTGAACAATTGATCAACGGTTGATTGAGGAACGCCCCCTCTATTGTCGTTACATCCAGGGAATGATGAAATGATAGTAAAAACACAGTAAGAAGATGTTCCACCACACCAGGAATCCTCCACTACCACCGCTTGGGACGCGGGTGGTCACTTATTGCGGGTTCTCAGCGGCCTGCTGCTTCTCGTGCTCACGGATCTGTCGGCTCCAGCTAAATGTGAAGAAGACAGCGGGTCAGTATGATATTTGCTAGAGCATGCACGAATCGGGAATGACTGACTATCGGCTGGGGAAGAATCTGCCGGGGGCGGGCATCTTATCGCGGTGCTCTCGGTCGGCACTGATGCTGAAGGCAATGGCGGCAATGCCAACAACGAAGGCGCCCATGATGGCAGTGTTGGCCCTCCAGTTGCCTGGCTGGGCATACCAACCACCAGCGGGGGACCAGACTTCCTTGGGGTACCTGCGTAACGGACCTGGTCAGCATTCGCATTCACTGGCGAGTTCCGCAAGCAATTGAGACTCACGGGATCTTTCCACCTCCACCCATTGTGATCGAGATGTGATTGAAGGAGCTGTGGGAGAGTAAATGAAGGAAGGGCTGGACTGTTCTCGCAGAGCGCGGGCTGAAGCGGCTTCAACGAAGTCGGGCGCCAAGCCAGCACTAGGACCCGATCAGGACTAGCGCCTGCTCACACGACTCTGCCAAATCCCGTGACCGCCGACAGGTTTCTCTCTCGAAAAAGACTCTCCCCGTGAAGTTGGCCGCTCGACTCCGATCCCGTCCCCCCAATTAACGCAGCGTGGTCTTTTCTTTCTCTTCGACTTTCTTCCGCGTGTTTCATTCGACAACCGCCCAGATGAAGAGGCTGCAGCTCCAACGATGGAGCAGCACCGTCCTTTCGCCGCGGGCTCGGACTAACAATCGCCTTCATCAACAACTCTATTCTACCGGATTGCGACTTCAATCCACTGCCTCGTCGCTTCAATCCGAATCCTCCACCCCGGATGATATCGAAGATGCGAGTTTACACGACCCGGCAGTGATGCGCCACATTCGTCGGGCTCACAAACGCAAGATGCAATTGCAATATCCCTCTCCTCCGGTCGAATCCGCGACCAAGTCCGCAAAGCTCGCTGCCCTCCATGCTCGTCTTTACCTACCCTCCAGATTACCTCTTGAAACCCTTGCGCGGACATTGGTAGATGCTTCTGCCGATAGCAATGCTGATTTCAACAACGAATCGCTGGCTACCCTCGGCCACGACCTCCTTGCCCACTACACCTCCGAGCACCTCATCTGTACCTACCCCCGTTTGCCTTTGAGCGTCACATTCGCCGCCATGTATGCCTATGTTGGCCCCAAAACACTCGCCGCCATTTCGAAGGAATGGGGTGTCGACAATGCCACAGTGCCCGGTGGTGAAGTAGACCCCGGTCTGCTTCAGTTCAAAAGAGTCGACCCCGGAACCAACTTGGACGATATCTCACAGGTCAATTCCTCACGCCCATACGCCAATGAAAAGGGATGGAGGATGACTGTCTCTTCGAAGATCTTCTACGATGACGAGTTCGGCGAGGCGATTAAGGGGCCCGTGACCGCAGGCCAAGGTGTCGCATCTGAGGCTGCCCGAGCCACCTTCGTCCGGGCTGTCCTGGGTGCCATCTACCTGCACGCTGGGCGTCCGGCCGCGAAGCGATTCTTCGAGCAACATATTCTCTCCCGACACCTCAACATCTCCGAACTATTCAATTTCTCTCAGCCCGCCCGTGACCTGGCCCGCCTATGTGCCCGGGAGAACTTCGAGGCCCCCGTCGCCAAGATCATCAGCGAGACCGGTCGAAAGAGTAGATCTCCCGTCTTTGTCGTCGGCATCTTCTCTGGCAGTGATAAGCTGGGTGAGGGTGCTGGTCCCAGTCTTATTGAGGCCCGTGAGCGTGCAGCTCTTGCTGCTCTGAAGGGATGGTACCTGTACTCCCCGCTCAACCCCCGTGTCCCCAGCTCCATGGAGGAAGAGGGTGCTGCGCCGTGGAAGCCCGCCCATATTGACTTAGGCGAGGTGATCGTCTAATGAACGCGGTTCGATAGAAGCTACTTCCGACGGAAGGTGTGCGATCCATCTTCTTTCATGTCTTTTTTATTGTCCTACTTTTGCCATCTTTTTCCGGTGTGCTATGGTTTCGCATGGGAAGCAGGCCAGAGGGAAAAAATGCCATTTCTTCTGTCTTTTGCATGGCTGGATACTGTACAGTATAGGAATTCTGGTTCCTTCGATTCATCTGGTGTCTTCTTTTCCTGGAATTTTCTTTTTCTTTTCCCCTTTTCATATCTGTCTCGTCGCATTTTCTCCTGTCTTATTCGGCCACGCTCCTCTCTTGGTCAAAATGAGGGTTGATCGATGCCACTGGTCTCGACACTGGTATATAGAGGTGCCCTCCTATTATTACATGTACTACAACAATGAAAAATCTGTCTAGATATTCACCTCATCTCTTTCACTTCTGTTGACTAGTCTTGCCGATAGCGTATGCATCATGATATAAAATATATCTAGTTCTAATCACTCCCGGTTGACAATCTCATCTTCCCAGTTACCCTGAGGGGTCCTTTTCCCACGTTCATTCAAACTATCACCGCCACGAGCCCCATCAAGATATCGCCCATACTCCGCCCATAACTCTGCAACTTCCATGCCAAAGAGACCCCTCCAGAAACCGACTTCGCCGCCGGTCGACGCCGTCTCCTTATCTTCCCCAACATACCCAACTCTCAGCAACCGATCATTCAACATACCAATCGCACCCTCCCCAACCCAGACATCCTCAATCCAGGCCAAGAAATACGCCGTGTGCTGATACCCAGCATCCCATTTGGAAGGCCGCTCCGATGCAGACTGGGGCTTTTTCCAATGCGGCGGATCCAGCCGCGCCTTCAACCGGACAAAGTCGGCAATGCCTTCGATCAGACCTCCTGGAGGATGAGGGATCTTTTTGAGTTCGGTCTCACCATCCTCTGGTTTGGGTGGTGCGGTATGTTGATAGCAATGTACGAGTTCATGGGTTAGAACACCGACCAATTCTCGAACTGGATCTGCGAGAGTTGTGCAGTGTTTGATGTATGGTAGCGAGAGATGGATTTCCTTGTGGTCATTGTCGAGTTCGGTCCCGGTTGTATAGGCGACACCGCCGAAGTCACGGAGGAAGAGGGTGACGGAGCGGGTGGGAGGGACGGAGGGGTTAAAAGAGGGCCATGTGCGACTGTTGCTTCTTTGGATGTCCTCGGATCGTGGTACCGGGGACGTATAGAGATATCTAATGATGTTGTGAAGGGCAGTGTCGAGGGTTGTGGTGACGTCGGGGAGGAGAGTGAAGAAAGAGACGGATGAGGGGTGACGGAGCTCTTCTGCATGAAGGCGCAGTTTTGGTTTGATCGTTTTTCCCTTCAGTGGCTCATTGTCATTGTCTTTCGAGTGTTTTGTCTTGGACTGTGTGCTAGGATCGGCCTCGAATTCGGTATCAGGCTTGGGGATTGCGGATGGAGCTGCGGGGGCGGGGGTAGTCGTTGGGGTGAGTTCAGTCATGGTTTTGTCTGCCAAGGAGGGGTTCAATGTTTCAAACATGTCGCACAGGAGAGGATGAGAAAGTTAATTTGATTCAAAATGATGTTCTCCGACTTAGGTAGGAAAGGAACAGTGAGGAAAGATGATCGACAATGCGATTCGGAAGGTGGGGAGCTGACCGGCGCCACTCCACTTTAGCCTCGACCCCATCTGTTCGTCTGGGGTGATTTGGATCCGGGTGTATTCAATGATGCTATTTTTATTCTTTGGCAAGGTAGTAGTGGTGATGACAGTAGTATACCTATGTGTATATATATATATATATGTATGTACAAGTGGAGTGCCCCTGAGTACCTAAGGTATACCGATGTCTTATCATATGAACTGCTGTAGATACAAGTTGGATCATGTTATTGAGACTTGGGAGCTCCAGACATTTCTCACGACTAGCACCTAGCCGTATGATTAGCCGTCTGATACAGAACTCTGTATTTATCAAATATCCACGGTTCTATTGTATGCCTGTACCTACCCCGTCAGATCACATGACTCCATGCGACCGAGAACAAATACCTAGGGTTGTAACTACCGGTGGAATGAGGGGATATTTATTAGTATATTAGTTTTTATATTTTTGGATGGTGGTAGTCTGCATGGTGATTGTACATACTGTAAGTAAGTAGTTGTGTGCAGCTGTAGGCAGTGGTTGCCCATTGCGACGATATCCAGCCATCCGCTAGTGCAGCTTCAGGTAAAAAAAGTAAACAAACCCCGCTGGGCAGTTCTGCGCCCAACCACGGTTGGTCCAGTTGGTCTTGGTCTCCCATTGGGTTGGAATTTACATGTCATTGAGATATATCCATTGTCAATATTTATTATTTAAGTACTTATAATAAATAAAGATAAATATCCCCCTTTCACCCCTTGTTGAAATCAATCCTTGTCACATCCTTGTGGATCCGATCAAATCGCTCGCGCTTATCCGCGCTTATCGCCCCTTGCTCTCCGACTTTCTCTCGTCTTCGTCAACATCCCACATTCGTGCCCGCCTTCTCCTGCTCAACTGGAATACCCTCGGTACGTGTCTTTCCACTTAAAGCTTTCATTCAGCTGTTGCTTTTCTTGTCGTCTTCCTTTCATGCCCAAACCCGCTCCCCTGTCGCCTCCGTGTTTGCGCCGTGGCCATATCCTCCTCGTCGCAATCCTCCGTCGTGAATCAGATGCCTTCTGTTGACCCCATCTCTGTCAACTCTTGATTTGTCATTAGATCGCGATCCATCTGGGTGCTAATACCTTCCATTAGGAAATCGCGAAGCACGACTTGACCCCCCTGGCCTAGTCCCTCATCCAGATTGTGACTGTTCCTCCCCTCAACCGGCCCAACCGCTTCCCGGCTCCAGCGATCACACCGTCGCAGATAACGCCTCTTATGATTTGTTTGTAACATAAGTAAATCATTTCTCATCGGCGCCCACAATGGAGGCAAAGGCTGCAGAACTCCTAGCGGTCTTCAAAAACCCTAACGTCTCTATTGACTCCCGAGTCGCCCACCTGACCGCCATCAAATCCGATATCAAACAGAAGAACGTTCCCGAGGGCGCGATTGTAACCATCTTTGATACTCTTCGACTTGCGATCAGCTCTCAACATTACTCAGTTGCTAGCGCCGGCTTCTCCACCTTGGGCCACTTCTTGAAGCGCCTGTCGATTCAGGATCAGCAACAATGGATCCTCAGCCAGGCGCAGAATTTCTATCCTATTCTGCTGGAGCGCCTAGGCGATCACAAGGAACGTGTGCGATCCCAGTCTGCCTCCATCTTCACTGAACTGTGGCCACACGCAAGCAACGAATGCGAATATTATGTCCTGGACTGTGCTTTGGTGGGTAAGAACCCAAGGGCCAAAGAAACAAGCATGGTCTGGCTGTCAACTGTACGTTCAATGACTTCCCAATGTCTGACATGGATTCTAATGCAGCGTGATATTCCAGATGACAAAGAACCACGGTTTGTTGTTCCGACAGTACGTTCCTTCACTGGTTGCGTGCTTAGAAGATGCCGACAGTGCTGTTCGAGATACAGCGAGATCTGTTGTGGTGGAATTGTTTCGGTAGGTCAGATCGGCCGTCAGCTTGACGGGACTTATCGAGACTAATAGCATCGCCTAGAAACGGCTCCGCGAGGGCAAAATCCGATCTGCAAAAACAGCTTGTGGCCCGTGGAGTGAGAAAGTCGATTGCTAACGCCATACTGTCAAGTATTGGAATCGGTTCGGGAGAACCACAGAACTCCAACAGACCTATCTCTCGCGCGGAGCGGCCCATCTCAGTCATGTCTTCTCGTTCACATGCTGTCGATACCCACGATGATGGTCAGTTTTGCTATCGCAGGTCTCCCGCAATTTCCAGTGACTAATATCAACCCTCATAGAACACGAGCAGCGAAACCAATCGACTTTCTCAAGAAGCCGCCAAGATCGCTCGACGCCTGCTCCATCAGAAGCCCCGAGTCGACCCAAGACCCCAGCCGAAGCACCCAGTAGCCAGAAGGCGCTTTCGGAAGAAGACGGGGTTGAGCCCTTCCTAGTTTCGTCGTCTCGACACATTGAAGATACTGTACGGGATATGGCCTATTGGTTCGAAGGCAAGGAGTCGGAGGATAACTGGATGAAACGTGAAAAGAGTGCCATTCTTCTCCGAAGAATCGCTCGCGGCAACGCACCCCATGACTTCCCACAGTCCTTCATACAAGCCATAAAATCCCTCCTGGATGGAATTTTCAAAGTCGTTCATTCTTTGAGAACCACGCTTTGCACCGCTGGCTGTCTTCTGATTCAAGATGTTGCGCAGACCTGTGGTTCAAAGATTGATGGAATGGTGGAGATTATGATGCAGAACTTGATAAAGCTTTGTGCATCTCTGAAGAAAATCGCCTCTCAAAATGGCCATGCTACAGTCGATGCCGTCATTGGAAATGTGACATTCAACATACGACTCCTGCAACACGTTCACTTCGCCTCCCAAGACAAGAATTTACAGCTGCGTCTTTATGCTGCTGGATGGCTACGGACCTTGATTTCTCGACAGTCTCATCATAAGAGTACAGTTGAACATGGTGGTGGCTTGGATCTTATTGACAAGTCCTTACGAAAGGGCCTTGCTGACGCCAACCCTGGTGCACGAGAGGCAATGCGCAGTACCTTTTGGACCTTCTTCGGGGTATGGCCTGAGAGGGCGAATTTGATTCTGGCCGATCTTGACGCAAAGTCACGTAATCTCTTGGAGAAAGATCCGTCGAACCCTAATGCCAGCCAAGGGGCACCTGCATCTTCCGGGAAGAATACTCCCGGCCCCGGGGCTGGTCGCTCTGCATTGAAAGAAGCCATTGCCGCCAAGCGAAAAGCCAACATGGTCTCCCGTCCTGAGTCTGCCCAGCCTGCTTTTGCCGATACCAAGACGTCAGAGCAACCTAGGTCGACTGCGAGAACCGTCCCTACGGGTGCTCCCCTTTCCTCGCTGTCCTCCGCTCCCATGCGACCTGGCGCGAAGCCACGACGAGCAGAAATAAGTCGCCCTGCGACTGCGGACCCGTATGCGACTCGACCAAGCTCCAGAGCAGCCCAGTCGTCCAGCAAGACCCCGGTCAGTTCCCCGAGGTCAGTAAGAGCCAAGGCGTCGACGCCCTCATCAAAACCACTTACTGCTCCTCGTCTTCGGCCCCATGAGGCCGGACAAACAGGAACAACTAGAGGAAAGCCTAAGAAGCTAGACCTTTCCAAGTCCAAGTCTCACGGAGATCTCGCAGCGGCGAGTCACGCTCGTAGTAATTCTGAAGATAGCGTTGCAAATCAGAATTCCCTCCGCAACTCGCAGACTGATTCACTGAGTGCATCAGAAGAGCGAGATGAGCCAGCACCTGTTGTATTGGAGAGCCCACCCCTTTCAGCATCACAACCGCCCCCGCAAAATCACCAGCCACATGGGCATCGTCAAGCAATTGCTCCGGAGCCTGTTGAGGAACCGCAACATATTTCTTTAGATGAGCCCGTTGCTGAGCCTGCCCCGAGCACCCCCAAACTAGAACCCACCGTGTCAACTCACCCGGACGTGGAGGCAGAACCAGAACTCCTTCCCAAGACCCAGCCCGATCAAATGGTTATCTATGAGGATCCTGACACCCCCGTTGCTACCGAAACCGAAGCCCCTGAAATTGCTCCCGTTGAGCATTTCACGCCGCGAAAGTCTCCAGCAAGATCCCCGACGAGATCGCCTGTGAGGACACCTCGTAATACTGGTCACGAGCAGACCCCAGGCGAGGAGGCTGTAGCACTCACCCCACCTGGCTTGGAGACCCCGACCAAGAATTCTTCTATTGGACTCACCCCTCAGCAAAGTCTGACCAAGGATCCCGTGGCCAATGAATCCCATTTCCAATCACCAATTCGGAGAACGCCACTTCGAGGTAGCCCTTCACCTTCAAGGAATCGACTGAATGCTACGCCCTCTGAACAAGGGGGCGGGGCGAATTCTGTTCTACCACAGGAACAACCGAGAGAGGTCATGGCCGAGAAAAGCCTCAACAACGAGAATATCACTATCCAGAACAAAGTCCCTGAATATCCAACGGCGCCTCGGTCTGCAGTCAAACCCGGTGCGCTGGAAGAAGTATCACTGAATGAATCTACAACTAGAAGCGTCGAGACGAGGCAACGCTCTTTTGAATCTTTTGCCCATCCCACAGGAGAGGAAACATCGCGCCGCAGTCGTAAGTGGGCAGAAAGGCATCGAAGTCCAAGTCCTCGATCGAAGGACCCTGCCAACGCCAGGGAGATGCTCCCGAAGGCCCTGGTCCGTATCGCTTCGAAAAATATGGACATTTCTGGCTACCGAAAACTGCAAGGGCTTTTCCAATATCACGGCGAGGAACTTATCTCCCAAGACAAGGATTACTATGCAGTACTCGGCGCTCTCTTGCATGAACTTGAGTCGGAGCCAGTGAATCGCAAGGATCATGACGTGAAAACTCAAATCCTTGCTACGATTCGCTCTATGCTCATCCGAACCAGCGAGATGTTCCACCAGTATGACATCCCTGCTATGGCTTCTCTCATTCGGGCCCGTCAGCACTACGAATCCAATTCACACTTTGTCACTTGCCTCGAGGAAGTTGCGGAGCAATTGGTCACCTTGATCCCGACCCCGACCTCCATCAAAGGTGTTCTTGAGGGATTGGATCTGGGAGAAGATTCAAAGAGCGAGGGAGCTTACCGATCGATCATCCTGGGTCTCTCCACCATGCAACAGGCACTTGCACAAGGTAGTTCCGATATCTCTGACGAAGTCCTGGCTAGTGTTGGTGGCGTGGTCAGCCAACAACTCAACCACACTCGCCCAGGTGTGCGCAAGCAGGCTACCGAGTTGTGCACACTCTTGAACCTGAAGTTCGGGCTCGACCGTGTTCAAAAACTTACACAGCCAGCAGGGGAGGGGTCGCTTAACTTGCTCACCTATTTCATGGCTCGCCGGTCCCAGTGAAATTACAATGGTGACTTAATATTTTCGGACTTGATCCTGTAGATACCTTCTCTTTTCGATTCTCCTTTTTTTCCGATTCTCCTGAATTGTTTTCAATGTGATCCTGTATTTAAAAAGGGTCGATGTCACTGATTTTAATGGTATCGTACATAATAAAAGCCTTTTCAAGCCTCGTTTCAATTTTTCATGGAATGATTGCGTATATGGACTACTCTAGATGCTTGATCGACCTCTACCTTTTCTGGATTGTTACCACAACGCCCTTCGTGTAAGTGAAGAATGCATTCCTCAGCGACCACTCCCTCTGTGGATTTGTGAGTTGAAACTGTAATTTGACCATCAGCATACTTTTTCACCGACAAAGAGTCTCAATTGAGCAAGCAACTCACTTTAAATTTCGTGAGCAATTCAGGAAGGACCTTGTATATTTCCAGATAGGAAATATTTTTTCCAAGGCAAACTCTAGACCCGCCTCCAAACTAGCGAAATGGGCATCAATATCTGTCAAGAGGTCCTGAGTAGTATTGAGTCCTAACAACTTACAGCAAATAGCGTTCGCTCCATCTCTTTTCTCTTCTCCTCATTCGCCTCAATCCAACGCTCGGGTCTCCAGGCATCAGCATCTGCTCCAAAGACGTCCTGGCTTTGATGAACAACCCAAGCATTCACTCCGAGAACTGTACCCTCTTCAAAATATCTCCCCGATAGTTCTATCCCACCTGGTGGCGAGACTCGCTCCAAAGGGATACCTATGGCCGGGTTCATTCGCAAGGCTTCCTTGATGCAAGCGTCAAGGTAAGGAAGCCTATGCGCAATATCCCAGGGCACGGGCGACGGGAGATTTGCATCATCTAGTTCGGCAAGTAGAGTGTTCATTGACTGCGGGTTCTTCATGAGGTGGTAGATCACCGCCGTTAATGTGATTGCTGTCGAATCAGAGCCGGCCTGAACGTTTTGCTGACACCAAGACAAGACCCAACTAGAATCCGGTCTTAGCAATGTGGCAAGAGGGGAATCAGGAGAATATAGCTCACAAGTCAGGAATATCTGGGCGGCTATCCTGAATGTCCAGAAAACGCGATAAAAAGTCCCGCTCCTGGCCTTTGATCTCAGGTTTATCGTGCCGCGCCTTTTTGCACTCTTCTATCCTGTCAAGGGCAAATTTAAGAACAGGAGATACCGTTGGCTTTGAGAAAAGGCCTGAGATGTAGCTGAACAGAGGGTTTTTGTGCAGAAGCTTGTCAAGCCAAGGCATTTGGCCGACCTGTGGCGAAAATTGTTGAAGTTAGTTATTGACATGGTTCCTGGATGAGGAGAATGGTGTTGCAACTCTTCTCTTCACAGAGTATTAAAGACGGCGCTATACTCACAGCAGCAACATACCAAAACCTCTTCTCTATCATCTCCAGGATTCCATCTACATCCTGTTCCCTATCTAAAAATCCCAGTCTCTTTCCAAATGTAATTTCCATAATAACATCAGTTGCGAACCAATGAAGCCATGTCCCTAGGTCAAATGCCGTCTGGTGCTCTGCCAATTTCTCGAGTTTATCGAAAAAGGCCGACTCTGTACTCTCAACGAGTGGCTCGTATATCTTCAGATTCGTCATGGCATATACCTGCGCAATGGGGCGTTTCATCGTCTCGTGCACGGATTCATCCTGGGTGGAGAAAATTGTAGGCACAACCTTTCCATGAGCCACATTCCCCATAACAGGGTAAAAGTCAGATTTGGGGTACCGAGTTCGTGTGTTATACAGCGTAGGTATAGCAGACGGGCAGCCGACAGAGACATTATTAGGTCCCAGGCGAACGAAAGGTCCGTAGCGATTGTGAAGCTGGATGTGGTGTTCGTGTGCAGCTCCGGTGCGGACTACTAGCAGCCGGTAAAGATCAGTGAGCTTAGCGAGAAATGGCCCTGGGATTTTTCGGAGATCAGAGCGAAATAGGGGGAAGAGGATGTTATGGTAGATGAGATAGAAGATGAGAGGAATGCTGCAGGTGATAGTATAAAGATGGAGAGGCTGAAGCCCTATGGATGGGAGTAGTTGGTCCATTCTTAGCACGTGAGCCTTGGCTTTTTTTCCAATGAAGAAATTAGATGAAGAAAGAATTCAATTCTGTTTTTGCTGGTTACTCCAGGACTCTTTTAAGTCCACCCCAATCCAATCTCACCGACCCCGCTTTGATTTGACAGCTGTCAGTGATCATCATCTTACTTCGAATGCATGACATCAAGGGGCTTGAAGCATTTTTGAAGCATTTCAAGTTTCAATGTGACTGCCAAAGTCTCGCTCAAATAACGCCATTGACACAGAGTTATTATACATCGCTGTTATAATTCTCTGTGATGAGAAACCAAATGATTGAATATTCAAAATTCCCCCTCGGCAATGACTGTGGGCCGTGATGCGCCGTTATGTAAGGAACCGTGCGCATCTTTAACTGGCCAGGTGGAGGTGGAACGCCTGATGAAAGCTTGTATTTGTAGTAATTCTCGCGATCCTACTTGATAGTGACTGTCAGCTTATACAGAATGGTTTTAATTGGTTTATTTCACCATTACACTCACGACCTAGCTTGAGATCTTGCAAATTGCCTCTAGGAGAACCTGCAAAAGCATTCAACATGCTCCATGACATTCTATCGCGGGCAGCGGATTGAACGGGGCTGAAAGTCATATTGCAGCGTCGTGTTGTAGAGCAGACGCAATTGGAGGCGAGTTTAGAAGCCCGGAATATCAAATTGCAAGGCTATGGGCTCATCATCGACCGCTACTAGCGTTCAATAGACTGATCGATATCACTTTATTCATCTTTAGCTATCAGTACAGCATAAGCAGAACAGACCAAGTAATTTCCGAGTACACACGGAGGATGCAAAGTACTAGTATACCATTCACGCAGTCTGGGGGACAGACTATAAATGGGAATTAAGTGACCTGCGATCATTGTAAGACAAAATTATGCGATCATAAATAAATTAGAAGACTTGGAGATATGTTGATGTTAGGGAACTGAGATGAGGTTCATGTCAAATGAGTCAGAAAGCACCACCCCAACGCTTTCAGATAGACTTATTAAATTTGGAAGAAATAGCCTTGTATATATGCAGAATATCGGGGAGAATAATTTCATGAGAAAAATCTGTTCCACTTTGGTAGACCAGCTCGTATCCTAACTGGGGCCAGTCTAGAACGATCCACTCTCGGCAGTCAGCCGTAACAACCGCGGACTGCGAGGCTCCGCAGGTGGATCAGGGGTAATTTCTTCTAGAAAAAGGCCCCCAAGTTCACACATACATCTACATATTGTTTCAGAGATGATCGCTGTTGAAAAACTTATCCACTCAGAGGTAAGCGCGGCGAGGGCGGGTCATTCACGGGGGCTCCTTGCGATGCTGCGCGGTTGCGCGGTCGGGAGCCGTGACGATCGGAACGGCACCTTCCAGGTGCCTTGAGATGGTCGACTGAGGGTTTTGAATGACTCCGAGATACGCAAGGCTCGCACACTGAGACATCGAGCTATATTGTTTCTCAATGAGTGGATGGTGGTGGCGGAGTTTATCAATCGATGATCAGATTAGATCCATCCGATCAGATAACTTGGCCGGATGGTTGATCAAGGTTGGAATGGCTCGAAAGGATTCCATTCCCTCAACACGCTTGGCGGGGATAGGTGGGGGAGCAGTTATTATTCATTGGTGAGATGTCTTGATTCAAAGGATTTTCCAATCAAAATCATTCCCATGGACTCCTTTCCAAGGAACCTTTGAAAATACATTGCTCTGACTCACCGGAAGGCAAATTGGCCCCGATTCTACAGCGCGAAAAACTCAGGATACTCTCGGACCTCGCCCCCTCTCGTTAGATGCCTTCCTTTTTGCGTAAATTGGAGGGGAGATCGTAGATCCGCGTGTTATTCGCAATTTTCACGAGGTTATCTGATGCAAGCCTCACTAGAAACCTCTTTATCCATCTATTCCGCCGTCCACACACATTCGTCTGAAATGGCGAACACAGGTCGAACATAAACTTGACTTTTGTGGCGGTTCGACTGTTTGAGTGGCGTTTGATCTGCAAGGCAAGAAAAATGTAGCCCTCAAAGTCATCGTCATGGGGGAATACTAGTTAATTACCAATACTTGTCAGCGTGGCTCTTGCAGTGTGCCATCTTCAAGAGAGCAACCTCGTGTAAATTGTCCATCGTTCCTGGTAAGACCTAATCTGATGTGCTTAAGTGGATCCCAGGCTCCGACCCTCCATGCAGGGTCCACCACGATCATTGGGCCATCAGCAGAACCTCGGTAAACTCATCAAACGGTTGGTCTTTTCATTTCTTTTTCTCTATGGTCGGCGCATTCTGCGGGCAACAGAACCAAAGATTGGCAGGGTGCGTGTGTCACTAGGAGCGGTAATCGATCATCGCCTGGTGGAGTGGCCGCTGATTTCTCTATTTTCCGCTTGGCTCTTTCCCCTGGGATCATCCTGATGATCATTTTCGATGGAACGCTGCTACGTTTTCTTGGTGGTATCCATCTTGCTCCACATTATCATTTCCCCCTCCACTATGCACAGATGGCGTCAAGTTTCAAGGGCCCTGACCGCGGTCGTTCGCGGCATTTGTGAAGTGAATTACTTTTTTTTGCCTTGTCTTGCAGCTTGGCTTCTTGGCTCTTTCATTTTCCCTGCTTCTTAATGTCCGAATGGTCGCCTTTTTTCTCCGACTCACCGCAATTCTTACATGAAATGGAACGAAACCATCTGATCCTACACGAGATATTCGAGTGAATATTTTTCACGAGAGACCTGTGTTGGTACTCTGTTGATTTGTTCGACACCCAGTCGAAAAGAGAAAACGGCGTGGAGTGTGACCGAATATTGGGAACTAACCAGGCCCATTCTCCAATTCGATTATGGGAAAATCTGAAGAAGAAAAGCAGACGGAACAAGGCAAGGGGGCCAAGTCAGTATGTCTTTCGATCGAAGATGACTAGATTTCTCTATGGACGGCATTAAGGACTTGACTGACAGTTTATGGAGATTAGATATCTAAAGAAATGTGTGCCAACAAAACAGAACATTGGCAATTTCTTTGCCTATACTCGGCTTCTCTTCTCGCTAGACTATACCAAGACTGACGTCCTTCTCATCATCTCCGGCCTTTTCTTTTCCATTGCTTCGGGGGTTCCATTCCCACTCTTGGGAATAGTTTTTGGTGAATTGGTAAACGACCTCAACACAGCCACCTGTTCACCGTCTGATGCAGTCGATTCCAATGTATCAGATGGTGTGCAAAAGAAAGTGCTATATGTGATCTACATCACTATTGCCAACTTCTGTTTCATCTATATCCACTGCAGCTGCTGGAGCTACATCAGTGAGCGTATCGCGAGGAGATTCCGCCGACGCTACTTCGAAAGTATCATCAAACAAGAAACTGGCTACATCGAGAGTCTACCCGCGGGAGATGTCATATCTCGCCTGGTTAGCGATATTGAAGTTGTACAAGCGGGAACATCTGAGAAGGTGGGAATTGTCATTTCTACGCTCTCATACTTTGTCACGTCGTATATCGTGGCGTTTATCAAAGTCCCACAGATTGCTGGAATGCTCGTCTCCGTTGTTCCCTGCTACTTCCTGATGTCATACGGCGGTGGCTACTACATTAAAAAGTATGGGGGTCGCATCACAGAGCACGTCAATGCAGCCACCTCAATTGCTTCATCCAGTCTATCGCACCTGACACTTGTGCATGCCTTCAATTCCCATGAGAGACTGGAAAAACTGTATTCTGATCACCTCGCGGGATCCCGAATGGATGCACTAAAAAAGGCCGGAACCCATGCGGGTCAACTCGGGCTTCTTTACTTCATTGCCTACAGCTCTAACGCGCTAGCCTTCTGGGAGGGGTCTCGCTTGATCGCGGATTCAGTGGAAACAGGCGGATCTGGAACGTCCGTCGGTGCGGTTTACACAGTCATCTTTGTTCTCATTGATGCATCCTTTATCTTAAGCCAAGTCGCTCCGTTTGTCCATGTTTTTGCATCTGCAGCTGGAGCATCTGAGAGATTGCTGACGGTCATTAACCGCGAGTCAATGATTGATGGAACGTCTGACTCGGGTGGCACATCTGCACAATTTGATTCAGACAATATTACCTTTCACGAAGTGAAGTTTACCTATCCATCTCGCCCAGAGGTTCCAGTTCTGAATGGTGTCAACTTTACGATCCCTCCGCGCAAACACACTGCGATAGTCGGGCCTTCTGGTGGAGGAAAATCCACCATCGTTGCCCTTCTCGAACGTTTCTACGACCCTGCTTCTGGTGACATCTGCATTGGCGGGCAGAATTTCCGTGATTTGAACGTTCGATATTTGAGAGGAAATATTGGCTTCGTGCAGCAGGAACCATCTCTACTAGATCGATCGATTCTCGAAAATATCGCATATGGCCTGGCCACTTCCGCTTCGGAGCCACATAAAGCGCTTGCTCCGTTTATTCTCGATTCCAGCCTAACTGAATTGGCGGAAAGGATGCGTTCTGGTTTATCAGAGAAAAAGGCCCTGGAGCAATTCGACCCTAAAGTCACCGAAATAGTGCAGTTGGTTCGACAAGCTGCATCTAGCTCAAATGCACTCGACTTTATCGATGCTCTTCCGCATGGCCTTGCAACTAGCGCAGGATCCTCAGGTAGCCAGCTGAGCGGTGGTCAGAAGCAGCGCATTGCACTCGCTCGGGCGCTTGTTCGCGATCCCGCCCTTCTCATCCTTGACGAAGCCACCGCCGCTTTAGACTCAACGAGCGAACGCCTCATTCAGGATGCTCTATCAAAGGTGGCTGAACGTGTGACGATGGTCTCTATTGCGCATCGCTTGTCTACCGCGAAAGACGCCCATAAGATTGTGGTCATTCAAAAAGGGAAAGTCGTGGAGGAAGGATCGCATTCCGATCTAGTTGCTCAGGGTGGCTCTTATGCTGAGATGGTTCGGCTGCAGAACCTCGGCAAGTTGAGCCCTACAATATCTGCAAAGTCAGACCTCATCCGCCAAGTGAGAGACGAAGGAAATCTAGAGGTTCAAAAAATTCAGGAGAAAGAAGCCAGTTTTGAAGTCCACGGAACTGAGACCCCTGACGAACTAGATGCCGGTGCAGACGGGAAGATCATTGGGAGGGAGACAGACCAACGAAGCAGAAAGGACGAAAAGAAAGACAATTCCCAGAAAAGTCGAGGCAGAGTGTCAGGCTGGTTTACCACTAAATTCACATTTTCTTTGCTTCGCCCGAATCTGAAATTTGTGCTGCTTGGCCTCGGCATGTCCGTTGTCATTGGAGCAACCTATACCGCGGAAGCTGTCATCTTCGGTCACACCGTGGGCGTTTTGAGCCCTTGTATCGGAGCTGATGGTATTCGACAAGGTGGACAGCTATTCGGACTTTTATTTTTCATCATGGCACTTGTCGAATTCTTAAGCAATGTGATTGGCGGATGTGCCTTTGGCTGGGCAGCAGAGAAAATCCTCTACCGAATTCGCGTTCTCTCTCTACGCTCTCTGCTCAGCCAGACCATCCTATGGCATGGAATGGAAGACCGTACCCCGGGAACTCTTATCACCTATATTACTGGCGACGCAACTGCCCTGAGCAATATCACAGGCACCACCATCGGATTGCTGCTCGCTATGACAGTCAATCTAGTGGCGGGTTTGGTTGTTTCATTTGTTTTTGCGTGGAAAATTGCAATCGTTCTTCTACCAACCATTCCAGTTTTATTGCTGGCTGGTATGATGAAGCTCCGAACCCAGGCAAAGTTTGCCGAACGACATCAGAAGGCCTTTGCGCAGGCAACTGCAGTGACAGTGGAGGCTGTGGACAACATCCGGGCAGTATCGGCATTCTCGCTGGAGAAACAGTCCTACGCTGTGTATGAACGAGCTTTGCAAACCCCATACAAAGAGACCCTTCGTTCCATCGCATTTGGTAACATTTTTTTGGCCCTAGCCTTTAGCATTAGCAACCTTGTTTATGCATTGGCCTACTGGTGGGGTGGTAAACAGATCACGTCCGGGGTTTATACGCAGGTGCAATTTTTCATCGTGCTGCCTGCTCTCCTGTTTAGTACTCAATCTTGCGGGCAGATGTTTGCCCTTGCCCCGGACATTTCCAAGGCCGGGGTAGCTGCTTCAAACATCGCCGAGCTGCTCACCACCCGATCGGCAGATGAGGAATTGAACTGCGAGATCTCCGAAAAGGCCTGGAGTCACGATGTCTACCTACTTGATGAGAAGATCAGCGACCCAGAGGCACTCCACGAGGAGCAGAGACCCCCAAGCTCACCAGGTGCTCCTCCGGCAATGACTGGTATCGGCGCAGAGTTGCAAAATGTACACTTCGAGTACCCTTCGCGTCCAGGACAGCCAGTCCTCCGTGGTTTGAGTCTGAGGATCAAAGCTGGTCAATTTTGTGCCTTGGTCGGACCAAGTGGCTCAGGGAAGTCGACCACATTTGCAATACTAGAAAGATTCTACCGGCCGGAATCAGGCGCTGTTATCATTGATGGCGTGAACATCACGCGCCAGCTGGGGACCAAATTCCGCGATGACATTGCTCTAGTCCCCCAGGAGAATGTGTTATTCGAAGGCACCGTCGCATTTAATATTGGCCTCGGCGCTCGCCCTGGACACGAGCCTACTCAAGATGAAATTGAAGAGGCATGCCGAATGGCTAATATTCACGAAGTCATTGAGGCTTTACCAAACGGCTACCAGACACAATGCAGTCATGACGGCAAACAGTTTTCCGGTGGACAACGGCAGCGACTTTCGATTGCCCGTGCTCTCGTTCGTCGACCACGGATGTTGTTACTTGATGAGTCTACCAGCGCTCTAGACGTTGAGTCTGAGAAAAGGATTCAAGAGGCACTTGCTACTCTTGCCGGTCGTACGACGATAATTGCCATTGCTCATCGGCTGAATACCATTCATCGGGCTGATTGCATCTATCTTATTGAGGAAGGTCGTTGTGTTGAACAGGGCACTCATGACGAACTCGTTCAATGTAGTGAGACGTACAGAACGAGTGTTATTCACCAATCCTTGGAAACATAATCACACGTCCGGGCGTTTCTCTTTCGTTTAATGAACATAGCATATGTACTTCTGATTTAGAGAATGAATATTGATACTCAATCTACTTTCAAACAACGAATAATATACTCACGGAAGTATTGCTGGGAGCTGTCTAGTAAAAAAGCACTGGCACTGGATAGAAGAGCACAGGATATCCTAACCTACGAGGAGAGCATGAATGACTTCACGCCTGTCCTGGGGTATATAAGTGGAGCTTCGGGCAACACCAACCTTGGAAGCCACCGCGACTGCAGAAAGCGCCCGCGGTTATGATTTCCCACATTGGCAGGTTTCTACTGCGCAAGACACGCTCAATGGGGCATTTTGAACGCCAGGCCTTCCCAAAAGGGCAGAATTGGCGAACCAGACGCGTGAATCTCCTGTTTGGGTCCTCGGCAAACTTGCCGGTCAGTTCGGTCGGGTTTACTCCGAACGTCCCCCGCAGGCCGGGGAGTATTGCGCGCCTACAACGACTCTGAACAGTGTCTGGTGACGTTCTTTCGCTCCACGTTGCCCCAGAATCGGCTAAATTGCCCAGGAGTCTGTTGGCTTTCGGCACAATATGAGAGAAGACCTACTATTTATGCGGATCCGCTCTGATGATCGTCGACAGTATGCATTTTATAAAAACGCGAACTATAAAGCCCGAGAGCCATCCCCAGCACCCCACGATTCTTAGAAGCAGCTACAATTCATTCCTGAGCTCCACAAACTATGGCGACAACTTTGACGGGGGGAAACCCTCACATCATTCAGCTGCCTACGACACCTTCAGGCTCACCCTCAGATCCTCAAGCTATCGCCCAGCAATGGCTCACAAACCTACAGATTCAGCTGGCCCATGCCGAGAGTATTGACTTAACAACCCTCTTTCATGAGGAGTCTTGGTGGCGCGATATGCTCGCCCTAGATTGGGACATGCGCACCCTCCACACAGCTACCGAGATCGAAGCCTTCCTCCGCAAGCGCCAGGGTCCTTCCGCGCTGTCTAATTTCCGGCTTCAAAATAAAGGAAATTTTAAGCCAAGCTGGAACGGGGTTGTCGACGGCCTGAGTTGGATATCGAGCATGTTCTTCTTCGAGACGGCGGTCGGTTCTGGCTCGGGAATGCTTCGCCTGACGCAGTCGGTTGATGGTAGCTGGAAGGCATATGCTATTTACACTTCATTGCAAGAGCTGAAGGGCTCTGAGGAGCCTTTGGGTACGCGTCGACGTGAGGGTACTACCGAGTCTATGCCTGGTGGTTTAGCGGGGGGGACCTGGATTGAGAGGAGGCAACGTCAGAAGGAGTTTTTGGATGAAGAACCGACTGTGTTAGTTGTTGGAGCCGGTAGGTCTTGATATCCTGAAAGGAATCGGTATCCCTGCATCATGATTTACTCACTCATCAACTATTATCTATAGGTCAAGCTGGACTCAATATGGGGGCACGTTTACAAAACCTTGGCCTCTCCTGTCTAATTGTTGACAAGCATGAGCGTGTTGGAGATAATTGGCGCAAGCGTTATCGTGTGAGTTACGACTGCTTACTTTGAGGAAATCGATCACATATAGGAAGAGGCTAAACTTTTCTTGTCAGACCTTGGTTACCCACGACCCTGCAGAATTTACCCATATGGCCTACCTTCCCTTCCCTCAGAATTGGCCGCAGTTCACCCCGAAAGATAAACTTGGAGACTGGTTCGAAGCATATGCGAATATTATGGAGCTGAACGTTTGGACGCAAACTTCTGTCGCCTCTGCTGAGTACAATGACTCGAAAGGCGAGTGGATCGTTAATGTGACTCGCGGGGATGGGTCTCAACGCGCATTGCGCCCTCGCCATGTCGTTTGGTGCACTGGACATTCGGGAGAGCCTCGTATCCCAAGTTTCTCGGGCCAGAGCAATTTCCAAGGAACTGTATATCACGGTAGTCAGCACCGCGACGCCGCTGAATTGAACGTCCGCGGAAAGAAGGTGGTAGTTGTGGGAACCGGCAATAGCGGCCACGATATTGCTCAAAACTACTATGAAAATGGTGCAGATGTTACCATGTTGCAGCGCAGTGGCACTTATGTCATTACTGCCGAAAAAGGCGTCTTCATGATGCATGAGGGATTGCATGAAGATGGCGGGTAGGCTTTTCACCAATCTACGTTGATCTCGAGACTACACTGGCAGTCCAGCTAACTATTAAATTCCTTTAGTCCCCCAACTGACCAATGTGATATTGTCTCGGAGAGTTTGCCGTTCCCTGTGCAGTTTGCCTTGAGCGTCCACGCAACGAAGCGCTTCGCAGAGGCCGAAAAGGAAACCCTAGACGGACTTCGCCGTGCAGGATTCCAACTAGACTTCGGTCCAGATGGGGCAGGAATCGCACGTGCGTACTATACGGCCGGTGGAGGCTACTACATTGATGTAGGATGCAGCCAACTTATCAGTGAGGGCAAGATCAAGGTAAAACATAGCCCTCGTGGGATTGACGGCTTTGGCACACAAGAAATCAAACTCGCGGATGGAAGTGCACTACCCGCTGATATTGTTGTCTTGGCTACTGGTTATGATAACATGCGAACTACAGTTCGGAAGGTGTTGGGCGACAAGGTTGCCGATCGGTGTTCCGACGTGTGGGACTTGGACGAAGAAGGAGAGCTTCGTGCGGTAAGTTATATTTTGCAGCTAGCTATCCAATTTTGTGCATTTGCTGATTTTTACTCAGATGTGGCGACCAAGTGGCCATCCTGGATTCTGGTATTTTGGAGGAAATCTCGCGCTGTGCCGGATCTATTCAAAATTCCTGGCCCTTCAGATCAAGGCTGTCGAGACTGGCCTTTCAAAGGGCACTCGTCATCAGGAAAGAACAATTAAAATCTAGAAAGATGAGAATTGAATGATAGAATTCAAAATGCAGATCTAAATAATAGTTTTCCCATTGGTTGTTGACATTGCATCGGAGATAAACGGCGATTGCGGCGGAACAATATGATTGGTCGAAGATCTACAAGGCTGTACATACTCGTCCACCGCAAACCCCGGAGCTCGACAGACATAAAAGAGTTCAATAGAATCTGTATCATGAAGTTCAAAAGAGCATAATTTCACAGTTCTATTCACTCTTTATCAAAGGATTGTTTCTTTGCAAGAATCATGGCCGCCTTCAAAACTTTGCCATCACGCCCACTCGGCCATAATGGGCCACTAGTTCCACGTCTGGGGCTAGGTCTCATGGGCTTGAGTGGCCAATATGGATATTCCGCACCGGAAACAGAGCGGCTGAGATTTTTGGATGAGGCTTATAACAGAGGCCAGTGGTTTTGGGATACTGGTTAGTATTTTACCCAGGCTCGCCAATCTAATGAGGGCACAATGGCTCACTTTATTGAAAGCCGATAAATACGGCGACTCCGAAGATATTCTAGGAAAATGGTTCGCGGCCAACCCTGAAAAGCGGAAAGACATCTTCCTAGCTACCAAGTTCGGCATCAAGTACACAGACACGGCGCCAGGTTACACCATGGACTCGAGTCCTGAATATTGCCGAACTGCCATCGAGTCCTCGCTCAAGCGACTTGGTTTACCCTTCGTGGATCTGTATTATATCCACCGTTTGGACAAGGTCACACCTATTGAAAAGACAATGGAAGTGATGCTGTCACTCAAAAATACCGGAAAGATCAAGTATATTGGACTGAGCGAATGTAGTGCCGAGTCTCTACGCCGTGCACACGCAATTCATCCGATCACTTGCGTACAGATAGAATACAGTCTATTCTGTACGGAGATCGAATCGCCTCAAAGGAAGCTGCTTGAAACGGCTAGAGAGCTTGGAGTCGCGATTGTGGCTTACAGTCCCCTTGCCAATGGTCTTCTCACTGGAAAAATTCAAAGTATAAAATCTTCTGGTGATAAGCGAGGATTTTTGCCATGGCTACGCGAGGGAAATATCGAGAAAAATGTTGCGATCGTTGACCAGATTACGGAGATTGCAAGCGCAAAGAATACTACTTTGCCTCGGCTAGCACTTGCCTGGCTGCTCGCACAGGGTGACGATATCTTCCCCATCCCTGGGTCGTCGAACATTGATCGACTAGAATCAAACCTGGAGAGTCTTTCTGTCTCTTTGTCAAAGGAGGAGAAAATTTCCATACGAAAACTGGCTGAAGGCGTTTCTGGTGATCGATTTCAGAATCTAACTGGGTACTCATTCGGAGATACACCGGCTCTTGAGAATTAGATATATTGGATGATCAATTCTTTGACGATCCATCCTTTGCCCAATCTCAGTATCCCTAGGAATCTGTATTTATCTGTATCCAATCCCCAAACCATAAATCTTCGTCCTGTGTTATTTCTCCTTGTGAAGACTGTGTTGTTTTCTGAGCTTCAAGAGTCGCGTCAAGGTCTTCTGGGGCGTCTTGTATCTCATGTCCCAATGTCTCGAACCGATTGAACACTCCCTGACGGAATCCTGGCCTGTGGCGTGAAAAATGAATCATACCAAAGTAGGGAATAAATAATGACAATTCATCGTCTCTGATCACGTCTAAATTCGGACCCTTGACTTGGACAGTTCCATCGCTCCATGAGAAGTAGATGTTTCCCTCTGCAGCATCATCTTCGATGATCAATAATTTTCTCAAGATTCGAGTAAGCAACAGGGCCCTTGAATCATCATTGGCAGTCGCAGTTTTCTCCATCAAGTTGATCGATTCGCTAATCAGACCCAGGTCGTGAAGTCGCTGGTGATCAAGAACGTTCGCACTTCCATGCCTATGACCATCAAAATGAGCAAAGAGAAGAGCTGTGGCACTGGTATACATTTTATCATCCGTTGCACCATATGTAGGTGATTGGCGCAGCTCGCGGAGAATCAGGTATCGCGAGAGTACCTCGCGACTAGCTGATGCAGCCGCTAGTTTACCGTATGTATAGTCAACTGCACACTCAATAGGGTTTTCACAAGCGAAATTCCGTGTGAGTAGTTGAATGAGATAAGGTTGATGCAGAAGTATTATCAAATAGTACTGGTGCAATTGCACTAGGAGCTTCCCGATTCTTTCAAGTGAATCGGTTCCCGTGCTTGTCTTTTCTCGTAATGAAACCAGCCACCAAGACGGAGGGAGAAGCTTGGCGGCTTTCTTCAACTGATCGTCGATGCGATTGGTTTGCTCGTCATTATTCTCGCACAGGTCAGACCGGTCTAGTATCTTGTTCAGCCCGAGCACTTTCTTTTTCTGCATTCGTACATTCCTGGTGATAATCTGACCAGCGATAGACACGTGAAGGCGCTCGAGTCTTTGCGAAGATGTGCTATTCTGGAGCTGGCCAGTTCCAAAGGAGGTTTCTTCTGTATCTGTGAATGGCACACCTAACATCAAGGACATAAATCGGTCGCTATAAATTAATTGAAACCATATATGCTCAGCACGGCCGCCCTCTGTCTCCGCTAGTTGATGGATTCCCATTGAACGGGCAATATTGATGGCGCGGCATTGAGTTATCCAAGCCATACGGATATCACCAAGTGTGATATGGTAACGTGATTGAAGTATCAGAGTCTCTATTCCATCGAGAGAATAGACCAGAAAATCCTGCGACAGGACGAGCCGAGAAGCAATGTCATGGTATTTCCAACAGGATTTATCGACGGTATCATTCAAATGACACTCCAGCTGTTTGGAGGATGAGGCGTCGAACTGTTTCAGGCAAAGAGCAAGCTGAATGAACTTTCGGGCAATTAGCACCGGGTGAGCGGCGGGTTGAAACTCAGTGGGTGTATAATTGTGAGATTTGATGGAATTTGTTCCATATCGACCCTGTGAAATTTGCAGAGGCGAGGAAAACATTTTATTATTGCTTAGGATCACGGTGGCGGTGGCAGGGTGAGGGAGAAGGGACAAGAGGTAGCCACTGAGAGAGTGACCTCGTGTGACCCTTTCATGGCCAATAGACCGTAATGTTGGAGGTTGCCACCTCCTGGTATGTCCAGCCAATATTTGTCCCGATAGTCGTCGGTTGGGTTCATGTCTCCGGGCAACCTGGCCCTGTCTTTGCTGGACAAGCAGGTTTACCAGGGCTTCAACTTGGTCAACACGTTGCCCCAAATCTTGAGAATCATTATGGGAATCATCCTGGGAGATATCGGGAAATTCTTGACTGACACATGAGACGCCATGCTTCAGACAAGAGAAACAAGCGGACGAATTCAAGTCACGCTCGCAACGTCGTTTACGACGCTTGCACTCCCAGCAGCTGGATGTGCCTTTGCGTACTTTTCGCCGTTTTACCGAACACGCATGCTCCTGTATTTTTGATTGAATTGATATTTCATTTCTGTTGGAACCATGATCCATTATGCCCTAGCTTTCTTTGATACGGTGAAGGCATGAGGAGAAAGCTGAAGTGGAAGTGACGTCGAGGCTGACAGATCTTGGAATGGGGCTGAAACTGGCCATTTGGACGAATCTAGCATTCGACGCGAGCCAATCGGGGATACTAAATTGGGGGCCAAAATCATCCCCATTGCGGGTCCCCGCCCCTCAACCAGAACCCACAGAAGGAGTGTGTCATTATTTATAGCTTGCCCCTGGGCCTTTTAACTCTTTGGCAGCCTCATTTCGTTGCAAGATACTAGTTTACATATTCACGGCATCGCGGGGATATGGCGCTTCCGGTCTTTCTTTTGTTGGAGACCGTGGTGGTGGCATATCTGATTTACAAGCTGGGCCGGTTCGCCATCAACTACCATCATGCCCGCAGCTCTGGTCTTCCGGTTCACGTTGTGCCCGTTTTTACTAAGAGCACTGTATGGCTAGTCTTTGCGCCAATACTGCAACCTTACCTACAAAAATACCTGCCTGCCTTCATTTACGATCGGATTGATGTCACAATTCATGGTTGGGAATTCCGCCGCAAAAGATGGTATCATGAGCGCCTTGGAAACATCTTCGCCGTTGCAACACCGGATGAAATATCGATATGGTAAATTCTAAGCCAAAGGGGTTGAAAGCCTCTCCGCCGGCAATTCAGCTGGCGTCTGATTATCACAGAATTCTGATGGAAATTAGGTGTGCAGACCCAACCCTGGGTAACGTCATATTGCAGAAAACAAAAGAATTCCAACAAGCTCCTATTGTGGGCAGTATTTTGGGTTTTCTAGGCCCCAATGTCTTCATGGTGAGTTATTTTAATAGAACTTTTTTTAATCTTGTTCTATTTCATCCCGACCTGGGGAATATTGACGAATTCTACGTCATAGACAAACGGAGATGAGTGGTAAGTCCTTGTGGCCGAGACTGTTATCTGGACGGTTCAATAAGTGTACTCACAGACTGCAATTTAGGAAACGACATCGCAGGACTTTCAATTCGAACTTGGACGATCGAATTAGCAGAGTGGTATGGGCTGAGACACGCCAACAGGCGCAAGCCATGGCCGAATATTTGGTAGACCACCCGGGAAATGACACCCTGGATGGCCTGCGCAGTATAGCAATCAATGTCATCGGGAAAGCTGGATATAACTGGCAGCAGCCTTGGTCACCGAAACAGTTGGACACTCCGCCGAAGAGTGCAACCGGAAAGGAAGCATACTTTGGAATGCTAGGGCTAGTGACCACCATGATTCTGGAAGCCGCCTTGCTACCTCGGAAGATGATGCAGCTGCCCTTTATGCCGCTCACAATGCAGAGTATGGGGTATCACCTGGAGAGAGCTCCTCAATATATTCAAGAAATACTTCGAAGTGAAACACAGCCTGAAGCTGGTGCAAGCAAGACGAAATCGGATCATAATTTCTTGAGTTTAATGCTCCAGCTTTCGGACGAAGAAAATAACGACCCCAATACGAAAGTCTCGTTGACACAAGAGGAAATTAGCGGGAATCTCTTCGTGTTTACTTCAGCAGGCTTTGAAACTACCGCCCATACTATGACGTTTGCAGTGATCCTTCTAACACTTTATCCGAAGTGGCAGGACTGGATTCAAGAAGAAATTCAGGGCTTGGATAGCTCTGGATCAAGTTGGGAATACGAGAAGACGTTCCCAAAATGCAAACGGATACAGGCCTTGATGGTAGGAATACTACACGTGCTCTCCTTTGATTTATCTGCTCGAAGGAATATTGACAGATGACTTGAATAGCTCGAAACTCTCCGACTATACACCCCAGTGGCCCACACTACCCGAGCTATCTTTAGCCCTACTCCAATCACTGGTTCTGATGGTCGCACATATACTTTGACACCGCCTGCTGATGTTTATGTTGAGGGGGCCATAGTCCACTTGGATCCGGAAATCTGGGGTGAAGACGCCATGGAGTTCCGACCTTCGCGATGGTTCGACGATTCAGGACACTTGATGACTGCTGAAAAGGGCACTTTCTTGCCGTGGTCAGGGGGACCACGGGTGTGCCCAGGTTTGAGATTCTCACAGGTGGAGTTTGTCGCTGCAATGGCAACCCTTTTCGGACATTCACGATGCGCACCACTCGCTGTTAAGGGAGACGGACCTCAGGACCCTTTAATGAGACTAGAAAGAGCTATAAAGGATCCTGTGACAAAGTTGGCCTTGTCAGTGAGGAGTCCGGAAGAAGTTCAGCTCAAATGGACACCACGTGAGAAGGCTGCTTAGGAAAATCACTTGAGTTATCCATTCTCGATAATTACTTAAGTGATCAAACTGTGGAATATTGAACCGTTGAAATGACGCTGAAAAAGTAGTCCATGAAAAAATCTCTAAGATATACACCTGCTAGCTTCTTTCATACGAGGTATGGAGCGACTTATCAGATGTTTAGAGAATGCCACTATGATTGATCAATTCTTAAAGGAGAGCGACATTTATACCATTAATCTTCAAGTTATATTTTTATTTGTTATAAGACACGCGGCAGGATTTTCTTAAACTGCAATAGTAGCGCTCTTTTCCTCGTTATAGACTCCTGACTTGATATCTTCCAGGAGAGTCGGCTCAGAAGGTGTCCATCCGAGTGTTTCTCTAGTTTTCTTGCTGGAAGTGGGATTATCGACGCTAACAAGATGGCCGAGAAAACCATTGAAATGTCCCGGTGCCTCTTCAGCTGTCTTTGACACCACTGGAAGACCTAAACTTTGACCAAGAGCTTCCGCAATATCCTTCAACGGAACACCTTCCTCCGCAGCCGCATGATACCTCCCCCCTGCGACACCCTTCTCAACGGCTAGGCGATATAAACGTGCCGCATCCAGGCGATGGACGGCTGGCCAACGGGTGAGGCCTTCGCCGACATAGGCAGATACGCCTGTCTGACGAGCGACCTGGGAAAACATGTAGGTAAAAGCGGCATCTCCGGAACCATGCACGGTTGGTGAAAGTCGGACTACTGAGGCGCGTACACCCTTAGACGCAAGAGCATCCACCTCTTTTTCACTTATAGCACGCGCGTTCACGGGTGATTCATGGTCAATGATAGCATCCTCGGTGGCGAGCTCGCCCTTAGGCAAAACCAAGGTACCCATAGTAATTACCAAAGGCTTGTTGGTTCCAATCAGAGTAGCCCCGATTGCCTTAACAGCAGCATGTTCTGCCTTGATATTTGCTTCATAGTTGGTAAAGTCGTGGTTGAAAGCGAGATTGATGACACCATCGGATTCCCGAGCTCCCCGCTCGAGACTTTCGAGATCTTCTATAGAGCCACGGATCACATCGACACCTTTCGCCTCCAAAGTGGCAGCTGACTTCTCTGAGCGAGCGAGCCCGATAACTTTGTGGCCAGCAGAAAGAAGCTCCTGGACAACTGCCTGGCCAATGAAGCCAGTGGCACCGGTAACGAAGGCACGCATTTTGAAGGTTTGTTAAGTATAAACTTGAAGCGAAGGTTTCGTAGAGAAACAAAAGTTACTTGAATGCAAATTTCTGTCGGTTGCACAATATCCAAAAAATGGACTTCCGGGGGGGGTATTTATATGCTAATCATGAGCTTATTTTACTTATTTCCGGCAGACGTAAGACCGAGAGTATCGGAGTTTACATCAAACTGCAATGTGTGTCCAATTGAGCCATATCCACTTCAATGACCCTCTGGATCATGGCAGTGTTCCAAAATTGGTTAGAGCACCGTAGAGGATACGACTGAAGGTTAGCGCGTATCCACCGTTCTCATCAATGGCCAATCACCGTTAGAGAAGCTGACAATAAGGCTGCGGTCGGAGCGATGGACCCGCCTACCTTGCCACCAGCTTCATCCTCTTTCAATCGCCCCTCTTGCATCCAGATACAGACCAACCAAAGAAAGACGCGTTATGGAGGTGACGTCTTCAGTTGTAGCCCCTTTCGAAGGAAACGATCGAAGACGTCGCAAGCACATCAAGTCTCGACGGGGTTGTCGGAATTGTAAACTCCGTCGTGTCAAGGTTCGTTCTTATCAATCGCCGAAGCTCTGAAATCAATCTAATGGACGAATGCAAGTGTGACGAAACCAAGCCACAATGTATGAAATGCGTGCAATACGGGGTCACATGTAATTACATCTTACCTGCTGGCCCTGACCTTCAGTTGGCCAAGGGAGAAACAATCGACGAATCCCCTAGCCAATTCTCCTTCAGCTCAAAACCTTTGAAGGCTTTTTTGCGGCCCGCTACGGTCGTAGGGAACGGACCTGGCTCGTTTACACTGGAAATTGACGATTTAGCACGTCTGAGTCGGTTCCGGAGCCAAACGGCATATACCTTCGCTACTGTTCAGTCTACTGAGCTCTACCAAAACGATGTGATTCGAATTGCGATGGAGGTAAGCGTTTCTATGCGCCGACCATTCGAAATTTCACCATATTGAATTTCTCAAAGCATCCATTTTTAATGCACATTATACAAGTCATCGCCGCTACCCACGACCGACTTTCATTCGACCCAATGGGGAAAGCAGAGCGATCTTTGACTGAGGCATACCACTGGTCGAGGGGCGCTTCTTTACTAAATAAAAAGCTTGTATCCCTCATACGGCTTCAAGACCGCGATGCGCTCTGGGCTTCTGCTGCTATGCTAGGCATTGCCAATATCACCTCTCTTGAAGCATCCATTCCAGAGGAAGCGTGGCCTCTCAAATCATCCGATTCATCCGATCTTACTTGGCTTTATCTATCCCAGGGTAAAATGGCACTGTGGGAAGCAACGGACCCTCTACGACCTGATAGCATATTTCGTCCAATGGCAGATGAATACACCCTGATATCAACCGAGCCTTCCCTATTATCACCAGCAGAAATGCTGCCTGAATTCGTTGATCTTTGCCGTCTCTATGAGCCTCTTGCCTGCGATCATAATCCCTATTACTCGGCTGTTTCCATCTTGTCACATCTATTGCCAATCAAGTGTACACAGGAAACTATGAAAGACTATCTTCGATTCCTAAATTTCATGAAGGCTCCCTTCAGGAATTTGCTCCATCAAAAGGATTCACGAGCACTTCTTATCATGGCCTATTGGTATGGAGCTATGAGGGAGTCCCTGTGGTGGGTTGAAAGACGAGCTCGACTAGAATGCCAGGCAATATGCTTATATTTAGAGAGATATCACGCAAGTGAGGCGGACATTCAGAAATTGCTTGGTTTGCCTCGGATGCAATGCGGACTATCAAATTAACACCAAACTGAGGAATAAAATTAATACTAGTTCCCAATTTCATGGACAAGTTTCATAATTCCCACAGAAGATACTCGGTACAGCTTGAAATATGACATTGCTAAATACACTATAGACAAATCAATTCTTGCAAAGCATCCTTTGAGCTTGAACTGACACCTGCATAATTTGAAAATCTTCATGGCTTCCGTGGTATAGAGAAAGAGAAAATAATGATCGTAAGCCAGGCACTATAATAATTGCAAAGATTGATGAGAATAAAGACCGCTAGTGAAAGACCATGAAAGTGTGCCAGGTGGATTTGGTATCGTTTCATCTCTAGGATCCAGTTAAGGCCCTAGATCTAGCGGTGTCGGGTGGTATAAGAGGAAACAAGTGCAGCAATGCAGGCAATACAGGCGAGGAACATAAATGCAGCATCAGCAGTAGCACGAGTACATCGCTTCTTGACGACGTCGCCATCATGGCACCACTTAATGTCGTATTCATCGTAACGGCAACCTCCGCTGATTAATGGGTTATCCCAGGTACTTCCATCAGTGCTAGTGTCGTCGCAATCGGTGCCACGAAGGGCCACAGCATAAGCCTAGGGCATGAAAAGTGAGCCTCTATATTTCAATGACAACTTCGAACCTTGTATATCTTTTCTCATGTTCACATAGGTAGAAGAGACGCAACATACAATACCCGCAGCCAATAGAGCAATCGCGGTAACTCCGTCAAGAACCCAGGAAATGATCCCCTTGAGGCGATCAATGGACATTGAGGCAACGCCAACTATCGTGGCAATAATCCCGAGTGCTCCAGTGAATGCAGCATAGCTGGTCTGGGATGGAACCTTTCCATAGTATTGCTGATGCGCAAGCACGATCGAAAGCGCTAGGACGACGATTGAGAAGATAGCCTAGAGTGGTGTTAGATCCCGGACGTATTTACCCAGTATCTATATAGAGGTTACCTGAAAGAACCGAGCAATGCTATTGGCGATCTGCATTTTGATTTTTTTGGTATGGCCCACTTGTGATGTATAGTTAAGATGGTTTACGATGGAAGAAGGCGAAAGCAAAGCGGGAAAACGGCTTTTAATTTATTTCTCAGTACCCGAGTATTGAGCAAGAATCGGAGCTTTTCCCCAAAGCCCTACGCGCTCCGCTCGCCTATGTGCAAGGGTGAAGAGCCTCTCATTTGGTGCTAAACTGGGGCCAAAGGGGCTAAATCAGTAAGAGAAGGGCCAAGCAATGTGATATTTGGGGGTCAACTCAAGTAAACAACGAATCTTATTCGCGAGCAGAATCACTTTGAAACTTTTAGTGGGCCGCATTATCGACGTTAACCTTGGTTAGTACTCTATTTTTATCCTCTGTGTGCATGTACAACACATCAGAGGAGGAACGCGACAGGGATCCCTACCAAGGCAGACTAATATTTCTCTTCCCGGGTACGCTGAAAGGAAAGAAAAAAAATTCGTACAGAAACTCTTCTGAATTTTGAAATTTCTGAGTTTTGCTTGAATTAGAGCTATATAATACCTTCGAAACCTATCTTGAATCCTGACTGTGGCTGTAAACCTCAGTTCAACAAGAAGGTGGGGTATAAGGGGAAGAAGCTCTGTGGGATCCACACTTCCTCAAGTAGTTAAACACTTCAAGCAATGACATCAGTCATCCCATTGTCTGATGCTATTCTATTTATCTATTTATTTTAGTTATTTTATTTATGCTCTTACTGACTGTCCTTACCCCCATCTCTTGGGGCTGGCCAAGTCACATGCTTGATTCCTTCCTAAATAGGATAAGGTGTACCGATGCCACGTGACCGGTTTATGCTTTCCCCGCAAGTGCGACCGGACCGGCTGATATTGTAGCAACACTTCATGGCCTTCCAGCATCACTGGCGATTCTGTTCGGATTGAACGATCTGATTCGTGT
This sequence comes from Penicillium sp. S1701, assembly GCA_023626415.1. NCBI lineage: Eukaryota > Fungi > Ascomycota > Eurotiomycetes > Eurotiales > Aspergillaceae > Penicillium > Penicillium sp. S1701. Next base: position 1,454,035 of record JAMAGY010000003.1, on the reverse strand, counting down.
TCATTGTTCCATCATTTTGCCCTATCAATCCAGTGCAACACAGCCATGAGTGAGAGGGGCTCGGAGATTGTGTTCCGGGCGGAGAATATTCCGGTTCGGTTCTTTAAAGCATGCCGGTGGTGTCGCCGGCAGAAGATGCGCTGCGATGCACGAAATCAGGTCCCTTGCTTTCGCTGCCGCTCAACGGGCCGTGACTGTATCCTCGACCCCATTGAAGATACCCGGAGACGTACTGAACGTCGACGAAAAACAACTACTCCGGCAAGGTGAGACCACCTCCATATTTTTCTTTTCTGTTTTGGCTTAATCCTGATTTGTTTAGATATAGTACATCGACAGTAGCTTCGCCTCTCGATCATCGAAGTGGCTTTCATACCCCTGCGTCAAGAGAACGCGAATATTCTCCAGCTGCTGGACACAATGCTCCCTTCGATGCTTCCATTGACTCGCTGCCAGAGTCGTCTTTCAGAGAACCCAGAAGGTCTCAAACTGCTGATCACCATGGACCGGAATCGCAACAATTGAGTCCAAATGATATGATTGCGCCGGTCTCGGCAGTTCATTCGATGTCTGTAAATTTACTCGGTTCTGATGATGTGAGTAGCACTTATATTTACACTGAATCGACTTGACTGACAAATGCCTCAGATATTCATGGAGCATTCATCCGGTGGAGACCCTCGAGGTGATATCATAGCTCGTGGGATTGTCACAGAGGAGCGTGCTCGGGTGATGTACGAACGGTATGCAAGCCAGTTGATTATGGGTATCAGTATCCAATTCAAACTAAAATCCCGATGCTATTCTACAGATTTACGGGTGGCATGAAGAATTTCCTGGGCCTATTCGACCCAATTCGCGACACATTCGATTCCATCAGATCGCGCTCCCTTTTTTGCTTTACAGTGATAATTTACTTGGCCAGTCGTGCGGTTGTGGATTTACGAGGTGATACCCACATGCAACGTGTCTTACAAGATGAAGCCCAGAGGCTGGCTGAAGACAGCTTTTTCGAACGCCCTACAAAACTTGAAACGGTACAGGGAATGATTCTGCTGGCCGCTTACTCAGAAAAAACATGGTTCTCTACTGCATTAATCTTGCGTACTGCTTTGGACTCTGGTCTTGAGAAATCGCTCGACAGGCTTCTATCGCAAGAAGATGTTCCGAGGAGCTCACTATCTGCGTCCATGGCAGACCGTCAGTTGGTATGGCAAACACGGACATGGCTTATTAGTTTCACTTTAGAATTAGATGTGGCTTCAGGGACTGGTCGCAAATCGCGTATCGGCGAGGTCGATATTATGAAACTGCGGAGGTTTCTAGACTACCCTCTCTCCCTTCCATCTGACATGCGAACTGTATGTATAGTTGAACTCCATCAACTTCGAGGTAAGGATACACCGCCTATGGATCATCTTTCCCCGTGAACTTTTCGATTAAATGAAATCTAGGGAGCTCACGTATGGTGATTGAGAATTGCGGGGAGATCCGTGACATCGTGTCGACAGAGCTACCAGCTATCATGACAAGATTACAAAGCTGGTGGACCACATGGGACGAGATTCACATGAGTAAGCCGAACCCCCCGATATACCGAAATTAACAAGTGCTAATTTCCTTGGCAGACAATGGATTCCACGCAGGGGCCTTTCAACGAAGCAGCTTGAAGCTTATGCTTCTATATGCCAGAATATTCGTTTTGTGTGCCTCGTTAGCCCGTATTCAGAAACTACAACCTACTTCGTCCAATTCCGATACCGAAATTATAGATCAGAATGTTTTGAACCTGTGGCAATCGCTAGTTACGACGATTATGGATCAGATGGCCTTTCTGATCAATGAGCCGGCTTACCGATGTCAGCTGCCATGGGCTCCAACCTATCCAGCCCTGACCATTGCCTTTGTCAGTAAGTAAAAGTTAGACCCAGTACTTGAAGTCGGGCCGACATGCTTATCTGTAATATAGCGACTTTTGCACTCCGTATCGCGCGGTGGCGCCCAAACATGATAGATCAGGATCTTCTGTTGGAGAGGGCTGAAAAGATCTGCGATTTCCTCAAGCAGCCGCCCTACCCGGACATCCATCGAACAGTCTCCATCTTTGTGAACTACGCACGTGCTCTAATCGCAAGCCAGCGTCCACAGAGCAATGACAGTGCAGAAGGACCTAATGTATCAGATCAAGGCGATGGGTCCGTGCCTTCTTACAGGGGTCCCGATAGCCCTGTGCCGAACCCCCCTCCGCTAGCGACATTGGAGTATCCTCGCTACAGACCCGGCAATTCTGTTCCGGGTAATAAGGATTCAGGTATTGCCCCGCTTCCAAGCAATGATCCATCTGCTACAACTAGACCGCCACTTCCAAGGCTCCCGGACACGATGGAAGCTCCCAACTGGACTATGTCCAACTCGATTGCGGACTCTTTCGGTCTATTTGAAGAGGGACAGAATGATATATTCGACTTTCTGCCGATGATGCCTTCATTACCGCATTAGAATAATAAGAAATTCATGAATCTTCGTCTGCATTCGGTGTTTGTGGAATTGAAATAGGTGTACCCTAAAGTAACTAGCTCATAGATCTACAAAGCTGGGCTACCCATTGATAGTCCTGCAGAGCAAATCCCGGAAATATGCAGAAGAAAGCAAAATTTTGGGCCGCCATACAGTATAAATTTTCCAAGCTGCACATTAAATCGCGCGTGAATGGCAACGTAGCCCACACTCCGCGTGGAAGTGGATGGCATGCGGAGTGATCTAGCCTTCGGAGTCGCCCGTCAGGGACCGGGTCCTGGTCGGGGCCGGGTTTGTTTTGTCGGGGCCGGTACGCATCCGACCCACATGCTCAAAATTTTGAAGTATAGCGCTCTCTTCATTGGGTGATTTCTTAAATCGCAAACATAATAGTTTGGAACGCTATGCATGGACGCGGGTTCTAGATATTGTGACTCAGGTTTTTCACTGAAAATTTGCCCCGCCGGTTGCAATTATGAGAAAGTGCTGGAGTATATAGCAACTCGCTCACGCAGTTTGGAGACATCTGAATATAGGCGTGGTCCACAGACTTTCTTCTTTTCGTTTTTATATCTTAATTTTCCTGGTCTACATTCAAAATGGCATTAAATTCAGGTCGTTCTTTTTTAACTAGTCTCACAAAGATTTCCCCAGGTGTGATAATCTCCCCTCCTTTTCTCTTGTCTCGTTTTCTAATAGGTTACAGATCGGAAACCCACCACAAATGAGCGTGAAACCGACTCTACCATTTCCAGGAATGAAGTGATGGAAAATGAGGATTACTTGTTGATTGATCTGCCTACCCAAAAAACAATTGTCGAGTTCACTGAGGATTCAAAAGCGAACCCAAATAATTGGCCTCTTGTACGCTTGCACAAATCATGTTATATACCGAGGATTATACCATTCGCATATACTAACCACTATCCTAAATAGATCAAGAAGGTTTATAACGGAGTTATTGCTCTCATTATCGTGCTCAATAGTGGAATATCTTCTTCTTTACCTAGCAATGCAGTCCCCGCTATCATGCAGGATTTCAACCTGTCAGGCGGTGGTCAGCAGGTTCTACCAACGGCCATATTTCTGATTGGATACTGTATCGGGCCCCTCATTTTCAGTCCACTCAGTGAAACCATCGGACGAAGGCCCGTTATCTTTTGGACTTTCAGCTTCTTTTGGCTTGGCACTTTGGGCTGTGCATTTGCACCGAATTGGTCCTCATTGTTGGTCTTTCGACTGATATGCGGTACCGCGGGTGCAGCCCCCCAGACTGTCGTCGGTGGCCTCTATGCAGATATGTTTTCGGATTTGCGAGCTCGCGGCCGTGCGATGGCGATGTATATGTCGGTATGGTGTATATCAGAAGTCGATCATAACACAAAACAAGAGCTTTCTAACGCAATCCTTAGGCAACTAGCTTCGGTCCCATCATCGGACCCATCATATCCGGATGCTCAGTGCAGTATGGCTGGCGATGGACATTTCGCATTGATTTGATTTTCAGTGGGATAACCTGGATCGGATTGCTCTTCCTATCGGGTAGGTCAAGCTTCGCATGTGCTTTATAAAATGATCTCATCCAGCTAATCAAACCCCCTTAGAAACATTTTCACCTGCTTTACTGAAGAAGCATTCCAGAAAATTACGAAAGGAGAGTGGCTCCGACCGATATGTCGCTCCTCAAGAACTAAAGTCCGATGCCGCGTTTACCCTTACCCAAACATTCACGCGTCCTCTCACGATGCTTGTCTTTGAGCCCATTGTCCTTTTCACTGGTATCTTTATTTCCCTAGCTTGGAGCATGGTATTCTTCTACTTCCAGGCATACCCCATCATTTTCAAGCGTACGTATTCTCCTACTCATCCAACTATTTCCTGAAACTAATTCCGTGCAGAGACCTATCACTTTGATGTCGCGAAGACATCTCTCACCTACATTCCGAGTGAGTACCGTACCATCTTCATAGAATAGCAATTTACAAATGCTAATACGATGTAGTGGGCATTGGCGCCGCATCATCCTGCCTGTTCGCACTCTTTTACGATGCGTTTTATGAAAGATCAAAAAAGCTCGGAAAACGCTGGGCATCCAGTCCCGAATATCACCGACTCCCGCTATCCTGCGTGGCTGGACCACTTCTCACAATCAGTCTGTTCTGGCTCGCATGGTCAGCAAAGTCATCCATCCATTGGATTGCACCCGTGCTCTCGGGCTTTGTCTTCGGGGTAGGATACCAGACCATTTTCATTTCGCTCCTCACCTACGTCACTGATGCATACCGCATTTATTCCGCGAGTGCATTGGCTTCTTCAATGATCCTGCGAAGCATTGCTGGCGCTCTCTTCCCTCTTGCCGCTGATCCTCTTTACGCAAAGCTTGGAGTGTCGTGGGGAACTTCGGTTCTCGGATTCGCCAGCTTAGTATGCGTCCCTATTCCTTTCGCATTCCTCTACTTCGGGCCTTGGATTCGAAAGCGCAGTTCTTTCTGTCAACGTCTGTTGGAGGAGGATATGCAAAAGTCATCCAGTGGTACCAGAACACCGGCGGAGGCATAGAGTACGTCTCTACTTGCGGTGTTACGAATTTATGACCAAAATATCTTTTCCGGCAGTCACCTGAGGAAATTTGCATTTGCATGATCTGGTTGTTAAGGTTAAATTGGTTCTTTACAAGTAATTCTCGGCTCATTTGCTACTTCTTATTAATCATCGACCTATTTATAATGGTATTTCTGCTTCATATTTTGAAAATGATTCATCTATTCAAATTTTCATTCCAAATTTTTCCGCTAAATTGGTGTTTTCATAGATGTAACTCGGTCTTTTCTAATGTTGTCCATCGCAATATCCAGACATCTGGGTTTTCAGGGGATGTGTCATCCACCGGACGGAAATCCTTAGGATCGAGGTTTACCTGTTCCTTCTGATGCAGTGGGGACAAATTTGAGACCTCATTCTGATCTATTGGATTATTTGGACCCAGCCCAAAGGGATCATGCTTCCGGAAAGTGCCAAGATCGAATCTTTCCATGACTTCGGAGTCATTAGACGAATTGAAATTAAGATCGAAGAAGCTCTATAGGATTTTCATTAGCGACAGAGTCGGGAAGTTAAGACAGGCAGCGAAAGTGACACACCGCATCAGAAGCACTTGAGTGGAATGCGGGTTTAGAAGGTCGATACACCGGCGCTGTCGGTAATTCCGATGGCAACGATACCACCGGACGTTCCAGTGATGGCTTAGTTAGTGCGATAGGACGATCAAATGCTTTTCTCATCCTCTTCTTTTTGGGGCTGTGTGGGAATGCTTCTGGAATTGGCAACCGAGGTTCAATTTGTGGCTTTATGGGTTAGCTTCGTATAGTACGAGGTAGTTTCAGGGCCTTTCAAAGCATACCGGGAATATTCCCAACTGGGAAAATAACTCAGAGGCTCTCGCACCATAGGCCTGATTAAGTTTTGGGACTTCGACATTATGCAAGTCAATAAACCCATCTTTCAGTCTTCTATATCGACTTCCATTCAGAAAAGGCCCTGCGGTATCAATACTGTCGAGGATAGCCTTTACCATGCCACAGTAGTGTTGTAGCTCATTATTGACCGTACCAGACTTCTTGACTTTGAGTGGAGTTTGTATTTCGTGGTGTTGGACGTTCAAACTGACTAACTGGATAGAAGTACTCAGTTGCTCAAATTTCCTCTCACTTTCAATTTTTTCGATGGCAAGCATTTGCAGAAGTTCCCGCTGCTCTTCGGCTTTATTTACTTCATTTCGACTGTATCATAGTTATGATTTGAAGGTTTTCACGTGGAAAAGCAATATGATCGTACCTGCGTAACTGTCCTGCATAGATAACAACGTTGAGCATCAAAAGCATGGTCGATTTCAAACGCTCCAGGTTCCCCGCCGCCGCATCCAAGCGAGGCTCATTCATCAAGAACCGAATCTTGCGGGTAGCTCTCTCCATACGAGATCTTGAAGATGATGGATCTGGATGCTGTTGTTCGATTTCTGCCTCTAGCTCTTTAAAAACCTTCTTGCATTCTTCCAGGACATCCTGGGCAGTGGTAAAGGCGTCGGGAGAGTATAACGAAACCAGATCATCCTGACCCAGGCTATCGCCCAATTGACGAAGTACACTACAGGTGAGGGCCACATCGTTCGATAGACTTCGAAGGGCCTTATCGGCATTCTTGAATTTATGTGCGAAGGTGCAGAGCTTGACTGAGAGGCGGCCCCCCAACTCGGCCACTTGAAGGGCCGCGGCGATGGTTCCTAGGACCTCAGCCATGTCTGCAATTCATAGTAACCTGCATCTTTCTGTTTTGGTTCTTGGGATCTGATTATCTTGATGCTCTTAGGATATAAGAAGTAGTGGATTCGACCCGGTCTACCCCTCTTCGAGGTGATGGCCCCCACTTTATACCAGCAATAGCCAATCTGACGGCACGGCCCGTTTTTCTTTTCCACGGATGTTCAGAGATAGGTGGTTATGCGGGTTATTCTGTAAAGACGTGATTTTTGGATACAGAGATTGTATCTTCGTTTCTGAAACGAGCCTCCCCATGTCTATCATAGAATTGCAGACAGCAATTCACGATACCCTCATGTACCCTCATCTATGCTGTGCCCCTCCACTTATCGGCTATCTTATCGCCTTGGGTGGGGTTCCCAAGGGTTCCCAGTCGCAAGGTGGCATTCCAATGAAACAATCACTTTGAAACATCCGGTTGGACATTCAAATAGGAAGACATTTCTAGGATGAATCCTACTGTGACTTGCAGTGCCGTCTTTTATACCATCCGGAATGATAAGTAGATTATAGCAGCCACCCTAGGGCATACCAGGTCAATTGGTGAATCTAATTCCTATTATCATTACTATCACCACTACTATTATTACTACTACTGTTATTATTATTATCCTCTTCCCAACCAATCATAAGCCTCTCCTCGTCCATTCGGTGGCAACCCTTCGAAGCGGCTAGAGCAATTTTCAATTTCCGGCTGCCCCGCCACTGACCTCCCGCACCCGCGAAAACGTAAATTTGCAAGCTTCCTCCTCTTCTACCCACCTTGTCCACCTTTTCACAAGTCATCATTCACAATGGCCGCTCAACCCGTCTCCGACCCCGTCCCCAGTACGTTCCTCCCACCCGCGATCCTCAATTGACTCCCTTATTAATGATTCCCCTGCTCCAGACGCCGCCCCCGCCGAGGCCAAGCCCGCCGACGCTGAGGAGGACCTCTTTGGCTCCGACTCTGAGGAGGAGGATGCCGAGAAGGTTGCTCAGCAAAAGAAGAACCTGGAGGAGTACAAGGCTAAGAAGGCCGCGAAGGGCCCCAAGCCCGCCGCCAAGTCTCTGGTGACTCTGGACGTCAAGCCCTGGGGTATGTATTTGAAGCAACCCTCTTTGCCTTATCCGCCCCCAATTCTCTTACTAACTATGTTTGTTCCCTAGATGACGAGACCAACCTGGAGGAGATGGAGGCCAACGTCCGCTCCATTGAGATGGACGGTCTGGTCTGGGGTGCCGGTCAATTCATTGACATCGGCTACGGTATCAAGAAGCTCCAGATCAACCTGGTCGTTGAGGACGAGAAGGTTTCCACCGATGAGCTCCAGGCTCAGATCGAGGAGTTCGAGGACCACGTCCAGTCTACCGATGTCGCTGCCATGCAGAAGCTGTAATTCAATCACAAAATCTTATATTACGGAATTGTGAAAAAAGAAAACCCCGTTCAAGGGGAATAAATACATGAAGACTAGATAACCTCCAAATCTAATTTCATGGCAATTTTGTCTCTTCTATACTCAACGGGTATAGAAGAGCTATCCCAAGAGCTACCTCACCAAAGGATAGTGTTTTTCACTCTTGATAATCCTCGGAGGACGGTAGTATCCAAGGTGAGGCTACGAATAAACCTTCCTCCCCTTGCCAGCCAACAGCTCCACAAAGAATTCACGAAAAGTCGTTGGCGCGAAGTCCGGATAGAGCTCTCTAGCGTTAAGATAACCCAGGTAATTGGCATAAGCAGGAGTATTATCCCGACGCACATACTTGCTATAGTCATATTGGGTCTTAAAAACCGCAATACGCTTCATCGGGTCTTGAGGATCCTCAGCAAGAGCAGTTTTCGCTTGTTCGACACTTGCTTCGATATCTTCAATCGATACCTAGAAATTGCCATTACATTAGGTCAGAGGTCAGAGAGGTCATATCTATCAATGATTGAGCTTGACATACCTGAATTGTCTCGATTTTCTCTCCAGAAAGCCCTTCCGCCACGCGGTACATTTCGTGCTCGGACAGGACATCTCCAAACGTATAGACGTATCTGTTCAACGTGCGGTCATCATTGAGTATCCGCGCGACAAAACGCCCAACATCACGCAGATCGGTGAGCAAATTCGGGGCTTCTCCGTCTCCATGAATGGCGTTTAGTGGAAATGATTGTGCATAATCCACTCTACCAGATGGCAGAGACGGAAACCAGGCTTGATACCAGAATCCTACGTCGATAATGGTGTAAGGGATGTCTAGGAATTTGATAGCGTTGTAGACTTCTTCCTTCTGTGTGCTTGCTTAGTCCATCGAATCACTCGTGTTGGTTTCTTGGTACTCTCATACCTCGTCACGAAGTAGCATAGCGCCTTGTGGAGGAGCGACCGTGAGGAAAGCACATGGAACTATTCTTTTGATTCCTGAAAGCTTTGCGGCTTGTAGTAGCTTCTTCTGTTGTAGCAGATCATGTGGTCCTATGGCACTGATGAGGATGTCGATGCCGGCCAACGCAGTGACCAGCTTATTAGACTCGTCAAGATCTAGAGACCAGATTTTTATCCCTTTTTCTTGGAGCTTTTGGACCGATTGCTTTCTTTTAGAGACTGGTCGCACTAAAACTTCTATGTCCTAATCATAAAAATAGAAAAAAATGTGTTGGGAATAGGAAGAGATCGTGATGAGTGATTATCAACTTACAAAGTTGCCGGACTCTTGTAAACCAGTCAAAATAGAGCTACCAGTTTCCCCAGTAGCTCCAAGGAGCATTACTTTCTGCTTAGCGGGCATTATTATGTAGAGAAATATGGAACTCTAGGGAGTCCTTAGAGAACGAACGCCTTGAAGGAAGAGGAAAGTTTGATCATTTTATGGAAAGCTAAGCCCAGGCGAACTTGCACAATACAATTTTGGTATTTGTAATATGTTGATCTATTTGTAATAATCGATATATGATTTCTAATGCGGACTTTGATTATGTGCTATGGATATATTTGGGGCCATTTCATAGGAATTATGCATGCGATACACAATTACGACGGCTATTCGTTTCAAACGATGTGCCAATCAAATGCTTGCATCGGGGATGAAAATTTAACCCGCAAGGATCTACCCCTTGCGAATCAAGAGAAGTAAATTATCAAATTTCATGAATTCGGCAGCATTCCAAGAAATGCGAAAAGCGAAGTGACATTTGGCTCTAGCCTTTCCATAAAATGAGAATAAGAGACAACTCAATCAGAAAATATTGTTACTATGATCATAACCTGTCTATTATCAATTATAATCTATCAAGTCTCAAAAAGCCACTATGAATGACTATCCTGTCCCATGATAGCAATGCTCTGAGCCAAATAGTTCCAATCCGGAAAGTCCAACCAGTTCAAATCCCAATTCTCCATATCAAGTAGCGAGTCATCACCACCATTCATTTCAATCGTGCTCTCTTCATCAGGCAACGGCTCAGTCGAACTAGAAGCAACATGCGCATGTCGAATCCTAGCCGCCTTCGCCCGAAGCTGAATCAGCATCGGCCATTTCGGGCCCGGGTCTGGCCAGGAGGGGTCATTATCTGCTAGATCGAAGTGCCGATTTACACTATGCCAAGCATGTTCGTTTTGTGGGCCAGTTGGGTGCACGCAAAGATGCCAGAGGAGGTAGGTGAGGAGGTGAAGTTGCGGGTATGTGGATGTTAACCAGCGGAAACCGCGGAGGAGATCGTCCGTATACATCTCCAGTCCGAGGTCCAGGGCTCGTATGGCCATGTCGAGGAGTTCGCTTGCAGAGTCTGCATCGACGGTTGAGAGGACGGCACCTTGCTTTTGAAGCACCTTTTGTCGTATGTGTACCTCTGCTTTGGTAACCAGTACCCGTGAGAGAAAGGCGCCTTGGCGCTGGATCGGGATATCCAGGTCTGCGTATTGGACGAAGCGGCTATGAAGTCGCTCTTTCATCTCTCTCAGGAGTTGGAGTGCTTCGGCACTGTCCGTTGAGTTATCGGCGGACCGGACCATTGGAACCCACATTTTGTTGACCTCGTTGATGATGAGATTGAGAGACATATCAGTCCATCGCTCTTTGGACTGGACTGGTTCGGTGGTTTTTTCGCTTATGTGCTGGTCGTCAATGTTGGAGGGCAGTTTAGTGTCGCCACCGTATTCTTGTTCGGTGACTAGAATGCCGTGGTCTTCCGCCATGCGGGCGTCGGTACAGTATAAATTCCACCAGATCCGCCGGCGAATCTCACATTCTAGCGGTGAGAGCTTGAAGTTTTCTCCATCACGGTGGAGGCCAATAGACTGTGCGGCACGGATGGCTAAGCCACGTAGTGTAAACCCAGCTCGTCCGCTGTTGCTATAACGCAAACACGTCTAATGGAGACAGTATCATTAGTTTGAGAGATGATAAAACACTGAGCTGAGCCGTATTTACCAGATATATAGTCATTGCCTGTAAGGAAGACAGCGTCGGTGATTCCAAAAAAGACGAGTTATACAGGCTCAACTCAATGCCCTGCTGATATCGACGTAGATCCGCACGAATACGCTCATTTGTTGGGTCATCGCTTAACAGAGCAGTCGTAGCACCGAAAAAGACAGCAAAAAGAAGACAATGAACATCAGGTCGCACCGAATCGGGTCGACTTATAGCAGCAAATATACGCGGCTGCGTTGTGGGGATATGAAGCACTTTGATGACCGGTTCGACTCGACTTAAGAACGTCTGCCAAAGCAGCGTCGCCTGGTATCGATCCGGGTAAAGTGCCTTGAAATCCACTTGGGGTAAAAGCGGATTTGTGATGATCCCATCCACCTTTAGAGGAGGCGGTTTCTTCGAACCACCCGTGTCGGTGCTAGGTGTCCCGATGGCAGACTGTAATTCCTGTTCTTTCTCGAGTACTCGGGACAGAAACGGCTCATCGATGTACGCCCCGTCCTTGACAAGAAAGCCATGTTTTGCATGGGATACTCTAGATGATCTATGGTCTGATGAAGAGGCACGATCATCAACTGGAGCTGAAGGTGACATTGATATCGCCGCATCCTTAGGAAGTGGCTGTCGTTGTTGCTGCGGTCTGTGTGGCGCCGAAGACGAATTTCCGGCCAATGTCGCGATGGATCGTTCCAGCTGCTCCAGTCTAGATACCACGTCTGTCACAGACGCTTTGGGGGGTTTCCTCTTGACTGTTCGGGGCCCCGGATATTCGCATACTTCCCCGAGACGCACGCATTTGCTGCATGGCGTGTTCTTGTCGCATCTCACCTTGCGTTCGTGGCAGCGTAGGCAGGATCGCTCCACATTATAACGGCGGAGCTTCTCCATTGGATGCGACAGAGAATTTTAGGTTCATAAATTATAAAAGAGATCGTCTAATATAGAAAGGGAACTTGCATCATGAAAATCACGTCGGAGCAAAAGCAATCAGAGGAGAGGTAAGGCTCGGCTGCCCCGAGTCGGTCTAAGCTCCACCAATGAAAGCGGTTGGCGTGGGGCAGACCACTTCAGCTCGGACTTGTCTGGGGGGAAGTGGATGAATGTATATCATTTTGATAAATACTTATGTGTGCACTGCTAGTGGCTAAATCCAAAACAGCTCATCAATATCCCACGACATGTTATATGTTAACCCATTCTGTTCAAAACAAGAAAACGTTTGCCCAAAGCCGCCAAATGTACCAACGTGATATAGTAGAAACATTACTCAAAATTATCTAAAGCCCAAAAAAAGAAGAATCAGCACGCTCAATATTACCCATACTCCAGTCCTTTGAAATCACCAGATCGCTAAATAAAAACAAGCCCGTCATTCATTCATGAGATGAGAAGATCCCGTACACTCATGCCCTTTCTCCTCTGCGCATCCGACGCCGTGTTAGATTTCTCTGGCGAAGAACCAAGAGCAGTGCTGGTCGAAAAATGTTCGTTGATCGAGTCAGCGGTGCCCCGACGATCCCGAGTCAACATGAGCAAAGCCGCTGAAGCTTCATGGTCAATACCCTGAAGCTCCTGGATCTTATCCGTAGAATAATAGGACGGCCCCAGTGCCGGACTCGGCAAAACAGAAGGGACTTCGGATAAATTGTGCACTGAGGGGAGACGGGTTCGAGGAGAGAATGAGGGCGATACATCCGACATCTGTCCGCTGGGCGGAAGGATCTCTGGAGAAGCAGATGCGGAGTAGGAGTATGCAGAAGATGGAGGACGTTGTGAGGGCTGGTTGGAAATATCCATTCCTTCTGCGACGAATTCTGGGGATGGTGGTGAAGGTGGGACGGCGGCTGTGGTGTTCCCATCTGTCTTTAGGTCTTTGATGATTTTCTCTAGGTAGTTGACATAGTCGATACTAGCCTATGGGTAGGTGTTAGCACAATCCAAGTGAAACCTACGCGGTAGAAGTAGTTTGATAAGAAGCATACCTGGAGGATGGCCAGTTTGTGCATCTCCTGGCCCCGGCAGGCTGGGATCATATCCTTCAAGGTACCAAATTCCTCATTCATCTTGGAACGGCGACGCCTCTCAATCAAGCTGTGAGCAGTCTTGCGGGCAATTTTGCGACCCGCAGCACTTGTTGCACTTGGTTTCTTCTTGTTGGAAGCCGGGGTGGCCTGGGCCGAATCGGCGGGTTGGCCGGAGGCCTTGCCATTCTCCTTGGGTTTTGCGGGGGACTTGGTGGTTGCGGGAGTCTTCGGCTTCATCTGAATAATCTTTCGAGTCCTTGTTGGTGGTGGGGGCAGATCAAAGTCCTCTAATGGACGTTTCATGGCGGTCCCCGACCGTGAAGTATGAACGGAATTACGGCCCCGAGCTACCAAATCGGGAGAGGTGGGTGATGCCGGCTCATAGGTGGGATCTGAACGAGAGGAATGACTATCGGAATCATCCTTGGACGGACTGATGGCGGCAGGAGGTAAAGCAAAGACATCGGTGCCATCTATGGGCTTGTCCTTGATTATCAGTTCGCCTGACATGGCGGGCGTAGGGGGGAATCTTGAACGAGACATAGTGGTGGAGGGGAAGTAGTACAGAGAGGAGAAAAGAAAGAGATTCGAGAAGAGCAGAAGAGCAGAGATAGAGGGGTGCCCCTTGCCCTTGTACATCGGGGTCGCTGTAGAGTGTCGCGTGCTTGGATTGCCCACGAGTGCCAATGGTGGATGCTCATTGGATGCGGGGGAGGAGCTCGTGCCGCAGCGGACAACGCGCATTTGCTGGTTGGGCAGTGGGGCCTGAGCTTATCCGGGGGTACTTCTATACTGCGTAGTACTGCAGTCGGTAGTACCTAGTACCCTATTACAGGCGAGTAGTACATACTGTAGTACTGTAGTTAGGGCAGGCTGACTGTAAGTATACGGTAGTCCAGCACGTGCACTCTCCAGGCACATGTGGGTGGCAAACTGTTGCCACTGATGGTATCCCAATGGTACTTCTGGTAATTCTACTGCTTATCGACATATGATATCCTGTCTATCCATGGGAATGGGACTTTATGGGTTTATGTACTCCGATATCGCCCGTCGATCCCCGTCGTTCTACTTCCCACCTTGAGGCACTCCATTGAAGTCACATTCAAATTCACATTCATGTTAACTGTTCACTATATTGAGACTCGGCAAAGTTACAGTTCCGACAAATCCACAAAATCATAAAAATCAGACGCTAGAACCCCATACATAAAATAAACTAATACAAATACCCATCCATTTTTCTTGCCCTTTTTTTAGGGTACTCCACTTGAAGTATCCCATCACCCCCTCTCTTACTGAAAATCACTCGGGTGGCACTTGGAAGTACACTGCTTGTATGTTTGATCGCTATACTTTTGATTAGTCACTCCTCTTCCCAGGCCATAACCACAGGCACGGATATGGTATTCATCCTAACTTACCAGTACTTATCTTCATCAGGCATGGCAATCGTGCATGTCTGTGACTCCAATGAGCACAGCTCGTGGCAGTGGTTGATATGCTTGATGTGGTTCGGGATATTCGAGTTCAATGGGATATCCGCCATTTGCGGGGCATGCGAGGCATGCGGCATCTTACGGCCCTTGCCGTTCTTCGCCTTCGACACACCCGTTGACAGTGGCACTTTGCCCTTTGTGCCGGTGGTCGTCGCATTGTGAGGTGCAGTAGCGTTGTGAGGTGCCGTAGTGTTACTAGGCACATGCACTGAGATGCGGGCACCATGGTACGGCCCAGCGAATCGAGGCAGAACGGCCGCGTTGGCAGTCATGGCCAGTAGGCAGAGACCCAAGACGTTGGTGAGTTGCATTGTGGATAGTAAAAAGTAGAGCAAGGGATTGAAAGTGATCGAGATGAATATAGTAGATAATCCGGGGGATTGACAGTGCCAAGTGTTCGGGACGATCAATTGAAGTGGATAGAGATGAGAATAGATCCTAGATTCATCCCCCACGGATTATCGCTTTTATATAAACAACCCCCTGCCATCAAAAGCCGCTCAGTGGCTGGGCTTGACTTCATCCTAGGCCTAAAAAAAGCCTCCTGGATTGTGACTGTAACCAAAGTGGGTTTGCTGTCTAGTGAGCGACACGGCCGATCCCTGGGTTACGACATTCCACATTCCAGCCGGGGGCTGTTGAGCCTTGATTTCGTCGCATCGGGGCAAAGCTTCATTTCTCGAGTGGCTGGAGAAGTCCAGGACTAATCTAGAACGAGTCTACTTTTGAATAATTCAATTGGAGCAATTCACGCAAAGATAATGCATGGAGGTATGATGAAGAGATGATTATAGACTTGCCTTATCAAGCTCGTCGCGGCCCCGCGTCCACATTCCACGGTGCGGATAATACATCACTGTCCTATCACATCAGCTGTGAGGAATTCAAGGGAAATCTTGATTTCTTGCCAAGCCTAGGACAAGAGTCACCCATAGTGAAGGTGGGCCCTCTCTGATATGACAGAAGCTCTGGCCAGCGGAGCCATCTGAAGTCTTGAATAAGCATTCGTGTGTGGGTATTGAGAAGTTTCGGATTATATGCGTTCTTAACTAGAGCAATCGATTGCTAGGAGTGTGAAGAAACTCACAATATCTATCAGTACGCTCATGTTCGAGCTAGATTGAATAAGAATACCTACCTAGCACGGAATGCACCGAAGTATTGTACATTTATATTTAATATAGTGAAAATGGAATCGCAAGCATCAATAAACTCGCTAAAATACGAACCAAGAGCAGCAGAATTGTCGCTGCGTTTAGAAAAGCAAAACTATGAAGTGGCACAATCAAAGGCATACAAATGAAACTCCGGGTATACCTCCTGATTGAGCACTGACAACGTCCACGCATGAACGCAGTTATCCATGCACCAAAATTCATCAGCCGAAACGGCCTTTTCGGCTGCCCTATCCAAGAAGCCAAATTCAGCCAATATGACCATCAGGTGCCCAATGCGCCTATCATTCGTCTTCATGCGGTGCTGCCAATAGTCTGGCCTATACCCTCTTCCCGCCTGAATGACCTCGTGTCGAATTTTCTGATTATCGAAATAGGCCAGCCACCTAAGTAGCCTCGCCTCTTCTGGTGACCTTGGTTTTAATGTTGCGTAGGCTGTGTTCCAGGCTGTATGCAGTGTCTTGCCATACCCGGAGAGATTGATGTAATTGTAAGCATTAAAAATCCAATGATCCTTAAACTCCTTGACGTAGTTTTCGAAACAACATTTGTTTCTCTGGATATAGGCTCCGGCCGTTGCCAGCGCCAGGGGAAGTCCTCCGAGCCGCTTCATGGGTTCTTTTGCAGCCGTATCTAAACAATCTCTTAGCTAGGCTCTTATGTTGTTAAGCGTTGCTCGTACCTTCTAGAGCATTGGCTCGTTTTGATCGAGCCTCTAGGACCCCTGGGCTATCCTGTTCATCTAGCGGTCGCAAAATAAAGGAGATACCAGGTACAGAGATCTGGGGCTGTGTGGTGATCAGATGAATGGGTGCATGAGAAAAGCATTGTCGAGCGCGGAGGAGTGAATTACAGAATTCCCAGAAAACCAGGCCCTAAGGCCCTATAATTGCTTTGGTTTTTGCTAGCGGTCGTTCTCTATCTTTGCATTAAAAACTAGATAAACTTTTAAACAGCATAACAGATTTTAAGAAAAAGATATATACAGCCTCCTCTCATAAACTATGAAGCTTAGAAAATAAGAACTAAAAGATTACGCCGTAAGTGCAGGTACTAGGTAAAGAACCCACGTGACTACAGGGGCATACCAGAGGGTATACCAACGGGTAGTTGGAAAGGCACGATCTGGTATACCACCAGATGTACCCTCCGATATACCACACCACGGAGGACTGGATATATAAGGACACTCATTAGCACACATGTATTTAGTTCTTCGTGATCAATTCTATCCAAGTTACTACAGGACACCTTTAGATTCTACTTCTACAGTATACTCTTGTGACGAACATCCTACAAGTAGGGGAGCTCTTCGGACTGACCTACTTGGCGCCCCATTCTGGCACATCCTTCGGAGTTACTCAATAGGACCCGAGCCCGTGTAAGGCTTAGTACAGCAACGGTACGGTTGCGAGTCAATACCTGAGGGTTACCTAGTGGTGCTTGGACGACGCCGTTTTCAGCCGCGTCTCAGCAATTCGTGGTTCTACTATATATTAATATTATTATTAAAAATTTAACATATTAATACAGTGAGTCTAATTAATATCTTGTTAAAGTTCGAGGTCTTTCCGACCGGTGGCTATCAAAATATTTGAATTTTTAGAATTTTACTCTTAAATACTGGATGTACATTTTTGACACTAAGGGTGGCTATCTTGGTATTTTGTGGTATATCTGTGAGAGTAGGGTACCTCTGGTTTTTTAACCAATTAAATACAATTACCTAGGTACTAATTAATATTCTAATTATCATTAGCCACCGAATAAAGATTACAGTAGCTATTAGGTAGTGGCCAGCAGATAATATAATAGAGATAGTGGTGGTAGGGCTATATAAATATTATGGCCATAGTGTTCGCCCGACCAGCCGTGCGGACCCTGTTGTATTTTGGACGCTGTCCTGGGTCTCAGGAAATCTAGGAGCACGGTTCCCTTGGTTACCCAACTAAGGATCACCCTTTTTACCACACGCGCAGATTGACCAGTGATTGCCCAATTGATCCTCTTCCGACTGAGAAGCAGAACCGCTGGCGTTGTGCGGTCCTTGACCGAAGTCCCGAGCTGGAGAAGCTGGAAGACGCGATCCTCTATTGAGTCGAACCCTTCCTAACACTCCTCTATCTAGGTCCTCGAGTTCCCAATCTGCTGGAGCATTTATAAGCGGAGCTCTCCAATCTGGCTCGCGGAATATGCATTTTGAAGATGAGGATAACGACAGCGGCGCTTCTGAGGTACATGTAATCGTTACAGATGAAGCCCCTCCAGTCCAGAATAGAGGCGGTAGGGCGCTAAGTTAATGTGGCGGATTGGCCGCTAGTTATTGTCTGCCGGGGGTTGTCGTGATTAAAGAACGGCGTTAAACTTGTTTCTAGCCACTGTAAGTCTTTGCTAGTATATCATATGATAGTATCTTTCTTAAATAGGTCCGTATCTGTATCTCTGTATCCTCTGCTTCTTCCACACCATGCTTAGTAGTATTCTTATTTAATCCTTGATTTAATATAAAAAAGCAGGGTAATGTAGGTGTAGTTTTGAGGCACCTAGGTATATTATATGTCATGTGCCCCACATACATATAAATAGCTTGCTACTGCCTTAGTTACCTAGGTACTTCCTACAAGCTTAATTACTTTATATTATTACACCGCTGATCTCTTATATCAGTAGCAACCTGTATTATATTTGATATCTGATTCGTAATTAGGATTTACATTAATATGTTCAAATTCTGGCCTCTGTTTTCACCGAGGAGGAGCTGTGGCGCAACGGTAGCGCGTCTGATTCCAGTCCAGAAGGTTAAGTGTTCGAATCACTTCAGCTTCACTTCCTTTTTGTTTTTCAGTTATGTTTGTATTTGATTAACTTTGATTTCTGACATTTTTTTTCTATTTTAAAATTAAAAATATATTGCTAAAACTAGCGAAAAGACTAATTTATTCGTAGAAAAGCTTAGTAGTAAGTAGTATATAGCTAGCTCTCTTTAGATCTGATTTCTGCAGAATTCTTCTATAAACGAAGATACTTCGCATAGCTAATATACCTGTTAAATATCAGTATATGCTTTTATAAGTAAGAGCTATAGCGTAACATTACGATCACCTAATTGGTATATCCTAAAAGTAATCTAAACTAACTTCTGATGGAATAGCGTATCTGATTCCAGTACAGAAAGATTTATCAGAAATTTGCCTGGCTGTTATTTCTCTTAGTACAAACAACCCATATTAGGTATACTTAAGCATTTAAATCACTTAAGCTTTAACTTATTTTTTGTTATGGGACACAGCGAAGCCCCGCAGTTTACGAAAGACTAGCGTGGTCAATAACGGAAGGATTACGGCCAACCATTCCCAGGAGAAAGCACAGATCAGATCACGTGAAGGACGGCCGAAATCAGCCTCTGATTTGCTGTCTCAAACTATACCGCACTAAACTACGAAACGGCTAGCGCGACGCAAGAACAGGCGCCCTTTCTACCAGCACTCATACTACGCCATAAGTGCAGGGATACGGTAACTCACGTGATATCCTAGCAGTACGATAGGATTCCCATCCTAACGGTAGGATAGGAATCCCATCTACAGGATAGGAAGGAAACATCTACAGGATAGGAAGGAATAGATATATAAGGACACTCGTTAGCACACATGTATTTAGTTCTTCGCGATCAATCTCAATCAGTTACTCCAGGATACCTTTTAGGATTCTACTTCTACAGTATTACTTTGTGACAAACATCCTACAAGTAGGGGAGCTCTTCGGACTGACCTACTTGGCGCCCCTTTCTGGCACATCCTTCAAAGTTACTCAATATGACCCAAGCCCGTGTAAGGCTTAGCACAGCAACGGTACGGTTGCGAGGCGATACTTGAGGATTACCTAGTGGTGCTTGGACGACGCCATCTTCAGCCGTGTCTCAGCAAATCGTGATTCTACTCATATAGAATCAGGTACGTATTACCAACTGATACCACTAACCGAGTGACCAGTTAGCCAGCGTGTAACATTATGCCTAGTGCTATAGAGAGCTAATGTCTTCTTGTCTGCTCTAAAGCCAAAGCTTTCTTATGCTCTGTAGTGTGAGTGACGGTAGAAAGGGCGCTTGTTCTTGCGTCGGTTACATAGTTTAGTGCGGTATAGTTTGAGACGGCGAATCAGAGGCTGATTCCGGCCGTTCATCATGTGATCCTGATCAGCGTTCCTTTCCCTAGAAACGGTTGGCTCTTGGTGGCCCGTCTGTAGGTCGTAGCCCCTCATGTCGCAGGGTCTGTAACACTAGGTACTACATATATCTGCAGAAAATTATTACACCCAATCTCTGATTGTCCTTTAGTCCTAGGCTTATACTACATCTGTTCTTAGTGCTAGTAGCAAGTATTTATATAAAGAAAAATATTAAAAACCAAAATTAATCAAATACAAACATAACTGAAAAACAAAATGGAAGTGAAGCTGAAGTGATTCGAACACTTAACCTTCTGGACTGGAATCAGACGCGCTACCGTTGCGCCACAGCTCCTCCTCGGTATTTCCACAGCTCTTGGTTGATATTTGATGGTCCGAATTTTGCCATAGTAACAAAGCCCTGATTACAGTCATTTGTAAAATAATGGATGGCTGACGGTTGTAGACTGGAACACACGCGTTACCTATATTAGTTAAAGTAATACGTATTTGCCCTGATTTTAACAAACTTACACTATTGGTGCCCAGGTGATTCCTGCAAGGGACCAGACATTCGCTGTCGGCCTCTCGTAGTTTAGCCCAACCTCTCTTCCTCTCTTTTTCTTCTTCGTGCTTCTGCCTGCGGCGACAGTCAGCCTGTTCGGGTTTTAACACCTACTACCTAGGTGAAATTTACTGTATCTCTGATCTTCGTGAATGCTAGTTGCTACTACTATCATGTTGATTGGAATACTTGACGGTGTAACACATAGCTGAGAGATCGTTATAAAAATATATATTTTTCAGGGTTGAGTGTTCTAGGCGATTTCAATTGCAGCTCCAGCAAATTTGGCATCCTTTTTCTCCACGGCTATTTAAGTTCGCTCATAGTCTCTGATCTGAATCTTCTTATACCGGCGAATGCAGCAGAAATACTTCAAAATTGCGATCAGCTGCTGTGTTTTTCCTTGAATTTGAAAGATGTAACGCCCACGCGCTCAATTTATGGATTCGCGGGTGATGGGAGTACTTTCTATTTGCTAAGAACCTGCTGTAAAACGACCAGCATTGGAAATATCTTCGGGCAAACAGACACAAGCCTTACCTCCATAATTTCACCCAAAAGTTGTCCAGTCGCCAGGTGAAATGATTGGGGTTCCCGATAAACACAACTCCGCCCGTTGGCCACGCTCCACGAAAGGCATTGCACCGGCTGCTATGAGCCTGCACATCTCCTGTTGAGCAGAGCACATCGGTCTATCAGTCTCCCAGCTCCAAAGTCTTGTCAAAAAACTCTTAAGCAAATTCGAGGCGTCGCCAGAATTGGAGAAGAACGGGGTTTCTTTTTGATAGCCCAGGGCAGTTTGTCGTTCTCCGACAATCAAAAACAATACAAATTTGCCTCTGAATGCCGATGGTCTGCCTTGCTCGATAATCATATGTCGATGGGAATCCGAGAAGGGATACGCTTTGTTCTTTCTAACGCAAACGGAAAGCTTGTGCGTTTCTGCATAGATTTGGACATTTATGGCCCAATTCTCAAGATGCGTCGAGTCATTTAACGGATGAAATTCAGAGCTGTGGAGACGAGAAATATTTCTCGTTCCGAGATGTCGAAATGATTCTTCATGTGCCTCGTTAGGCGTGAAAAACTTAACAGGCCAAAGGCGTTGGTTTAGTAACGAAGGTAAACCAAGTAAGGCGATCGGAGCTTGCTCCTTGCGTTCAGCAATTTTTGGAAGGTAGGTGCCCCGGAGCTCATATATCACCGCTAAACCAAAAGATTGTGGGCAGAGTTCACCCATCACCTGAAAGAATTTGGAAAGAAATTCCACGTTGCCACCTCAAAAGATCTTTCCTGAAGCGCACCGCCACCGAACGAATTGTTTGGCCAACATATTTCACGTATACTATCTGTCCTCTGAAGTATATTCCCTGTCCTCTCACGTATGCTCTCTGCCCTCTCACGTATACTATCTGTCCTCTGACGTATGCTCTCTGCCCTCTCACGTATACTATCTGTCCGCTGACGTATACTCTCTGTCCTCTCACGTATACTCTCTGTCCTCTGTTCCATCCAGGAAGAATGAATAAGATGGGTTCTCTTCGAATTTTCAACATCCTCAAAGGTTTCGCTCTCTTCGCCCGTATCGTCAAATTCCAACGTATAACATCTCGGTCGACGATCGATTTCCCTAGGAAGAATCCTCGCTATGACTTCTCGCAATGCTCGAGACTTCTTGTCGCAGGCGTCAAACTTTTGATTTAACTCATTGTATAGGTTGCTCGGCAGGGCATCATAGGTCCCTTGGGAGGTTTTTGTGCCATTCGGACCCGTTTCGCGAGCCATTACCATCGAACCATCCATTGTTCCCCAAAGGTTTCCGGCTACTTTAAGGTATTCATAGGCTCTCTGGTAGTTCTGGAGTGATTGGTCGAGAAGGGTAGCGACGGTGGAAAAAACACCGACATTTTCGATGCCTGGCATTACTAGAGGGAGTGGGTTATGCGAACGGTTCAACAGTTCAACATCCGAAGGGCTGGGACAAGAAGACGATGGTTATAGATAGGGTTGAAAGACCAACGCGGTCTATTTTCCTCGCTAAGAACGGCGGGTAGAGATAAATTTGCTGACGGCACGTAGGGGAGATGAAGAAGGATACTTCTCATTGAGCCTAAGGAAGAGAGCAGCTATCTAATATAGCTGCATGACGGCGTTTGCAGGCTGACCAACCAAATGCCTGAGGCTTCCAGAAAAATTTATGGCTAGAAATCAACACTTGAATTATTATTCAATCAATCACAAACGATTGTTCTCATGCAGTCATAGGGTAGGATTATCAGCGCGAAGTGTGACGAAATGGCCCAAAATTAGCTAGCGAGTGGGGATTCAGTCAGTCAAAGCAGAAAGAGAATACGCATTGTGCAAGATACATCCAGCTAACCAGTGCCATGCTGCAGATCCTCCCTTTATTGCGGCTGAACTGGGCCAATCATCATGGGCATCATAGCGCGCGGCTATACGAGACAGGGAGTATTTTTAGTACGAATCACAGCCGGCAAACCAGAACGCAGCAGGGAAGGTGAAGAGAAAATGTGGGGCGCTTATCTGCATCGAATGATATTCTAG
Organism: Penicillium sp. S1701; assembly: GCA_023626415.1. NCBI lineage: Eukaryota > Fungi > Ascomycota > Eurotiomycetes > Eurotiales > Aspergillaceae > Penicillium > Penicillium sp. S1701. The sequence goes on along the minus strand of JAMAGY010000003.1, from coordinate 1,430,803 downwards.
ACCAGACAGTATTGACAGCTTCCATCTAAAACACACCTAATTGGATGCAGTGATCTAACCATGTCAGGCGCTAACACTGCACTACACTCCAGCAGGTACACCAAGAGGTCACGATTTGACCCAGACGTGATCATATTCATTCATCCATCTATATCATCAATTCTATACGTATCAAAGCTATCTAACCAAAGATTCTGTCCATAATGACTTGGCCAAAGTTGGACTCTACCGGCGACTGGTCCATCCGGTGAATACGATTACCAGCACGGGCACTCAACCAACGACCATGGTCGCTCGAGCTCTCCTCGTCACCTTCAATGCGATGACGGTTACGACGATCAACTACGCACATGCCACGAGTCCATTGGCCAGTTGTGTCGATCCGAATATCTTCAGGCGAGTTGGGAGTTGGAGCCCAGCGGGGGTCCTCGGCCGTCAAAGCATACCAGACACAGACAGGATCGTGCAAGCTCAGTTCAGCATCATCACCAACGTGGCCTGGGTGCAGACGCTCCAACGTGCGGAAGGTGTGTCCCATAAAGGCATTAACCCATTCTGCGAGAGGGGAACCCTTCTCCAAAAGCGGGGTGACGGCAGTGCGGAACTGGCCCCGGGAGATGTTATGGCGGAGGGTGATGTCCAGAGGGAACTGGCGCAGTGTCAACTGCTTGCTCAATTTAGCAGGGTACGGGGGTAGCTGTGAAGTGGTCGTGGGGGGTAGAGTTGAGTTTGGATTGGGCGATGTCAGAGCGTAAACCCGGGCAGAGGCAAAAGCATCCGCATAGGCATTGAACTCGCCCACTGGAGTAACCTGCGCATTTTAATTGGGTCAGTTTTGAACTTGCGTGGGGTGCGTTGGCTGTTGGTGGTAGAGGCGTCGCAATCTCGACTAGTTAACTGACATTACCGGGCTCATTGACGGCACCGCCCATCACAACCACTTCCTTCACGCGGAGGAAAGTCTCCGGGTCTTCGGCTGCTGCAAGTGCCAAGTTCGTGAGGGGACCGACTGCCACCAGAGTGATCGATTCCGGTTCGTTCTCGCGCAGTGCACGGAGAATCTCCTTGTGGGCAGGGATCTTGGATGGGATGAACGAATGATCACCCGAGCAGGCGTCCGTGTCCACTGTTTCAATCCCATGGGAATCCCGAATGGGGTCGAAAAGATGCGCCCAATCTTGATTGGGAGTAAGATGCGGGTGCTATGCAGCAAAATCAGCTATTTTCTTTCTGATGGGGAGGGGTGGTTGCCATTTGCAATCACCTAGGACATACGCTAGTATGGATGCCTCCGAGTCCATCAGTGCCATCTGCGGGGTAATAATAAATTAACCAAAAGTACCATTTGCAGACTGAAAGAGGGGGAAGGGCGTACGAAAGTAATCAGCCAGCAGCTTCTGATCCTCGAGAGGAGCTTCAGCACCCACGGCTACTGTAGGGGGAGAAGCGCGCATTGCACCGAACCCCTCAGGGCGTCCGTTCTCGCGACGCCACTGGGCCTCGCGGTCAAGGATGTGAAACATGGAGACCACATTGCGAAGACAGCTGATTGAAATGATCAGACAGGGTCGATGAGTTGAAAGGTCCAGGAAGACTCACTTGTTGACTTCAATGTTACCAAAGGTCAAGGAAATCAATAAAACTTCGACTTCCTCGGGTTTGGCGGACAGAGCCAGTAGCAGGGCGAGGACATCGTCAATGCCCTATATTATGATGTGAGTATCAGGGTCAAAGTGTGTGGGGTAAACCCTGCCGGTTATATGGACCTACAGGATCGGTATCGATAATGATCTTCTTTGCCATGTTCGTGGAACTTGGGGATAAATATGAAAGTGGAAGATGGTAGATGGGAAGTTCCTGTTGCTGGTTTGATGTTCCATCAGGTTCAATTCAAGTTGCGGCTTGGCCCGGACTTCTCGTCCGCCTGTAACCCCATTATGGCCCCAATCTACAGTACATACATGTACATGCTATATCTGACTTCCATGGATATGGATATCTTCCCTTCCCATCTCTCTAGTTCTACTCAGCTCTGCCATTCGCCACAGCTGCAACGAATGACCGGTTTTACCTTCCGGCCCCTCGTGGCGCGAAGCCGCCTGCAAGGGATGGCGCCGAATCCCTGCCGGATCGCCGCGAATCTTCGACGAACCACCTGGCCATGCCCAGCCGGTCCTTGCAACCGCAAATACACTAGGGAGTTCCACTGGGGAGGGGGCTGGTGGGAAGGTGGAAATGAGACCTTGGAGGAGACGTGGCCTGTTCGCGCGACCGTCCACCGGTAGCTCTCCACAGGGGAAGCCATTGATCTAGGGAGTCTGTAACTGGCATACCGTATTGACCATTGTATAGCAACTGGAGCAGACTGGAACAGTAAAAGTGCTTGCAACATCCCCTGAATGACCGTGAGATTCTAGAATGCACGTTTAATGCTCTAGGCACAGCAGATACATAAGTACAGCTATGTACTGTACAATGTATAGGTATACAAGGTATAGAGTGGCTGTCTTACAGCGCGGTCAAGTACCTTGCCATATGACTAAGTATGTGTCGGTACATTGGTCGAGATGGTGTGCCCCGTATTGTATTACCGTATTGTATGGACCAACCCCGGTGTCGTGGCCTTTTTGGTCTACCAAATCTCCTCTTCTCCTTCTCTTCCTTTGCGAGGCCACTTCCTTTTCTTTCGTTAACAGGCTTCGCATATGTCAACCTTCTATTGATCTCTTTTTATCCTGCGTTGTCTAGCTTCGCCTCCCTCCACCACCCCCCTCCCTCCCCGTCCGAGCGCAAACCCCCCATCGCCCCCCCCGGACTATCCCTCAACGACGCATAATCTCATAATCACCACTCGTGGTTGTGATTTTGGCAATCGCACCGACCTCTCGGCTCTCTTACTGGACCCTTAGAGTCCGACTCGCCGCGAAGTCGCTCAATTCCCTTTGAGGATCTCGACACATCGATACGTGGTCAAGCCCTGAGCCCATCTTCTCCTTCGACCACATTCTTCTTTTTCTTTGGAGACCGTGTACGACCAATTCTTCATTTTACAGTTGCGCGTGTTGGCCTGATTGTGCGCGTGCGAAATTGTCCCACCCCCCTGAACCTATTTCTCCCCAGACGATCTACAACTTGAGCCCTTTCGTCTTGAAAGGTCTCTCCTCAGCAGTACGTCCCCGAACACAACTGAGTATCAAGAAAATCGCGAGAGAAACAAAAATAATCAGATGGGAAGGCTGACTCTGACTTCGGTATAGCTCTATGACGATGAATCCCTATCTGAGCTGGGCCATCCTACTGGTCGTGGCAGGTGGTCTCGGGTGGTACTACACCAATGGCTCCGTCCCGAAAGCCAAAGTCACCGCACAGCCGACTCTCGAAAAGGCCCAAGTAGCGCCCAAGAAGCCTAAGCGCAAGACCAAGACACCCGAACCCGCTCCCACAAAGAAGTCCGAGGTGAAGACCGTGATCTCTCCCCCGACCACCGAGGATGAGAAGCCCGAGGTGGATATCGATCCCCGTGAGATGGCCCGCCGCCAGATCGCTATCAAGAACGGAATCCCCCAGGCCGCGACCTCCAAGAACAAGAAGAAGAAGCAGCAGAAGAAGGCTGCTCAGCTTGAGGTCGGCTCTCACGCCTCCTCGACCACCGGTGCTGAGGCCGATGACGATCTTTCTCCCGCTGTCTCACCCCGGGTCAACGCCACTGTTCCCTCCGCTGGCGATGTCGACGACATGATTGAGAGCACTCCCGCTGGCGCAACCGCCAAGGTTCTCCGTGTTACTGGTGACCTGCCCGCTCAGCCCCAGAAGAAGGCTAAGAAGGAGCCCGAGCCCGAGAAGAGCAAGAAGGCGCGTAACCACCAGCGCAAGAATGAAGAGCGCAAGGAGCAAGCGCGCTTGGACGAACTAGAGCGCCAGAAGAAGCTGGAACAGCACCGCATGAATGTTCCTGAGCTCCAGGCGGCTCGGTCTCAGTCCCACGCCGCGAATGCCTGGGAGAACAAGGCGAAGGCGGCGGCAACCAACGGTGTCTCCAAGCCCGCCCCTGCCACCAGCAACGTCCAGCTTCTGGACACTTTCACCCCCGAGCCTGCGGCCACCAATGAGTGGGAGCAGGGTCTTCCCACCGAGGAAGTCCAGGAGCAGATGGCCAAGGCCGCTGATGCTGACGAAGCCTGGACCCAAGTCAAGACCAAGAAGGGTGGTAACAAGAAGGAGAACAAGAAGGCCAGCAAGACTGACGAGAGTGTCAGCGAAGCCAGTGCCTCCGAGGCAAAGCCTGTCTCCGTTACTTCCGCTCCGGCTCCCGTTAAGCCTAAGGTTACTATCACTCCTACCTACCTCCCGAATCTGCGTGAGAAGGGTCACCCGCTGGACTCGGACTGGGCTGCATGATTGACTCCTTCACACTTTCCTTCTTTCTCAATCATCGATCCCGCCTCATATGCCAATCTTCCCTTTCCACCCGTGACTTGTATTTATTATCTCTCCCTCCCTCCCTGGCTCCCCCTTGATTTGGCTCTGGCGTTTCGGGCGTGTCCCCCATAATACCTACCAGCATCCTTCACTCTGTTTCGCAGGGAGAAGAGACAGCGCACGCGAGAAAAAAAAAGCGGCCCTCCCCCTCCCTTCCGCGGAGAAGGCTTTGCGAGGAACAAAACCCAATTGGGTCTGTGTTTGTAGCTTAACCCGTGTACTTTTTTCCTCTTTTCTTTTCATTTCTTTTTTTTCGTGATTCTCTGTTCCTTTTTTTTGGCCCTTCCTAATTTCAAATGGAAAGCATCGAAGCAAAGTCATTCTACCCCGTAGTGTACAAGTGTAAAGTGTAGAACGAAAGAAATCGAACCCAGCCTCCCTCAGGCGTCCCAAAAATGAGCTTCTCTGCTCTATAAATACCATACTTCAAGTTGGCTTCGTTCCAGGGTGAACACGATTGTCGTCACTTTACCCGAAGTGGACTAGCGCTGAGTTCCGGGCAGCGTGGCCTGAAGAGGACGACCGCTTTGTATAACCGGCTCCACCTTGTATTTACATTCGCATTCACTTCCCATCCCTCCAATCCCACCCTCGATTCACTTTCACTCTCTACCTCTCCTCCAGTTCTCTTCAGCGCCATGGCCCAGATTCGTGGCACCGCGGGCTACAACCTCGGCCACCAGAACCCCTTCGGTGGGCCCGGTAGCGCAGATGCTGCCAGCGATCCTAGCCCGCTCGATGCGATTCGCGAGCAGACCAGCAAGATCGAAGACTGGCTAGATACTATGGCCGACCCCGTCAAGCCGTACGTGCAATTCCCACCATGGGAGATGCAGTTAGTGGCAGCAAATGGCTGTTGCTCTTCTTCCTAACACATCCATAACCGGGTCTTCCTCCCGGGGGCGAGTGGCCCAACTCACCCCAAAACAAGGGATCTTCGAGGCATGCACTGACACGGTGTTCTTTTTTCACGACTCCAGGTACCTCCCCGCGATCGGTCGCTTTCTCATCGTCGTCACCTTCATCGAGGATTCCCTGCGCATTCTTACACAATGGAACGACCAACTCCTCTACCTGCGTGATTTCCGGAGCAGTAAGGCCTATCCCACCCCAAACACCCCGACTCGATCTCAAGCTTCCCCTCTCCGCACAGCCGAGGAAGGGAGAGCTCCAACCACAACAATCAATAACCCAAGATCACATCTATTGGAACAAATATATACACGTATACAGCTGATCTAACACAATGCTTCATTTCTAGTTCCCTGGGGTATCACGCACCTCTTCCTGATCGTCAATGTGATCGCCATGTCCGTCTGTTCCACCCTGGTGATCGCCCGCAAGCGCACCGAGTACGCCGTCGCCGGATTACTGGGCGTGGTCATCACCCAGGGTCTGGGATACGGCCTCATCTTCGATCTGAACTTCTTCCTCCGCAACCTGAGTGTCGTCGGCGGTCTGCTCATGGTGCTCTCCGACTCATGGGTTCGCAAGAAGTTTGTCCCCGCCGGTCTACCCCAGCTTGATGAGAAGGACCGCAAGATGTACGTGCAGTTCGCCGGGCGCGTCCTGCTCATCTTCCTCTTCATTGGCTTCGTCTTCGCGGGCGCTTGGAGCTTCTGGCGTGTCGTTGTTAGCTTGTTTGGCCTTGTCGCTTGCGTCATGGTCATTGTTGGCTTCAAGGCCAAGTGGAGTGCTATTATCTTGGTGGTTCTGCTGAGCGTCTTCAATGTGCTGGTCAACAACTTCTGGACGGTATGATCTGCATCCCGCACTATTGAATTTCTGCGTGCGTTTTGTCTGTTCAATTGACTAACTATTGCAACTAGCTTCACCCCCACCACCCGCACAAGGACTTCGCCAAGTACGACTTCTTCCAGATTCTGTCAATTGTGTATGTGTCCACTCTCGTCCTGCCATCATTCTCGCTCTCTTTCTTTTTCTTTACTAACTGGTCATAGTGGTGGTCTGCTCCTCCTGGTCAACATGGGTCCCGGCCAATTGAGCATGGATGAGAAAAAGAAGGTCTACTAGAGAAGAGTAGAGCAAGACGAACCCGCTCCTCTATATACCCAAATGGCTTTTACAACCATTCAAAGAGCATATCAATTGGAAATGGTGAACCGATTTGGGAGGAAAGCCGCCGGCTCGAACCCTTCCTCCCAAACACACCCCCGTACTTTCTAGATCACATTTTCCGCGTGGAACATGCCTCTAGAAATGCCACGAAAACCCCTTGTTTATTATCTGGATTGGTTGCAAAAGACATCAAGACTAGTCTCCCCTTTCCTAAGCGCACGCTCGTCTTGGCACTGTCTTCTAAATTACTTTGCTTTTTTTTTTCCCTCTCTTCATTCTCCCTCCCATTTCTCCCAGTCTCTATAACATGCCTTGAAGGATACTTAAATCCTGTTTCCCGGCCTTTTTGGTTTCGCGTTTTCTTGTCCTGTTCTTTTTTCAGATTCAGCAAAAAGACATGTCTGCATGCAATGATTTCAAAAGGGGTTCTTCTTTTACTTTGGTTACTTATATTTCATCACGAATGACAGGTTGCATTGAAGTCATGAGTAAATGATTTGAATAGTAGTACATGTCCAGTCAGTAGTATTTTGGCATTTAATATGCAAAATCACGTTCTTGCGGAAGCCTAGGTCCGAACGTCAAGTTCACATGGCCTTGTCCATACAGAGTTTGGTGCTCGGGTATACACAAGGCTTTGTCTGCCTCGATGTCTGTGCCCACGCCACTTCAAGATTACTAGTACAGATTCAGGCTGAAGAAAGTCTACTTAAATGACATAAACGTTTGAAGTGGCTGGAAAGAAGTTTGACGTTGCTGTTGGTATTTACGACAAACCGTTACTTATTCTAAGTACCGTGATACATCGGACTTGATGTAGTATCAAAACCCATCGAATCCGGGTCCTCATATATTTTAATAGCTACCTAACTAGTTTCCTACTGGGTTGTTTGACCTTGATTCTAGTAATTCTTGGATGTTCTGGAGTGGCGTCAAAATTGTTACCAGACATTGTACATATATACCATGATACATCTAGGTGCTCACAACTGTTGGGTCACTTCTTGGCCACATCGCAACTCGTGCACTACCCTACCTAGGTAGGTAGTAGTACTAGTACCATATACTAGTAGAGATCTGGTTGAACACGATTCCACCCTCGTTCAAGTTCTCCAAGCCCAACGTGAAGACATCTGCCCAGGTGCCTGAAGCCTAGGGTGGATATCATAGTAGTATATATGGAACGCAAACTAGGTTATCGCGAGACTCGTACCAGTAGCTTGATTTGAGGAGAGTGTGTTCCATGTACTGGCCATCAAAAATCACATTCAAGTTGTATTTGCTACCGGCACACTGCTACCTAATTACATACTATATATCACTAGTACTAGTATGGCACCACCTAATCTCATGCACTTTTATGAAACCGCCAGTACATCGACTAGCCACAGTTTAATCATGAACCAGGGAATTACGAGATACTAAATACCAGGAAAAAATTATTACCAAACACCAAATCCAATGTATCATCATGCTATGTATGCGCTATGTATGTAACTCGAACTGTGGATGATTATTATGTTACAAGAAAGGAGAAAAAGTCTGTAAGGATGGTGAAGGAGGGTAGGGAGTAGAAAAAGGAGAGAAGAACAGTGGAAAATCAGGTGGAAAAAGAAGTTCTCGCTTCAAGGAGCGAAAAGGAGGGAAAGCCAAGGAAGGTGAGTAGACAAGGAATGATGGAGGTGAGTATAGGTATTGTCGCTGGAACATAGCCCCTCCGCACGAGGGGTCCTTTTGAGATGAAGCTTAGGATATAGACGCTTTTTCTTTTGTTTGTTCATTGTTCGCTGCTTTTGGGGCCATTTTTGGACCAGCCATACTCTGTATTCCCAAGTGGAAAAGTAAAAGTTGTCACGTGTGCAGGGCACTGGGGCGACTCGAAGGTGAAAAAAGGGGTGAAGAACGCTTGCTGGTCTTTTTGCTCCAAACGCCTGGGCCAAAAATCAAAAATCGGTTGGAAGGAAGATGGTTGAATGTGATGAAGGTAGGTGAGACGAGGCGAGGTTGTAGAAATTATGGGGTTGGTGGTAAAGGTTTTTATGTGAAGACCGTTAGATGTCCATACTCCAGCGCCATGGGCGAATGCGTTCTAGTTGGCCAAGTCCAACTTCGTCGCGGGCATCGTCATTGATCTCCAGCTGGTAACATTGAACCTTTTGTTTATCCCCGCGTTGGATAGTGGAAAGGGTCTTGGAGATTTGCGGCCGATACACTTTCTCGCTGCCGTCGGTGGCTTTGGAAGCTGGACGAGTGGCAGGTGTATCCGGGTATCTCCATGAGGTGCTGAAGGACTGGTCATCGGAATTGGCTAGGGAGGACATGGAGTCTCGAGAGAAGGAAGGCTCGTCCAATTCCTCGCTACTTTTAGAGTACCCTCTGGTACAAGTTGCCGATGGTCGGCGGGGCAATTGCTGCTCGACAGTCTCGTCCAGTGTTCCATCGCCGGCCCCTGATTGAGGTTCTTCAATACAGACGCCGTGGCGAGATAGACGGGAGGAACGGTCCCGGGCGAAGCCACCCATACTGTCGCGAGGGGAAGTAGAGAAACGTTCTTTGCCAGCCATTACTTTCGCACTGGGCGGTGGCTGAAGCATCCATCTAGTATCAGCGCGGCTGATCGGGCCACTTACAATCGGCGGGTTCAGGTCGTGGATAGGGGGTCCGCGGGGCATGTAGTATTTGGAGGGTTCTTCCTGGATTGCACGACCACGCCCTGAGAAGCCAATGGACGACCCGCGTACTTCCTGGCTCCAATCCTGACCCCAGAGAGGTTCGTCCTCGCGTTGGTACCGCTTCCACCGTTCAGCAATTGGGTGCATCAAGCCGCCGCTTTTGTCCTTCTTCAGCTGTGAACTCTGATCGGTGTTCCAGCTGTCTGTCCGGGGAATCTTGCGGTGTCGCCGAGCTGGGGGACCGGGGCCTAAGGTGATTTCCTGCTCCCAACCTTCATTGGTACTGAACGGGGTTGGTTGCGGGAAGGGACGGGGTTGGTCGGTGACGATTGTGAGATCGCATTTTTCCTTCAGGCGTTGAGTTCGTACAGCATCCTTCTTGCGTTTTCGCCGGTCAATGCTCTCGGCGCAGGGGGTGCAGGTGGCATAGTAGAAGACCGCCGACTGCGCACCCCGATAGAGCCACATGGCCGACGTGGGGGGAAGTTGCCCTGGTTGTTGGCCCCTTTTCGTTTGTTCTTTTGGTTGCTTCTGGGCGGGAGGGGTTCTGTTTTATTTGGGGGATGTGATCCTGGTCCTCAGAGATGTCCAGCCACACGCTCAGGAGGGGCTGAAGGCGCGGGAGAACAGTTGATTCTGACCCGATATTGGTTGAGTGCTCCGAGATGATAGAATCCACATGAAGGGCTTGTGGAGGCGGGAGGGTCAGGGGTAAAAAAAGCTAAAGCGGAAAAGAATCCCAACGACCAGCGTAAGGACAAAGGGTGAAAGAGGGGAGAGGTGAGAAAGTGCGAAGGTGAGAAGAGAGAAGACTAGGTTGAAACGGGACGGGATGAAACGGGGGTCAGGAGGTTTTGGGGTTTGGGGGGGGGGGCCGGAGTGGGAAAGGGACAGGGACAGGACAAGTTCACTTCTGCCTACGCTTATATTATTATATTAAATTATTCTATTCTGCACTCGTTGGGCACTTAGAATAGATGAAATAATAATAATATTATTATTACTGCACTCGATTGGACCTCTCACATCTGCTCATCTGCTTACTCTGCATACCTCTGACCGCATGTCCCCTCCTTTCTCCCTACTTCGCCTCCTACTTGTACATACTCTGGCCTCCATATTCCCCATCGCCATCCCGCGCCAAGCCCTGCCGCGCTACTGTACGATGCGATCGGGTGGGCTGTACAGGTGAAAGGTACCCTACAAACAGGCCATTGGGATCCAGACATCCCTGCTCGCACGACTCAGACTCAGCCTTGCCCGTTCTTTTTATGTACCTTAAGTACCCTGGAGATTCCATTCCCAGGCGGTGGGGGGAAAAGAGAACAACCTCAAACTTTGACCCCTAAACTTACACTGAAGGCTATCCATGATGATGCAAGATATCTAGTTCATTTATATTATAATAATGATGCAAAATGATTCCTCTTGCCCCGCTCGGGTTCCAAGAGTCTCAGCGCTTGGATTGTCTTCCCTAGTCATCTTCAACAACCCTGTAACCCCGCTGCCTATCTGGGTTCGTGCCCAAGTACGCGCCGGTGATCCCCGTGCGGCCAACCGCGACACTGCCGAGCTTGGAGACAACACAAAAAGATCCTTTCCCTCGCCCCACATGTGAAGTGAAGTTGTCAAGATCTCTTGGAGGACGATTGCATCATTGAGAAGGCAAGGGAGCATTGCCCAGCGTGGGGCACCGCATGCCCAGAGGAGAAAGATGACTTGGCCGGGCTGGAGGATGTTTTGGATCAGGCCCAGTCTGATAATGGACGGATTCTCAACTGCCATCATGGCAAATCACCGACACGAACTTGTCGAGAAGATTCGGTGCAGATTTTCGTTGTCTCTTCCATCTACCATCTCCCATATGCAAAAACAAAAGAAAAGAATCAAGGAATTCCCCAGACCACCAACGCCCGAAACTCTCAATCAAAAGTAGTTAAAATAAAAACAAGGAGCTGCCTTTCTGCAGAACCTATTTCATGCATTCTTCGTGTCTCGGATCACTTCACCCTTCACCTTTGCCCAGTCAATCTCCCCATCAATTTTATCATCCACCTCGCCGCAGATAACCACATTGTCACCTCGGATTAAATAGAGCCCATGCTCGACTTGCGAGGATGGTTCATCGTCTTCTGGAGTCCGGATAATGCGCTCCACGGTGTCGGTTAGGACAAGGTTGGTTAATTGATCCGTTGAAAGAAGAGTACCGAGAAGTGTGCGACCGTCCACGGTGAGAATGAGAACTTTCTCTGTCAAAGCGAAGATCTCGTTAGCATCCATTGAAGCTAGCATTGCAGAAGCTTGTAGCCGGGGGCTTACTGTTGATGTATGGTTGAAGAGACATGCTGGGCGAAATCACGCGCTTGGATATTATTCTTGGCGCTGAGTGCAGACAGAAACACTCTTTAGTCTTAAAAAAAGGATGAGCCAAAAGCTGCAAGCTTGCCCGGTCAATCTGCAGCGGATAAAGGTTCCCTTGACAGCTCCCCCGCGAAGTCGTGATCTGTCTCGCCTTTGGAAACTTGCACAGTGAAATTATGGCGCTCGGCAGGAGCGTAAAAGACGGCTTAGACTTTTCGGCGTAGCGTATATGCGAGCTGAAACGGTGCTGGGAGAAAGTCGTCGGTGATTCTTGAGCGAGCAGACAAGTGGGAGCTCGACAGAAGTCCTCGGGGCCGCTGGAGGTTGCTGAAGAAGAGCTTGGAGCGAGGTGATCTACCCGAGAAGATTGCGAGAATGACGCGCAATAGTGATATAGTCGCAGCAGTAGGAGTTACCGCTAGATCGAAGAACTGGGTTCAATTGAGGTTGTTCGCGTGGGATAATGTCGGTCTTGGACTCTGCGCGGGTTTGCATTGATTGATGCAGATCACGTGTTGGAGCTAAAGATGAGCTCCAACAACACGCATACATGTGATTTATGAGGATATTTGATCGATTGTATTACATCTGAAGCGGAACTTTCATTGAAAGCTTTTAAAAGCCACAATCTAGATTGAGAAAGCCTATCGCTCTCCACTCCGATAAACGAGACTGATGTGCCTATTGACATATCATTTTGCATAGTACGTATCCTACATTGCTTCTGGAAGCTGGCGGTGAGTTATGTATAATGTATATAAATTCACTATTTGTGCACAATATCGCCCGCAATTTCCTGTGCACTCGCATCACGCACTCAATGCACTCAGATCCAATGGTACGCTGCTGCCACGCCCAGCACGGTATCTGCGCTCTCCACCAGTAAAAGGCCGAGGTTTGGAGAGCAACCCATCGCTCTGGAATTTGAATCGAGGATCTTCTATTCGGACCGAGCCATGTGCTGATGGGCTTCGCGAGTTATGGGCGGGAGATGATCTGCCGTTGGTCAGTGTATAGGCGCTGGGATCTAGCGCAGTATGCGGTTCATGGGAAACAGGGCGCGAGGGAACGGGTGATGGTCGAGATGGGGGTTCAATTGAAGGCGCAGCTGGAGGTGATGTAGGCGGAGGTGGAGGTGGAGCTGCAGGAGCGGCTGAAGGAGGAGGAGGAGGGGGTGGAGCGTGGGAGGTCGAATTTCCCAGAGCCGTGCGAGCGGCTTGGGCAGCAATTGATGGCGCGGCACTGGGCGGAGGAGGAGGAGTTGGTCGCCCAGGTGCGCTTGGTGGTGGAGGAGGAGCCCGGCCAGCAGCGGGGGCAGATGGAGGAGGGGGAGGTGCCGGACTTGATGAGGCAGGAGGGGGTGGTGGGGGTCCAGATGGCTTTCGAAATGCAGGAGGCGGAGGTGCCGGGGGTGCCCTAATTCCTCCAGGAGGTGGGGGAGGAGCTCGTGGGGGAGGAGCTTCTGGAGCAGTCTTCGTAGATGCGGCCGAGACGGTGGATGAGGGCCTAGACGCAGGCCGCGGCGGAGGCTTCTTCAACCCAGCCACCAACGGATTGACCGGTGAATCTGTTGAAGGAGGCGGCGGTGGTGGACGAGATCCAGGTGGTCTGGGGGCTGTTGGAGGTTTAGGAGGTGCCCCAGAAGGTGCGCGTGCGGCTTCCGAGTCAGACATATATGGCGAGTCTTGTCGATTGGCGCCAGTATCAACACCTCCCCGACTGCGTAGTTTTGGCATCCCACCAGCGAACAGACCACCTAATTGGGCTGCTGGTGATGCTGCGCCTCCATCTGTCCCGGATACTCCTTCACTGTTGCTTCGTAATCTGTTGGCGGCGGCTGGCGATGGTACAGGAGGTGCAAGTCCAGCCGGAGGCTTCATGGCCCCGGGAACTGGGGGCGCAGCACCCATAGGGGGTCCTCCGGAGCCTCCCCCAGACTTTCCAATTACTGGGGCTGATCGATCATTGGTGACTGTTTTCTTCAACCGAGTGCCTTTGTGAATATCAGATAAGAGCGCGCCCTGTAAGCAGAGTTAGTCAGATATCTAGATCCTCCTAAAGAAGATGAAACTCCATGAACAGCCAGTATAACTGCATGTGCATAAGCCACATACCCTGTCTTTGACTTCTCCTTTGCTTGGTCGACTTGGTAGGTTTGCTGGAGGCGGCGGGGGAGGGCCACCTAAACCCCCAGGCGGCGGCGGAGGGGGAGGAGGGGGAGGAGGCATGTCGGTGTGTGTTGGGTGACGAAGAGAATAACAATCCTAGTAATTCATCGATATCTTGGTGAATGGTGAAAGGTGTCTAAGAGGGAACTCCTCAGAAGGAGGTGTAAGGCAGAAGCAAACTTGAAGACGTCAGAGCGACGGGGGCTGTGGACTAATCCAGCCGGGGCGAAGTCTCCGCCTTTCATTCCCTTCACTCTCAAAGGACCGAAACACTATCCTCTCCCGCCTCAACCTCAAGTATGAAGCGAGTTGCTTTGAGGGCTACAAGAGGCTCGCGGCCACAAGGCCGAGTCTGCCACTTCTGTCAATTCTCCAATACGGCCCAGCGCCGCGCTCTGCCTATCGCCAGACTCCCAATTGCTTCCGAAAATCGCGTCTCGAACAACGGCCTTGCGCTTCAGTCACCAAAGCGCCACGTACGGTCGAGTACCTCCTCGCCATTCATATCCTCCCGTCGCTATCAATCCACCTCATCCGCTCAAGAATTGGCCATTCAGGAGGTAGAGCAGGAAGCGTCGGCCGTGCATAATGCAGACGAAGTCCCCGCCAACGACACTGTAGTCCAGCTGCTGGCAAAATGTGAAAGGATCGCACAATCTCTTGTCCTGAGCGAACAGGATCAATCTGAAGGAGTCTTGAAGAATGGCGAGAACAACGCCATCTCGTCGTTATTGGACATGGAAGAGAAGAAGGGATCATCTTCGCAAGCCGCGAATGCCGCAAAGGGCTCCTCAACCCCGGATCCCCGTCTCGCTGATGCAATTTCGCGCATTGCCACCGATCTGGTCAAAGATGAAAAGGTTTTTATTAACGAGGAGGCACTGGAGACCTACACCAAGACGCAAACCCTCTTGCGACGGGCGGAGCATTTCCCGGAGATCTTCCATCTATACGCCAACAAACCCGTCCCCGAAGAGAACAGCGCCCCTCCAAAATTCCACAAAGCAAGCCCCAAACACGTCAATAGCGCCATCCCAGCCGAGCTCGCCAATATGGCTTTGGACGTGGCTATCTCACAGAAGAATCTCCCACTTGTCTTGGCCATTATCGACAACACCTTTTGCGCACCCGCCTTCCACCGCGCCAAGGTCGTTAGAAAGGCCGGTATCCCCTTAGGTGGTCTTGCCGTGGCTCCGATGGCCTGTTACGCCCTCGCCTCGTGGGCATCTACATTCCAGAATACCATGGACCCCAGTACCGCGACGGGAATTGCCTTTGCTGCATCCTTAGCGTACGTCGGAGGTACTTCTTCCATTGGAATTCTCGCAATTACTACAGCCAACGATCAAATGGAGAGAGTGACATGGCTACCTGGAATTCCGTTGCGTCACCGCTGGTTGCGGGAGGAGGAGCGTGCTGCTATGGATAAGGTTGCTGTCGCGTGGGGCTTTAAGGATCCTTATATGCGCGGCGAGGAAGTGGGAGAGGAATGGGAGAGCCTCCGTGAGTTTATTGGGATGCGTGGGATGATTCTGGATAAGACGGAGTTGATGGAGGGAATGGAGTAGACATTGGACAGGACTATGTATAATCTCAGCGCCTAGCTCATATGCCGACTTGTGCCATAGCATGTATGATATCGAATGCAATAAAAGACGAATCAAGAGGTTTCTACACTACGCAAATACAAGGTAATATTTGAAGAGAAAAGAGAGAAAGATTGGTTGAGACCAAATCGTGAGTTCATATTTTTGTGGTCACTAAACTATGACACCTCATTTTTCTGGATCTATAGACTACACCGGCGCAATGAAGCGACAGAGAATCTAGTAGACGCGCTTGGGGGGAGACATGGAAGCCTTGATGACAAGGCTGCCAACGTTCTGCCAGCCCTTCTTAAGCAGGGAGACGAGGTAGTTGATGGCGAGCATCAGGTTGGCGACAAGCTCGTCCTCAGTCAGGTTGACGTGGCCAACGGCGACACCGAGGCACAGAACCTTCTTCAGCTGGAACTTGATGGTGGACTTGACATCGTCGACCTTCTTCTGGAGATCCTCAGCGTGGGAGACGGGGGTGGGGAACTTGCCAGCTGTGGGAAAAAGTTAGTGTTTCCGTTGCCGCACAAATATTGACCGGAATAGCGTAAAAAAACATACCCTTGGACAGACCGGGACCCAGGAGACGGGGGATCTGCTTGATCAGAGCCTCGGAAGCAAGGAAGGCATCGTACTTGCGAGCAAGCTTCTTGATGAGCTTCTTGTTCTTGTTCAGCTTCTTAAGGTCGTCAACGGACATGGCATCAATGCCGTGGTGCTTGGCACGGTCGAGATCGTGCTGGTCACCAAGAATGCTATCGTTCGCAAAATGTCAGTAAATCTATCTTGTAGAAGTTTGAATATCCACCATCATTCTCGTCGACCGCACTGGTGGTCGATTCTCGGAACGAGCCAGCGACGGTTTAAGCGGCGGAGGATGGCGGGGAGCGAGAAAGAAACGCACCAGATGCTCATGTTGGGACGGGGCAGGTTGGGCAGCTTGATGGTGCCAGAGAAACGCTTGTCACGCTGGGGGTCATAGTTCTTCAGACCGATCTGAAGCTCAACGGTCTCGAGGAAGTTACGCTTCTTCTCGTTCTGAGAGTACTCCAGCAGCTGCTGGACATTCTGGCGCACTCCGGCTGAGAGGGAGTTAGTGAATGTTCTGGTGATCACATAAAAAGAGGAAGGCAAAGCATACCGACTGTAATCTTCGACATGATGGCGACAGTCTTCCAAAAGAAATTTTCTTATGGTGTGGCTCTGCGTCGAACGTCTTGAGGAGAAGAAAAAGTAGCCGCGAATTTCTCCGCTTGTGGGTGCCAGGTGCCGCTAAACCTATCTGGGACTAGCGGTGCCCTAGAACGAGATGACTCAGCATGTGACAAGACGATCACGTGGTGTCTACAGAGCGGGTTTGTTAAGCATGGAACGCCATGGAGAGAAATGTTGATCGAAAGGAGATAAATTAGACATCGAAAAATTGAGAGCTACATAAAAAGATTCTATCCTAGGAGTGAGACTCAGATTCTAGGCTGACTTCCATCTCCATTCCAATCACCACCTCTTCTTCACCACTAGTGGGACTTTTCAACACTATTTCCTCACTCACATGAAATCCCAATCTTTCATAAAGACTTTGTGCTGCGATGTTTTCTGATGCCACCTGAATGCAAATACTCGCCTTCGATACCCCTAATCTTCGGCTCTCATCCCGTACATAGTTGATAGATGTTTCCATCAGCCGACCGGCCAATCCTTTCCGCCGAGCTTGAGGCAAAACAAACATGCCCACAACCATGAATACCGCGTGTGCTCCCTTCAGATATTCCTCTTTTGTAGGCGAGGGTGGGATCTGATATCTCTGGCCTTTGATAAATACAGCGTGTAGCTTGGAGTCTGCGAATGGTGTCCCTGGGTCGACAGTTTCCTCGGAAAAGGAGATGGGTCCTAGGAGGGTAACAATGCCCAACCATGTCTCTGATAAGAGCGACTTGATTGCGGGTTCACGGCTTTCCGGTTCCTGGATTGGAGTGCTGTGCTCAGTCTGCTGTGTATCGGACTCGACAGCAACAGTCGTTTTGGCTATCGGGTTCACGAGCCGGGATTTCCATGTCTCGTGGGGAAATTGCACTTCCTCCTCATAAACCGAGGAGAAGGCTTCTGGATCAACTTGGAGGCCGCGTAGCCGCAAAGATCTATATAATTGTACTATCCCGTCCAAATCGACTTCAGACGCTATGTCCCTGGGGATGGGGACTACCGCTCCAAAGGAGCGATGCGGGGCAGTCATTGGGTCGCTTGTAAGAGTGGGTGCTTTAAACTGGGTTGGTTTCGAAAAGGGATGAAAAGATGAATTATTGAAGAGACCTTTGGATACTTATGTGTTGGGGCTCTTCAGATTGGACATGGAGGGAGACGTATGCTGTGACTCAAGGAATCTCAGTTGCAATGACACAGCCACAATGCTGTCCCTTCCCACTAACAACCGGGCCATTCAGGCCCCCCAGAAATTATCTCGTATTTCCAAGAAGCCATTTCTAGAAAGAGTATAATTTCATGACTCTTCCGTAGTCTATTTAAATAATGGATTCGATCACCAAGATGACGAGGCATCTGACAAAAACGTCATACCCGTCAGGAGTCTTGCCATATACTCTTCCATTCCATCTCGCTGCCTCCAGTTCGAAAAGTCAGAATACTTTATCACAAATTGTCTGCGAAAGATAGGCCATTTTGCTTCTATCAATGCTATACAGATATAAATTATGTAAAGGATTATCCCGTATTCAGAGGGGGTAAAAGAGTCAGATCTAAATTTTGCCAGTCCCAGATTTGATCGAATTGACCAACATCCAGATTGGAGAAATCGCCAACACTCATAATAGGTGGTGTCTCCATGCCAGCTGTCGAGAGATCCAGATCCATTGAAGCGGGTAAGAACATGTCATTCGAAGATATGAACTCCAACGAGGAAGAGAGAGACCCCGGAGAAATATGATTAGTCTGGAGCAGTGGATCTTGCCCTGACGAAGTGTTAACATCCCCTGCTCCATGGTTCAATGTATCATCTGTTAAACGATTCATTGTGGCCGCCGTCTTTGGCGATAGGCTTCTGGCGAGCTTTTCGAGAACTGGGTGGCAGATTGCGCCCGTTTTGGTGACTTGAGCGAGCTGTCCCATGAGCGTGCAGGCCAGACTAATTGCTTGGAAAACGTTGTCTCTTTGTGGAAGACTGTGGTCTTTGTCGTGGATGATAGCAGTGCAGAGAAACGCTGCGGTATCAAATATCAAGAATGTGACAAGATGGAATTTGACATTTACTGGAAACACATGGTCGAAAAGTCGATGTGAAACTTTCATCAGATGCAATGCAACTTGAATTGCGGTTTTTCTGCGGGCTCTATCTGTGCTGGAAGTCTGAGAGTTGAATGTTTTGGTGAGAGCTTTCTTGAACGGCAAAAGCATTGTCATGTATCCGATAGCGTGTAGTTGAAGACGCTGGAGCGGCACATAGAAGTATGTTTCGTCCCACTGGGTGTCTGGGTCTCTTTCTTGATAAGCTGATGGCAGTGACTCCATCCACGCCTCGATGTCTGCTTTGATAGAGTCGGCTTCAGAGTCATCAGTTGTTCCTGCCATTGTTAGAGGTACTCGTGTGATCACTTGGCCTAATTCACACTGGGAAGCAATATGACACACTGGGGAGGGTGGGCCAGTTGCGGGATCTATCGTTTCCAACTGCATATTTGGTAGTTCGTAGGGGCACGCGGCTTGATTGATGACAAGAGGGCGAGATAAAGCCAGAGACATTTGCCTACAAGGGTCAGAAGATTTAACCCAAAGGCTTCAGAAATGTTGAGGAGAATACTCACCAATCCCATACATACAATATACACCATAGCCGTCTTCGCATCTCTATCTCAAATTCAGACAGTCCTGGCTTCTGGTGCTTTTTATGCATGCCTAGCTCCTGCGCTTCGTGGATACAAGCACTTAACGCATGCCAAGACTCGACAAACAGTGACTCTGATTTGAACCAAACAGATGTGAGGAATAATTGTTGAATCTGGGCTAGACCTCCTTTCCCAGGAGAAATGGTATGGCTCAGCTGTCTGGCAGCATGATGATAACTGTCTGATAGGCTTTGCACGGATTCTCCTAGCTCTGATTCAAGTTTCTTTTGAACCTCAGGATCAAGATATTGCGAAGAGCAGGCGCATACACGAATGAGAAGACATGTAAACTCAGGTGCAAGCGGCTTGCCACTTGCTCGATCTGACCACCATTGAGCGTAGTCATGAGAAAATGTTGGCGGGTACAAAGCATAGTAACCGAAATTGGTGACTTCTAGATAGTGTTGGACCAAAATGTCTATTTCAATCAATAAATAATCATTCAACTCTAGGTCGGATCTGAACGAACCTGTGTATGGTTTAGGTGGAAGAAGGAGTAACACATTTTTCATCTCGGAGGACATTGCACCTAAGGCCTGTCTCGATGCTGGTGTGGATACCTTGAGGGGGTTAGTAAAATTAGAACACCGTACTTAGTGACAATGGACGGCCTTACAGCCCGGGCGGTTTTCCCAAAAAGTAGATTTTGGTCATTGGGCAGATAGCCCAGATTGCGAAGTTCATCTTTCGTAGCGAGGACGGGCAATTCCTCGGCGGTATTAACTGTTGAGTCTTCTGAATTAACATTATACTCGGATGGTTTCTCTTCTCTGGATGAGGGAGATGGTTTTCTGTGTCCTGTTAGCCACTCGGTGCCTACAATAGCCACATGCGCCATCATGCGGGACCTACCTGGTAGCGTCCTTCGAGACTTTGGAAGCCTTTGATTGCTTCTGAGGGTATTTGCAGATATGTGGGATATTTCTCGTTTGACAGTGATTACATGGCCATTGACGATTGCACTAATTTAGTAAGTCAGTCCCAGAGTTAACGCGCAACAAATGGCGGCATCTTACTTTCTGTTTGCGCCGCTGACACTCAGTGCAGGATGCTGCGGAACGCGTCGATTTGCCAGCCCTCTTTCCCACCATTATTGTGGGTAATTGAGGATTTCGGAATCCTTGAGTGGCATGGGAGCGTCGATATCAGAATGCGTGGTGTAAAAAAGGCATGGATTGAGGCCGCAATGAAGTCGGATGTTGTCGCCTTCATTTCAAGGCATCAATATTACATCATTCTATATGTATTCCACTTTTGGACTAGTGTGACATACGCTGATTGGCTGGGCCCTAGCACATGTATTGTATGGCATCACTCATACAGTACAACTGACAACTGATGCCCACTCGCCTAGAGAGAGGATTTTGTAGAAGTAGTGAGAGTGAAGAGCCGAGATGGTTGCATAAGGTAGAACCTTGGAAGTTCAAGTATGTTCTAGGGGGGGTGAGTTGAAGCGGCAAAAGGTTCTTCGTACGCAACAATAACATATCTCCGTTAGTTGCTCCCAGGTTGATCCGTCATGATCTATGCGCGGGACCTTTCTCTACTGGCTTTGTGTTTGCCCCAAAGTTTGTTAGATTTGCTAGTACTAGTAAGTTTAAATAATCAAGGTCGATATCGTATTAGTAGTTTGGCAGTTAATTTTTGCTAGAGAAGCTGCCTTGGTGATTCACCAACGGAGACGAGCACTCAGCATCATAAGTAACAATTATTGACGATGGCTGAAACATCTGGTTAAAATATGCCTATTAGTAGGTGTTGTACAGTTTAGACAAAGGTATACAAGTAGTGTCAAAAGGTAAAACTCCATTCGATTCCGTCTCCACTTTCTGTATGCACGATCTGCAAAGTCAAGAGTCATAGGAAGCCCAAGACCACACATCATAGCATTCGTCACCATTCCAACTGACCCCTACGCACAACACAACGTGCTGAGCCCCGGGTGCTTTGGACCGAGCAAAACCAACGATCTACCGACTCCCGCCTCAGAATAGCGGGGGCCGCAGCTGCAGCTGACAGGCGCCTAGGTGTGACCAGCAGCAAAGTCACTTGCCCCTTTTCGGGCAACCTTGAGACGAAGATCCTCGTATTTATTTGATTAGTAGCTGATAACTCCTACAAACTCTCTCTACTTTGTTCCACTGTAAATATAATATTTCACCCGCAAACATCTTTCCCTCCCATTGCATTTGGATGATCCTCCTTACTTTCCCCCGCACGGTTGACCCGCTAACGCCCGCAACAAACAAACACGAGCCACAGCTCGCCGATAGGCAACAGAGTCAGTTGGGATAGAAACGGGATCTCAAGTAATCCAGGTCGCACAAAATTATCGTGATGGCAGAACATCCCCATGGCTGGGAGACCCCTAATCCTAGAGATTACTATGCTGGTTTTACTACCGATCAGGGCTCACTTGGGGACCGATTCAGAGATATAGATAATCAGCCTCATTTCGACCATTGCTTGAAACAACTCAAGGATCCACGGACGAAGAACTTCGTGCTCGACTTTGGGAATGAGGATGCGTTCTGCGCGACGAATCTGGAGGTGCAGGATTTGAGCGCATTGTTGACGAAGCCGGTATGCTTTACTCAACACTCTACTTGGCCAGTAACTAATACCTACTACTCAGCGGGCAAAATGCTTCGGTACCAGGTGGATGTCAGTGTGAAGAAACTGCATACCTATAGGATTCGGCCTAAGCTAACGTGGATTCTATCGCAGTAACATCTGGGCCCCCGAAAAACAAAAGGAGACCGTCAAGGTAGACTGCCCCCGCGACGAGGATGATATCTCAACTAAAACGGTGACAGGTTATAACTACACAATATGGAGTCTCCGAGCGACTCCAAGGCCTGATGTGCACTGAGCCCGTCCCCCGTGCACAAGCAGCAGGACTCTCGAAGAAACAGGAATCTCGTTCGCGGGAGGAGGACCAGGTCCGAGGATACGAGCCCAGAGACCTTGAAACGGCATATGCTAAGGGGAGTGTCGAAATGTCGATGAGGGATAGAGAGGGCTCTAGGGGCACTTCTCATCTAGGCAATCTTACCTTTGCCGAGGTCACTCATCAGATTTGGCATTTTTCATCCGTGGATTATGGGCCGAGATGTATGTGTATTGATAAGTCGAGCTAGATGATGATTTATCAGGGAGTGACTGGACTAATCGTCGTTCAGATACTTGCATTGGCTATAATACTCTATTTGCGGCGACTGGTTTACCTCGGAAGGAAATGGATAATGGGAAAGACCTTCCAGAGGGCCGGCGGCTCTGGTGTTGGCTGATCCTGTGTGATGATGGTAAGTGACAAATTGCTGATTAGTTATTACGACTATAAGTTATTTCCATGGCTCATGTTGGTAGGAACCGTCATATCCATGCAGGAGAACCCATTTCCCCGACAGGAAGCATTGCAAGAGATTCAATTGGAGATTCTCCAAGTTGTTCGCAGAAACATTCGATCCATCTTCGCTGGGGTTTCCCGACTGCATAAGAGCCAGACCGAGAGCGACTCACTCGGCACGGTCCGAGTACGGCATTTCAACGACGTGGGACCAGACCAGGCAAATATTAAACAAGACGATGGGCCGAGCCTCCTCTTCTACTATATCTTTGACGACTGGATGTCCAGCTTCGCGCTGGTCGCAAGGCGAGAGCATAAATACGGCGTGCTCTTGGAGGAGTTCGTACGTTTCCCCCATCTTTCTATGGATCCTTTCCTTTCCGTGCTGACCTGCTTGTAGCGGGAATCAATGTTGGAAAAGCCGGTGGTCGAACTGGTGAATGAGTTGCATTGGCTAGGCCGCCGGCTCGGGGTGCTGAAGCGTCTGTACCAAAGCTACGAGCTCATCATGCAACGCATGTTACAGCGACAGCGGCTCCTACACGACGAGGCCCGCGGATCCCGCCCACAGCCCATACCCTTCGGAGCCACTTTTAACGAAGTCGATTTTGCTGAAATGCGACACGAGAGACACGAGAGTCTGATGAGCAGTGGGTACTTCCCAGGAACAGGCGATAAGCCCGTTGGGGTGCCGTTGAGTTCGGCGGCGGTGGCCCGGTTCGAGCGGTTGGCGGATCGCATTAAGCTGTACTGCTTGAGCGAGATTGAGACGTGTCTCCTTGAGAAGGAGTCATTGACATTCTTAGTGAGTCATTGCTTGGTTTAATATTTTACCTGTGCGCAGCCCTGCTGACCCGTGGCCCATGACTAGAACTTCAACTTGATTGCGCTTAAAGATTCCCAGGCGGTTGAAAAGTTGACACGCATCACGATCTTGTTAGCCAAGGCTACCATATTGTTCCTGCCGGTCAGTTTGATGACTGCCTATTTCTCGACGGAACTTAAAGGCGTCAAGGGTGGATACACGAAGGTGCAGTACTGGATTGCATTTGGAGTGATCTTGTTTGTGTCGATGCTTGTGTTGACGATCTTTGGGTTGGCAAGCGACACGGTGGAAGGCAAGACAATCTATCGGTCACTGGTCAGGACAATATTTCGACATTCACGAGAGCGGATGAGCAAGTCGCGACGGGATTAATCTATCGCAGTCGCAGTCGCAGTCTGCTGGGGAGAAGGAGAGGATGACAGAAGGGCGTGGGGATGGTGTCATGTCTTAAGGTGTCCACCAAGATGGCGCCTTTTTCTTCATTTCTGGGCAGAGCTCGATGGGGCTGATAGCCGGCTCGTGGCCTATCAGCGGGGCCAACCAGGCGTCCAGATCTGGGCCGAGAAAAGAGAGGGTCGACGATGGCCATGGTCCAAGTGGTGCGCCCCTCGCCTCCGGTATTTCGAATACGGGAACACGGTGTCCTCTGAGTATGGACGAGTGAGGCAGTGCGAGAGGATAGAGGAGGGGTGTGATGGGGTATGTATATATCAGGGGAATTAGGATAGTCAGAGTAAATAGAAGAGAGAGTATCAGCATAGCATACCCATAACGATAACCACTGTTGGCTTCTGTCTAGTGTAGTGTGTGGACTGCTCCTGCCCTTTGTCGGTGACTCTCCCCGTGCTCCTTCCTCCTCCTCCCTTTCCCCTATCAACAACTTCTCTCTCTTCCCTCTTCATTTTCCATCACAACTACTCGGTATGTCCTTTGTTATTATTCTCTTCCCTTCCCTTCGTTACTCCCTCAAATTCTCTCTGCTATATTTCACATGATCCCGTCTGATCATCCCTTGCCCACTTGCCCCCCCTAAACGCTAAAATCCCCGACACAACACGTTTTCCCTTCCCCTCCGCCTTTCTTCCTCTCCCTCATTATTGATTCCACCAAAAATTAAATACCGAAAATCCAAATCTAACCTCCACTTCTTCCCCCGCATTCTAGGCTTCGAGACTCCGCCGATATGGGTATCACTTTCTCGAAGTTGTTCGACAGACTATGGGGTCGCAAGGAGATGCGTATCCTGATGGTTGGTCTTGACGCTGCCGGAAAGACCACCATCCTTTACAAGCTCAAGCTCGGTGAAATTGTCACTACCATCCCTACAATCGGTCAGTCCGCTCTCTACTCCCCCTACAACCATATCCCGATTCCATTTCGATCGTCCGTGAGGTCGCCACCTCAACAACTGGTCGAAGTGCGGTGACCCTGCGGCTCCCGCCGACCGCGCAAGACACGGGACACACCACACATACACACATACACACCTACGCACAAATGCACACAGCGACACCCACTTTCAAGATAAAGGGCAAAGTTTGGCTGACCTTCTACAATCGCAGGTTTCAACGTCGAGACCGTCGAGTACAAGAACATTCAATTTACTGTGTGGGATGTCGGTGGTCAGGATAAGATTCGTCCTCTGTGGCGCCACTACTTCCAGAACACCCAGGGTATCATCTTCGTGGTTGACAGCAACGATCGGGACCGTATTGTTGAGGCCAGAGAGGAACTTCAGCGCATGCTGAACGAGGATGAGCTTCGTGATGCCCTTCTCTTGGTCTTCGCCAACAAGCAAGATCTGCCGGTAAGCTATTCTCCAGACAACGCAATTTTCTCGACGAACGCCTTTTTTTGTTCTTTTTGGAGACACAACCGAGGTCTATCAGAATGACCCGTGAGAATCGACACTGATCATGCGACTACTAGAACGCCATGAGCCCCGCCGAGATCACCCAGCAACTGGGTCTCCAGAGCCTGACCCGCCGTGCTTGGGTAAGTTTTGTTTTATTATTTCCTTCTCCCACAAGTATTCTTCAGTGCACTTGTGATTAACTCTCGCTTTCTCCTAGTTCATCCAATCCACCTGCGCCACCACTGGTGATGGTCTCTATGAAGGTCTGGAGTGGCTTGCAGAGACTCTCCGGAAAACGAACCGCGACTAAGCGGGTATAATACGAAATTGTGATTGGGGAGGAGTGTGTGTACGTAGCAGATGCAAGAGAAATACCACGGGAAATCTGCAAATGAGTGATGATTATGGCGGGAGTTCATGTTCTTCGGTCAATGCCATGCTGGAATGGGACATTGGCCCCAGGAGCAGAGGGTGTTTGTGTTCGCCATGGCTCGATTTCTCTTCGCTATGCTATTAGCCTCATTTGTTCTTTTTCTCTCTGGCGCCACGTCAAAATTGCTGGTTCTCCTTTTTTGCATGTTCTCATCCGTATCAGTATCATAAAGATCCCATGGATGCTTAGATACTTCAGCCTCTTCTACTGGTAGTCTTGTTCTATTCTCCTAGACCTATGTAGACCCTCTTTAGACCCTCCTATTTAGATTAGACCCTTGTTCTCCATGAGTAAAGTATTTCACACCCAGCGATCGTCCAAATTTAGCACGACATGCGTAATCCTCATCTTCCCCTGTGGGCTTGGCGCATATACGCCCAGACTATTTCGCTTCCAGGTTTTGTGATTATTCGTGTCCTAGAGTAATTCGTCCGACTCCATCTTTCTCCTCTCCTCTCTTCTCTTGATTTTTGTGGTTGTAATTGTTGTGCTGTTGTGCTGTTGCTCTGCTCTGCTGTTGTGTTGCAGTCTAGACTCCGCAAACAACCCGCCTGTCGCCCCCCCAAATATTGCCAGGCCGACGATCTGCCACTTCCCATCGCGTGCCTCTTTTAACTTCCTCTCTCCCCCTTTTCCAACCCACTAGTTCCCGCTTCTATTTTGAGCTTTTGTCAGATGTTTCGTTGAACCACTTAACCTCTTCCCCCTCCTCTCCCCTCTCATGTTGACGACTGCCCCGGCAACATGACCGTCCAGGCCAGGAGATCTTCCGCCGCCTACAACAAACCTTCACCTTATAGCGCGCGACCTCATGATGATATCGAGAAACAACCCATTGGCCGTCATGCCTACCACCATCGCCATCGCAGCGATGAATCTAGCGAATCCGAAAGCGACGATAACGACGGGCCACAACACTCCTCCACCTCCTACCCATCCGTCATGAGCGGCGCGGGCATCCGTCGTGCCCAAGCGGGCGTTGGCTTTCGGGTGCCTCATCGAATCATGCGCTGGCTCTGTTTCGGTCTCTTCGTCGCTCTGCTGCTGTTCATCCTCACCCTCTTCCGTTTCACCATCTCGTCGGCCGTGACGCCAGTGGTGGTCGAACTTCCCAAGCAGCCCACCAACAAACCTCCTCAATGGGAAAGTTTCCCGATGCTGGCGCGCTACCAGGGCGGCCTGTCAAAACTGGTTTCACGCAAGGAAAACGTCCCCGAGTACCCTGGTGATGGTGCGGAGGGAATGCCACTACCACCGCGAGATGAAGGAACAGTAAACAACGAAGAGGAGAATCGCCCCAGCAAGAGGGATTTGAAGCCGTCATTCTCGAGCTCCGTTTTCAATCCATACCCCGATTACGCCTCCGCCGATTACATCAATAAATACGGTGAGAAGCGCGAGTGCTTCTTGGATACAGACGGCAAGATTCCCGTCCCGCGTATTCAATCGTACCCCGGCGTACCAGAAGGGTTCCCGGACCCGGTCATGGGTTCGAACACAATGCTAGGGATTCAGGATGATATGTGCTTTGATCGATTTGGTCGCCTTGGCCCATATGGGTTGGGATACGGAGTCAAGAAAGGTGGCATTGGTGCCGGCCTTGAGGGTCACCGAGATGGCGCCGAGC
This sequence comes from Penicillium sp. S1701, assembly GCA_023626415.1. Lineage (NCBI taxonomy): Eukaryota > Fungi > Ascomycota > Eurotiomycetes > Eurotiales > Aspergillaceae > Penicillium > Penicillium sp. S1701. The sequence goes on along the minus strand of JAMAGY010000003.1, from coordinate 1,403,463 downwards.
GCATTTGGGAGGATGCTCCTCCAGTTGACTATCGCGAGGTGGATTGGGCTAGCGCACAGCAACGCTGCCATGCTGCAAACCGTCATCGCTTCAATGAGCTGCCGGAGCCGCGCTTGAACAGGTTCGTCTCAATGCCTGTGGGTGTCCCCAGTGTGAACATTCCTACTCTCGAGGACAGCTCGACCACGAAGCCTAAAATTGGCTCCGATCGCCTGTCGAGAACTGCGGTCATTATCCGAACATGGCACGATTTCCGCTACACTCCTGAGGACATTTTGTATCTGCGCTCTGTCATCTCGGAACTGTCGCTCATCTCGGGTGGCGAGTATACGATTCATTTCCTCATTCACGTCAAGAATCCCGATCTTCAGATCTGGGCGGATGACGAGACCTATGAGCGCGTACTAAGAGATGCATTGCCAGAAGAATTCCGTGGCATGGGAACACTTTGGTCGGAACAACAGATGGCTCTGGTGTACCCTGCGTTGGAGGAAACATGGACTCGCGGGTTACCTATCCACGGTGTTTACCGCAGCACATACATGCCGATGCAGTACTTCGCCTTCCAACACCCCGAATACGACTATTTCTGGAATTGGGAGATGGATGCCCGTTATACTGGCCACTGGTACCATCTCTTCGACAAGGTCGCGGAATGGGCTAAACAGCAACCGCGCAAGGGTCTTTGGGAACGAAATGCCCGCTTCTATGTTCCATCTGTTCACGGATCATGGGAGGACTTCCGCCACACAGTTCGTGTCCAAACCGAGAGCGGTACTAACAGTCCGAACAATCTGTGGAGTGCTAAAAAGCCTGGGCCCGACGGAGAAAACCCTGGCAGCATAATGAATCACCAACAAGGCGACAAACCTGTCTGGGGTCCCGAGCGCCCTGATGAGCGAGATATCTTCGAGGTCGAGGGCGAAGGTATTCCGCCGACGACCATGGAGAAAGACCAATATACTTGGGGCGTTGGCGAAGATGCAGATCTCATTGTGTTCAACCCGTTGTATGACCCTGAAGGCACGACTTGGCTACTGCGCGACGATGTCACTGGCTACAACAGGGAGAAAGGAATGCCTCCACGCCGCACCGCAATCATCACCGCCTCTCGTATCTCGCGCAAGCTTCTCACCACGATGCACCGCGAGTGTAGTCTCAAGCGCCACAGCATGTTTTCAGAGATGTGGCCTGCAACAACGGCTCTCCACCACGGCTTCAAGGCTGTCTACGTTCCCCACGCCGTCTACGTCGATCGCCGATGGCCCACCCGCTATCTGGAGGGTGTGTTCAATGCCGGACGCAATGGGGCCTCCGGTGGAGCTCGCACGTCTATCTTCGGTGACCGCGAACACAACTTCAAGGGCACTACCTGGTTCTACTCTGCCGGATTTTCACCGAACATCTGGCGCCGCTGGCTTGGACTGCGCGTCGACAACGATGGTGGCGAGCAACAAGAGTTGGCCGGTGAGGGTCGCATGTGCCTACCGCCTATGCTATTGCATCCAGTCAAGGATGTGTCGATGGTTATTGACGACGGGGAACACGCCGAGGATAGGTGAGGGGAAAATCTTGACGCTTTCCCACCTCCTCTCTTCTCCTACTATCCCCCTCAAAACCACCGCCCGGGTGGTCTTTTTCTCCATCATGTCTAGATACCCACCACACGTCCCTTGATTTATACGCCCTCCCCAACCACTTCATTCCCATGTATTTGCTTTCATTTTTGGGTAGCTGGTAATCAGCTGGCATGATTGCATACCTTACTCTTCCTGTATAATGTCTCTTCATCCACCCCTTCTTGCGATATACTGACCTGCCTTCCCCCCTTTTGTACGAAAAAGAATGGCGTTTCTTGTCTGGGGAATTGATGGTGTGTGTGGCCCCCAGACCATGGCTCATGATGCATTTTTCTTCATGTCTCGATGCCCCCCTTTCCCCCTCCCCTTTCTCAGTCCAGTGATCCTAGACATTTCTAGATTGAGATATCCAATGTTTGTTTTTGTTGGTTTGGTGGCTTGTCGAGACTTGCATTCTACATAGTGTATAGCTTGCTTTACATAGACGGACTACGGTTGAATATAACTATTAACAGTCATCTGTTTCAACTACCAAATGTAATCATTGGACATGTAGATAGTTCAAAACTTTTATTAATTACACTATACAACCCAATGGACTTCTGTCCTATAATGATAGCATCTACCGTTTCGAAGTCGTGCACAAGTATCTCAACGGACAAAATATTTGAATTTTGAAAGACAATATTATGAGCTATGCAAATGCCGCTTTCCGAAAAAAAAAAACAACAACCCAGAATCAAAAATTAGATAGGACAAATTGGTATATCCAAAACATCACTGATCGTGACAAATATCAAGAATTTCCCAGTTAAATCCTACTCCAACGAACAAGTCAAAACAACTCCAACTTAATCCTGAAAAGTAATCGGCGACCACAAAACCGACTTCCCCCGCCCCATAGCCTTCCTCGAAACACTCGAGATCTGCTCCGAGCAAGACCGCTGCGGCCCAAGCGGCGACCGAGCCACCAAGCTCGTCGGCGCAAAGCAGATACTACACTCGTAAACGCCGTCATCATCGACGCCAAACGAGAGACAAGTCCTGCAAACGCGATGTCCGCATTTCGTCAACAGCACCTCGACACAATCACCACCCATCACGCAGGTGTGACAAAAATGAGTCGGGAATTGAATACGAGGGTCTAGCATGCGGCGTTCGATTTCAGAGGCGAGTTCTTTGCCCTTTTCGACGCGGGCGCGGAGGAGGTGGACTTTTGTTTTGAGGGCTGTGAGGGCTGTTTCGTTGTATGGGTTGTATTTGGAGTGGGCGATGAGAGTGTCTTCGAGGTTGGTTTTGGCATGAGTGTTGGATTTTGTAGGCGTGAGTGGTTTGTGGAGGGTTGGGACTGGTTCGAGGAAGATGAATGGGCGGAAGTGTTGGGTTATGGGCTTGTCTTCCATGCATTTGTGTTCTAGGAGCCAGCGGCGTTGGATTTGTCGGTTGACGAGGACGGTGAAGTAAACGGAGAGGGCTTGCCAGGCTCGCCATTCTGATACCGGGTCGAGGATGAGTGGTGGTTCGGGGTTTGTCATGATGAAGGACTCGGGTTGAACGTGTGAGATGTGAGCTGCTAGTGTGTAGCTCAGTCTCTATGAGATGGAGTGGCGAGATTTGTCTTTAAAAATGGATGTTTGTTTGATGCTTCCCACCTTCCACCCCGATGTTGTATATGATTATAGAGTTATATAGTTGATAACAGGGATCCCGTGAGAACGCGCTCCTAGATCTCTTATATAGACTGAAGAAAGTCTAGAGAATCAAAATAATAAAATATCAAAGTCTATGCTCGGCCGAGGCCGAGCCGCAAACCGGAAAGAGTGTGGCAGTGGCTCGCATCGTGCCGGCGGATCCATGATCCTCGATGCTCTACCCCAGACCTAGAACCGATCAGGCTCTTGTAACCGGGTGGCGTGTATTGGCCAGTGCCAAAGAAGTTGCAAGAGGAACCTGACAAAAATGCAACATCGAACCCAAGTGTTTGGCTCAATACCCTAATTTTCCATATTTTCCCCCGTTGGATGGACGTCAACCTTGGTTCACGGGATCGCGTCGGGCTGCCGTTGCCACTCGGCCGGAACCGAAGCCGATCATAAAAGTCTCTGTATACTGTATACAAAACATTCGGGTTGAATTTGGGTGAAATGCGAGGCTGATCTATCGGCGTGATGCTTCAACCATAAATGATTCGCGGGTCAGAAATGATCTGGCTACCCCTAGCCCTAGGGTAGTACTGCTAGATTAGCGCCTCGGTTATCGGTAGAGGTGATGGACCTGTCAAATGAACTTTAAAATTGTCTTCTTCAACATCTTACCTTCCCAACCGGGCTGGCTTAGGTTGGTTTAGGGCTCTGAAGTTTGGAACCGAGGCTTTGCGCTAGTCTGCTGAAGAATTCCTGTCCCTAGATCCTAATTCGCGGACACAACCTACTATTTCTTATAGTTTCCCAATTGAGAGATGGACCGATCATTGAATCGTGCTCGGTAGTACAGCATTCAAGTTATGTTCAAAGGATTCAGCCAAAGCAGTGTCTAAAACCTAGTGTACACATTCCGGACCAGTGACTCATTTGAATCCACATTGTCTATACGAGATGTTTCCCACCTCGAGATGGAAACACCATCAAACCAGAATTCATAGGTACACCTGTTTTCTTGGAGAATATAATCAGGTGGGCGGTCGAAACCGGCATCAACGCTTGAATCCGGACCAATGTTGTTTAATTTTCGATGATGGGCAGATTGCAGTTTCAAGCAACGAGGAGGAGGAGCTTGGTATCTCGAATCGAGTTCAGCTGTCATCATGGGGTATATCCGAATCGGAAAATCGGGACCTCCTGCCTCGGACAGGCGCCAGATTGATCGAATAGGGCTGCGTGGAGTGATTTCGGCAGACTCCGAGAGAAGCTCTTCACAGACATACTCCTTGTCAAATGCAGGGTCCGTTGGGTACCGTGGATGGAAAGCCACAGTTCCCGCTATTTCGCCGATATAACCCCTCTTGGTAGCTTTCCATTTCCCATGGAGAGCTCTGAATATAGCCATCGCTATAGCTGTCTGAGCCTCCGGGGAGTGCGTTTCTCCATCATCGTTGAGTCCCACTGACGACAATGAGTTCAAAGTTAATTGCGCTTCGCTACTCTTTCTCTCGTCTGTTTGGTGAATCGACGAAGAAGAAGACCCGGGGTTACTGTAAACATATCGAGCAGGGAGAACTGGTCCGCCTCCCTCTATACCCTGCAGCTCTGTGCGTCTGATATCCAAATCCTTGGCAAATGTTTCCATAAGTCCAACATAGTCGCCCATCGGAAATTGACCTCGCCAAGCCTGGGTGGCTGGTTGTCTCAGAAGCCGAATACTTTGCCTCTGCGCTTCAGCCGTAGGAGGCACCTCACTTGGCTGAGCCCATGTTTTGCCGAGGAATCTCGCTTGCATCTCCATTGCCCCCCAGTATGGACCACGATAATATCCGACGAAGCCAAGATCTGGAATATCGGATCGTAGACTGCCCCCTTGGTCTAGAACCAGAGGCAGAAATGAGTCCTCGGTGGTAAACTCCAAGACTGACAAAACATCTCGAGGTAGAAAGGACAGTGATTCAAATGGAGCGAATCCAGTGGCCATCACGATTGCTGCGACATTCTCCAATCTGCTTGACTCGCCATCTTCAGTCTCGATTTGGACTGCAGCTAGTTTGCTGACGGGGTCTGCGTGGATAGCCATAGTCCGACCGATTTTTGGTATGACCGTACCTGATTGAACAAATCCAGCATAGTCATTGCCGATGGCTACCCAAGGCAGACGGGAGTTAGCATCTCCTGACCCACGTTGATACACGTGTCCGAAGTTCTCATATTCTGCGCCGAGTAATGAATGGAAATATTCATTAGTCTTGGCTGCTTTTTCTTTTGGAATAGGTCCAAGATTGTACTCTATTGGCCCCGCAGGCCGGCGATCAAGGTCGTACATTGTCAGATCAAGTGGAAGATATTTGATGCTGGAAGATGAGAAGGTATGTGGTAGATAGGTTGGTAAAGTCCAAAAGGGCCGCGAGGAGATGTGGTAAATTGAAGGATTGGCGGGCGTAGGCTCTCCTATATTCGTGCATCTAGAGGATGACTGGTGCATCGCAAATGTTGATGCAGCTTCAACACCAGACATACTTCCTCCGATGATTGCAACGTTACCCCGGGAAAGATCTTCGTCGTTGGCTGTGTCATGGCTTTTGGAGAGAGTTGAGCTGTGGACAACTCGACCAGTGAACTGCGCTAGTCCTGGTATCTCTGGTATGTACGGGCGGGCAAAATATCCAGATGCTACCACCAGATAGTCAAAATCCTCATACTTGTCCCCATTAACCTCATTATGGAGAGAATGAGCACTGGATGATTGAAGGTCATCTCAGAATTTGCTCGAAGGAGTTATGCTTACATAGAAGGGGGACAAGTGTATACGTACTAGTTCTGATCCCAGAAAACCCTCCATTTTACAGAAGAATTTGGTTCAACAGATCGCTCAGTCCGTTTCACATAACTCCCTAACTTCAAAGCTTCCCTAGGGATATAGCGTTCCGCGTAGGCCGCCAAGTACTGGCCAACCTGCCTAGCTTGCGGGAACATAGGAATGTCGCCATCTTCGAGCACAGACTCCCAGGAAAGATCGGAAAAAGCAACTGTGAAGCGACTGAGATTCGTACGCATCCCAGGATCTAAAGTCACCGGGTCATTGGCACCCCATGTTTGAGTGGGGCCTGGATGGTTTGACGGTGACCAGAGACCGCCGACTTCCTGGCGGCGATCAAAAATCACTGTGGCAAATGTACCACGTGGGAAGTTGTGCAAAAGAGTCTTTGCAGTGACCAGACCGGATGGACCGGCTCCTACGGGAGTGAAAAGCCAGGATTAGTAGACCAGTCTAGACTACCATCAGGAGGACAGCAAACAGTGCCAGAAAGGGCGATGGGACCGACCGATGATAGCCACTTTCTTGGGAGAAACGGTCATTTCTCTTTCGCAGTGATAAGGATACCCCGTGAGTTTGATTAGCGTACAATCCAAGAGTGGCCCGTCAAGGCTGGATGCAGTCAAACCCTAAAAAGAGCCCCGCGCGCGGGGCGACTCGGCCCCTCCCTTTGCCTTCCTCCCCTCCTTTACATGAACAACGCATGGTGATGGGGCCAGAACATGCTATATTTGGTTATCAATGCAGATAGTTAAATTTTATATTGTTCTGGGATCTTTATGAATATGCAAGTGATGACTACTTTGGTTTAGCGACCACTTGCCTTGTCCAACAGGAGCCGCAACGGGCAATTGGCCCACCATATCCAAGAATTATTAATTCACAGAACACGATCGGGTACATCGATTACGCCTTCTTCCTCAATCGCCATTCCTGCCTTCCATCAAAGTAGGAGGCATGCCAAGCTTAAGTTATTCCCCACTATGATAGCGGCGATCGCCCAGAACTATATTGGCATGTCACTGACGACGCCTCCCAACCATCCATTCAAGTTCCAGGCGGGATAAGTAGTAGTGATTAGATCCGAACTACCCGAGCTAGCAAACATGCGGCTGATGATATTTGCTGCCGCTTGTCCCGAGTAGCCAACAGCAGAGGCCAGTCGAGGGGCGTGCATGGTGTAACCACAGGCCAACTTTGCGCCATGACGTCCCCGCCAAGGTCAAGGCGATAGGATACGAGGAATGTCATTCAGCGCCCCGACGGACTGAGAGGGGGGCCAAACGCTAAACGCCAGAAGCGATGGAGGTTCAGCCAGGTGACAGGGAGAGGCAAGGCCGGGATTGACGCTTTTGGGTACGCCGATCAGTCTGTCGTGCGGGGTCGACGCATTAAGGAAACGTCGAGAAAAAGCCTAGTCGAACTCAAGCACGCCCGTGCGAATCGAAGGTGGAGACGAATGCAACTCATGGCTGGCTATGGTATGCATCTCAAACTCAGGAAACGTGTTCGAGCCATTCAGCCACCTGGATGTCTGGGGTGCGCTGATTCGGCGTACAGGCGTCCTTAACTTCCTGTTCCGTCACGAAATTGTCGATATTCCGGTGTGTCAAAGGAATCTTGTATTGGTTTCTCTTGCGTAGCTCCTCCCTCTCTGCGAGTGCACCTGGTGATAACTTCGACAGAGTATCGCGCAGGCGTCGAATGCCGCCATTAGGGAACGAGCGAGGTACTTGTGGTGGGCCAAAGGGGGTGTCGACCCTCCATGGCCGATCGGAGGTGGAGGATTGATTGGTTTTGTTAAATGACGAGCGATTTTGAGACATGGCGAGTAAAGATGAGTTTCAAAGATCTTTCTCTTGTATGGGGGGTTTTTTTTGGCTCAGCCCAGAGAGCTGTGGTGACAGGGGAAAAAGCCGTGATTAAGTAGCTCTGTTGGAGGGAATTGGCTCTCGGGCCTAGCCTCGAAAATATCTCCGCGGGGATTATGGGGACAACGATTTGATTGGAGCACGGTATTCGACCTAAGGGGTATTCGCTTCAAATCGTGCTGAGGTGACACTCGCCGGGACCCAAGGCTCACTGGCGAACAGGGTTTAGACAGGGTTTCGAGTGCCACCATGTGGTCGAACGAGCGTGGAACTTCAGAGGATCTTTTCTCCTTTACGTCATCTCGGTAGCGAATTGCCGATCCAAACCAACAATTAATCATTTGGGAAGGTTGTCCGGTGGAGCCGGTGCGAATTATTGGCGTGAATGGGCGCCAAGGGGCGGTAAGGTGGACGTGGAGATGGGAAGGAGTGAGTGAGAGGAAGAGGTTAGGGGCTGATGATTTTCAATGTCTTGAACTATTTAGTTCATCGGTCAAAATCGGAGTCTGCAGTACAAGAGCAGTTGCCTCTATTCGATGATCTTCCCCAGATACTCATCACAATGTCTCTGAAGATCTACATTCGATTCGATCCAAACTGAATCCCTTCTCTAGACTGTACCCTGGTTTCTACCAGATAAAATTCCCTGAGCTGAATGCCAGCGCCCCATTGGCAGATCAACGTCTTGGTGCATATTTATTAATGATAGTGTACATAGTTGGGAGAAAGGGGACGTGGATGGAATAGTTACTTCCCTGTCGAACCCCGGACCAGATCGTCACATGCCTCATTGCCACTCTGGCGGCAATAAGGCTTCACCTTGCAACAACTAATTCGGACGCGCGAATTGCTTTGTCTTGGCACTTCGGTTGTAACACCGAGAACGAGGATCAGGTCGTCATCATGCCAATCAATTTCCAACGAGAGTCACGACGCAAAACCACGTATTAGCAGCGGGTATTTCCGCAACTGACACATTGTACATTGGTATGCTATTAGGCGTACTTTACAAATCCATGGAACTCACGAGTCGCTTCAAATAAGTCGAACCCGAGAGCGCCACATGTTCCTCTATACCTGGGGAATATGTCAACTTTTGGGGCCCAGGCTACGTGGTGATTTACCCGTGGGGCTCAAAGACGATCTTCACCTAAAGATTCGGTGAATTACGGAGTACCGCTCTCTTCTTTTGCAATCTGGGACATAATATCCTAATATTTAATAGCTAACTTTTGACAAGTAGTCTACGTTTAGTATGTATACCTAAAAGTTGGATGATCATCCCCAAGGTTGCCTAGCTCATCCTCAGGCAGTTGATATCGATCGTCTCGCTTGCCCATGTCTCGTAGTTTATTCTCTCGGTATATCCAAACGAAACAGATTATACAGGCTAGCCCGCAAATCCAGGTCATTCCGAGACTGACGCCGTAACCGGTCGGGTAAGCAGGAGCCTCCGAGTTGAAGAAGATATTACTCGCAACAATCCCACCAATATTACCCACCCCGACCTGCATGGCTGCAGAAATTGACCGCTTGTAGTGACCTCCCATATTATTGCTGATCCATCCCAAAGTAACAGGCTGCGTTATATAACCTCCACAAGTGACGGCATAAAGTGCAAAGTACCGTGCACCCTTTGGGATTGAATCCTGGCAGAGCAACATCACCCATCCGATGGTGGCGACGAAACAACCAACAATTGTGAAGGCGAACCGATGCTGAAGCTTGTCGCTAACGACAGCAACGCACAGCGAGATTACTGTTGCAACCACATATATCGGAATGCTCATCACCTGTGCTCGCACTGCTGTCCAGCCGAGCTGCTTCAGGATAGTCGGTGTAAAAAAGGAGGTAGCATAGCCACCGTTTACTATCCCAAAATACATCATTGGACTAGGCAACAGTTAGCGGTTCTTGTTTTCAGCAAAAGAATGAAGCAATTTATGTTGAACAAACCCGAGCCAAATTTTGATGTCGGTCAGTACCCGTTTCCAGGCCGGCCCATCGAGCCGGTCCATTCGAGCCTCACCATGATCGCTTTCCAGACGGGATAATAGTAATGATCGCTCCTCATTATTCAAAAACTTGGCTGTCTCGGGCCAATCGACGATCAGAAATTTCCCTGCAGTAGCTGCGACAACTGTAACAAGACCTTCAATGATGAAAATCCACCGCCATCCATTGTAACCCCCGATCCCCGCCATATTAGCGATAGCGTAGGCGAGTAACTATAATTGATGCATTAATGACCTCTGATATTTATTTATCCGTTTTTAAAAGAAAATAAGAGAAGTGGAGAGAACATACCCCGCTGACTGCACCAGCCATGATGCTAGCACTGAAATACAGATTCATACGCCACTGTAGCTCGTGTCGCTTGTAGTACATTGAGATCAGGTACACACATCCTACTAGGTTTAGTCAAAATCAAGAGAGGTATATCAAGACGCGATCGAACCTGGCATGAACCCAGCCTCCAAAACGCCCAACAAAAAGCGACAAGCGACCAATCCGCCGAAGCTTTGCGTCACCCCTTGACAAATCGTGACGACGCCTAATCACAAAAAAGAATCAGGTTAGTAGCAGTTTCGTTCAAGTTCCTACAGCATTTCTTTCAAACTTACCCCATGCAAACATCAATCCGCTGATCCACCACGATGGAGCAACCTTCTTCAAGATAAGATTGCATGGAACTTCGAACAAGATATAAGGAATAAAAAATATGAATAGCGCGATATTGTAGTCATGACCCTCCATATTCAAATCTTCCTCAAGCCCCTGTAGCCGAGCATTGCCGATATTTATTCGGTCCAGAAACGCGAGCAGGAAGAGGAAAGTCAAGATCGGAACGACATGAATATCGAGCTTCCAGAGTAATCGTTTTTCGGCAGCACGGTCGGCCGTTATCACTGGCTGCTCTGACTTCACCTGTTCGACCAGCTCGTCTCCGAGAGGCTTTTCAGCAAGATCCATGTTTGGGGGTCACCGTTGGGGAAACGATGTGAAAGTTGAAATTGCTGGGTCGAGATTGAAGATTAGTTTCACATCAATTGGGATTCGATTCCGGGAGTCAGCTCTTGAAATCAAAGACAAACAATGAGATTGAGTGACCTCGCCTGGCTCGAGAAGCAGGAGACAGACAGCTTTTAAAATGCAACCCTGCACAAACTTTAAAGACCGGGTGAGACCACGGAGCCTGCAGATTCTGGGGGGGGGTTCCGATGATCATCTCCCCCGCACGATCTGGCTGGTTCATATTCCGGTGTTTAGGATGCCTAAATGCTCTTCAATTCCGCTTCCAAGGCGCCAAGGACGCTTTGGACTGGTCAGCTGCAAAGCGGGATCGGTTCACTCGACGACGAAGGAAATATGTGGCGGTCGGTTGGATGGTAGAACTGGGATGAAATTTCTAAAAAATGGGCCGCATGTCAATTGTTCAAAGACTGGGCGCCTGATAATAACAAGTAAACTAAATTAGAGTGATTCGCTGAACCCAATCAGATAAGGTGCATCTCAAAACAGCCCTCGAAAAGTGCAAGGGGTTCATGTAGCTTTTCTTAGAAGCGGAAATTGTTCCGTTCAGATGAAATGACATTTTCTCATACGGAATAATCGGAAACATAAGCAGTCACATATCCTTTCGTTTCAAGTTATGTTTCCATCTCAGTCGCATTCAAGCTTGGTACTCCTTCGCACGATCTACCCCACTTCCTTAGATGACCCACGGCACCTCGGTGGCGGTTCGGGTACTCGAGTTAAGCATATCGGTGTGGGGACTCGATCAATACACAATGCTGAATGACGAGATAGGCCCAGAATTAGATTTCATTGAGAAGCTCAATAAATACACTTAAGACTCGCATCTAGGACCCTACGGTCTTTCGAAGAGCTGGCTCTAAGGGGAATGCCTGCTCATCCTCAGTTACATCTTTATAGACCGTGTCCCAGCGGTGCTGGAGTGGGCTCGGAGTCTCCCATGCATTTTCTGGGTCGCGCAACCAAAGTCGAAGCAAATGCCGCCTACCAAGGTTAGTGATTTTTACATATCAAGTCTGAGACCAGACATACTCTTTTCCAGGTGCATCTTTAAATCCATTTCGAGCATGGAAAATACTCAGGTTATTAGCATATTGGATATCACCCTTCTGGAAATCCAAGGAAGCGCTGTGTTTTTCAGCCAAAAAGTGTAGCGCATCTAGCGCCTCTGCCTGGGCTTCGGTGATGGGAGGAATATCTGTTGACCGGGGCTGCGCCTTGAAACCTGTAAAATAGCGCCTGGCGTACTGAATAAGTACACGTTCAGGGGAGTTTGCAGTGGCCGGTTGGTGATATAAGAGAGGCCGAAGAGTGTAGGGTTTGTTAGGGTTATTGAACCTACAGTGCTTGAATGAGCACTGATTTCCAATTTTGAAATAGAAAGGAGGAAATGACTAGTACTTACCCGTCAACCGGCCAGTCTTCAGATAGAGTATGAATTAAATCAGGCCTCTCCTTTGCTAGAATATTATAAACATTCCAGCTACTAGAAAGATAGCTTTCTCCACCTTCGGCCGCAGGACTCAGACAAAGAAGAGAGATGATATCTCCTGCATCAGTATGAAAGACTTGCTTATCTGCCGTGTTAGAAGGGGCACCGATCTTTTCCTTGTCAGTGGTATTACTGATATCTTTGATATGAGATATCACAGGAGAAGTTCCATTTTGCAGTCGAGTATCCTGCTGACGACCACGGATGCTCCCGATATGAGACGAAACTCCGGTGTATATAATAATGTTGTCTTCTCTGGAATATTTTTCGATCCGTAGCCCTCGCAACACAAAGAATCCTCGACCGTTGTGGAGCTCTTTCGAGAGACCCCTTAAGACTGGGCGAAGGGTTGGCAGAGGAAAAGTGGACTGATTAATGTAACCAAAGGGCTTGTTGAGAGCTACTAAATTAGACCGGTCTGGTGGTATTTTTTGAGAAGATCAAAAAAGAAAAACCTTACCTTTAAAACTATGCAAAGCAGCATCGATCTCGTCAAGTTGGCTATCATTCAACTTGTAAGCCCAGTCGTCCCGCTTTTCAACATCCTTTCCTTCCCACACAAGAGGAGAAACCAGCTTGGTCGGGAACCCTGCGGGTACACTGGTTTGAAGGTCTTCAGCTTCAAGTCGTAGACGTGTTCGCTCCTGATATTTTGCGAAGTCGGGGTGATATTCAATATCAGGCTGGGTTGGCCGAACGATCGTTTCAACAACAGACATGTTGATCGGCTGAATGACTGTTAATAACTTTTGCACAAAGAGGGGGGCTAAATTCAAGACAGACTAGCACTTTAATATTTGTAGTATTGCTATCGCTTACGTACAAGCCGCGATCGCGTCTGATCGCGTCATGTCCTATCTCTTCGGACGTTTAATTAAGTCGCAACCATTCGCTAGAATTTACGACATATACCCCACTCACGACGAGCTCAGTCACATTGCATCGATCGAAATTGTCAAGCATTTACCACGTTACGCCAAAGCCATGATCTTAAAAGCGGGGAGAGCAGCATCGTGTGTGGCGTTTGTACCGACGAGCGTGCTCTCAAATAATTGATGAAGCACTATCTCTACTTGAAAATTGGGGCCCTGGCCTAGACCCGTATTTCTTGTCGTACTGTCACTCACATATCTGCACATGGGCCTGTAGTATCGAATAATTGCTGGTCTTCAGGTTAGGCAGCGTTATGCGTACTAGTATCTAGGATGTACTATATAAATGAGAACTTTAAGGTCTGAGAAGACATTTTATCAAAACCCCCAATTTATGATCTGTATACTAATCAATGAATAGCACAGGCAATGCAAGGCGCTGTTATTAAGAGTTGCGCTTTTGAGCTTCAGAAACAATTTCCATCTTTGCGGCTGCTTTGAAATTCAATACGTACTACTAATAGGTATATCTTCAAACAATAGTCCAATGGTATATCTGGAACTGATGCAAAATTATTGTATATTGCGCCTCATGTCTTACTGCACTAATAGAAACACACTGGCACGTCATAGTTTAATAGGTAACATAATCTCCAATAATTAGTTTCTACAGGGTAGTCTCATCCATGATTACCATAATTTGATCTTTTTATGAGAAGAATGAGGGAGCTACCCAGCATTCCGTGAAGGAGGCGGGCATCTAATTGACACCCCTTGCATAAATAACAGAAACAATCAAAAGCACTTACATCTCTCTCGCTAAGCTTTATGCTTTTTTTCAACATACAGATTATCCTTATCACACATTAAATTATTTTCAAGGGGTACCTTAAGTGGGTCTCTTATTATTCTATAGAAACATCCGATGGCGACAGGTGACCGGACTGTTTAGGTGTTGAGCGTGCACATACCACTAGGCCGATCACGACATTCGTGCAACATAGGTGTCATCCCAGACAGCTCAAGGGCATGTCACATTGGGTAGCTCCTATTTAAGTCTTTTTATCCGACTAGATTATGGCCAGATCACAAGCTTGCGCCATGTCGACGAAAGACCACCAAGTTGCGCACAGTAGGATCACCTCGAACCCTATCGATAAATTGCGGCTCTTCGCTGACCAACCAGACACCACCTCGTCGGTTTTTTCCTCTAGCGGCGACGATGGCTCAAGTTCCAGCCTTCAGGTCAAAGAGGCACATATCCTGCAAGAACGCAGGATTGGTCTTATTGGGGCGATCTCGCTGATTGTGAATAAAATCGTCGGCGCAGGGTCTGTGATCCTATTTGAGTAGACTTTGGACAGCGACTTACCTAGAATAGAATCTTCTCAACACCAACGTCCATTTTCAAGCTGAGTGGTAGTCCGGGGCTAGCCTTACTTCTTTGGGCACTCGCCGGAATAATCTCAACATGTGGTGCCATGGTACTGCTTGAGTTTGGCAGTGGTATTCCAAGATCAGGTGGGATGAAAGTCTATCTGGAGCGATGCTTTTCGCCTCGACTACTAGTGACTTGCATATACCTCTTTTATTGCGCAATTCTTCGTGGGTTTCTTTTTTCACCATTTTTGATTCGTTGGATTTCACTCATTCGGGGATTTGTGACAGAAACATCGGCGAGTAACGCTATCACGGCATCATCTTATATTCTAAAAGCCGCCGCAGTAGCTACTACCACGTGGAAACTACGAGGACTGGCCATTGCTGCTGTCTCATTTGCTGTGGGAATTCATACGGTGGCACCAAGAGTAGGAAGAGGGTTGCAAGATGGTCTTAGTATCGTGAAACTCTTTACGCTCTTGTTTATTGTATGCACAGGATTTGCTGCCCTGGGAGGACACCTAAGAGTGCCTAAACCAGATAATCTCTCTGCCTCTACGTCTTTCCGAGGCACATCAAATAGTGGTTATAGTATTGGCACCGCTTTACTGGACGCGATATTTTCTTTCCAGGGATACGATAATTTGAATCAGGTACATATACAATCTCGAACATGATTCAAAGTTGACACAAGCTGATTCCCTACCAGGTCTTATCTGAAGTGAAAAATCCCCAGCGCACTCTGCGTATTGCCCTTCCCACTGCAATGGGTCTGGTTACTGTGCTTTATGTGCTAGCAAACATTGCATATGTAGGGGTTTCCTTTGTCAACAAATAATTGATTTTCAACTAACAAAATTGCAGTTTGCCGGAGTTTCACGCGAAGACTTCTTAGGGTCTGATTTGACCATTGCTGCTTCTCTGTTCAGCAATGTATTTGGCCATTCTGCTGGTGCAAAAGCGCTACCTGCTTTAGTCGCCATCTCCGCCATCGGTCATTTGCTAAGTGTGGCTTTTACCGTTTGTAAGTATCGAAATCTGCTCCTGTTCCTTGTCGCCGGACCAGTGATCAATAGCTGACACGAGACGACAGCACGAGTCCTTCAGGAACTGGCCAAAGATGGAGTCACCCCTTTCCCCAATATTGTCATGCAGAATCGACCATTCAAAACCCCTATCAGTGCTCTGGCCATTCATCTCGGTGTGACTATCATCTTTATTTGTGCTCCTCCAGCAGGCGACGCTTTCGATTTTGTCGTCGGTCTTGGGACATATCCCACGGTGTTTCTTTTGACATTTGTTACTATTGGATTGATCAAATTGCGTCTGTCCAAGGATGAAGATTTTCAATCTCAATTCAAAGTTCCTTGGGTGATCTTGGGGTTTTATCTGGCTAGTAACATTGTGAGTCGTGGTTTTATCCACCTAGGTCCTATTGTTTGTTCCGCGCTTACATTTGCAGTTCCTGTTGGTGATGCCTTTTATCCCTCCCTCCAACGGAAAAGGCAGTACGAGTCTTCCTTATTACCTTTCGCCCGTGGTCGCACTAGCTATTCTATCTGTTGGTGTCGTATACTACCTCGTCCGCTTCGTGCTATTACCCTGGGCTTTGGGGTACACGTTGGAATCAGTGTTTGTTGAATTGAGTGACGGGTCGCAAGTCTCGCGATACAAGGCCAAGAAAGCTACAAGATGAGATCTTTCTTGTATAGACGCGGGGGCTCCACTAGGGTCAACACTTGAGTATTTTCCATGGACCAAGAAGCGATATCTACCTTTACCACGAGGCGCCTTCTCTTCTTCTGGCCCCAAGCTGCTTTTCAAGGGGCATTCTTCTCATCATCCTCCATCTTCCTGGGTGTCTTGGTCACCTCGTCCCTCGGTCACATCCTCTTGCATGATAAACCTCGAGTGCACGCCTCTTTTCCCTTGATAACCTAAGCGTCTATCCCCAATATCCTAACCTGGTGGGAATATGAGGTTGGATATGACGATCAGCCGCCAGGCTGTTTTCCTGACTAGTTGCCTCGAAAGTAAATCGACCGGTGCTGTCCGAAGGTTGCCACAGACGAAGGAGTAGGTAATAGGAAATTATACAGCTACGAAACCTGAGCAGTTAGTGATGATTGAGTACTTGATATCGCTTTCGTGTCATGCACAAAAGTGATGAGCAGACCGGGAAAGGAAGGAGCAATTTCTGAGTGCTCCTCAACACAATGCACCGATCCATACTAGTAGTAGATAGTATCTGGATCCCAATAGTATCTTCAATGCTGAAGCCATGGCCGGTGAATGTATTTTAGTACTAGCTCAAGAGATGACGACTGTAAATAAATCTTGGAAGAATGCATATTTGCAAACCGCACTTTATATTAAGCTAGCAATCTGTCCTGAAAGTGAAACAACCAAGACATTTTTCATGACCGCACAAAAAACAGCCATTCATTTCACAATTAAGACAAAATTATAATCCATCATCGAAAACCAACATTCTCAACCTTGACATCTCCTGATTTCTCGTTGCTCTCCCGGGTTTGAATACCCTTCTGTTGCGCAAGAACTTCTTCACCTTGAGCAACATGGTTGGCTCCGCCAAACAAAGCATCAATCTCCTCGAGTGTGACCTTCTTGGTCTCAGGAATGAAGAAAAATACGAATACCGCCAGCAGGAAATTAATTCCAGCAAACATATAGAAAGCGTAGAATCCACAGTTATCCAAGAAGATAGGGAAAAACTGCTGGAAGATCGTGTTTGCGACATTTTGTGTCTGCGAAGCCATTCCCACTGCCTGGGCGCGAACGTTCATGGAGAAAATCTCCGACGTCCAAATCCAGACCGTGGCACCCCATGACGGCTTGTCTGTGAGGTTGTTAGTAAGATCTATTCACACTCGGAGGTATGGTTAAAGCAGAAGTGCTCACAGAAGAAGATAAAGAGGAATAAAAGGAACACAATTGATATTCCAACTGGTTCCGATTTCGCCCCATTCGCCAACGTTGGTGTTTGTGTTTCGACACTCGCAACGATAATCATGCAAATACCCATACCAATGCCACCCACAATCAGGAGAAACTTTCGTCCGAAGCGGTCAATAATCCACACAGCGTTGAGGGTGAAAATGATACCAAAGGTAGCATTGAGCGCGTTGATGAGTGCGATCTGGCTGTCACTGGTAAAAATCTTCTGGTAGATCTTGGTAGAGTACGAATTGAGTGAGCCTTGACCAGTGATTTGCTGACCAGCGTTGATGATCAAAGCGAGAAGCATGCGCTTCCGCAGAGACTTATCCTTCCATAGGGCACTGTAGTTCCCGGAGATAGCCTCCTTCTCGTACTCGATAGCTTCACGGATCTGGAGGAGTTCTTCCTCGACCTCTTCCGGGGTATCACGAACTCTAAGGAGGGCGGCACGGGCCTTCTCAACATTGTTTCCACGTTGGATAAACCTGAGTTTGGTCAGTATTTATCAAATCTATAATGATTTTAATATATCAATGCAACTCACCAACGAGGACTGCCAGGAATAGTAGGTAGGAGTGCAAGAATCAAGACCGGGACCAAGAGCTGGAAGATGACGACCAACTTCCAATCCCATTCACCCAATTTGGGGACGTTCTTTGTACAAGCAAAATTGATCCAGAAGCAGATGAATGATCCGACAGAGTAGAACATTTGCCAGAAGGTCATGATCTTTCCACGAATCTCAGCAGGTGCTAGTTCACCGATATAAATGGGACCCGATGCTATTCAAAAAGCCCCTGTTAGCTAACTATTCCAGAATTGGATGGGCTCGAGGCTCGGGAAAGGTTAAAACATACTCAAAGCAATACCCTGGCCGATACCGATGATACATCTTCCAGCAATGAAAACCGCGAGGTTGTGGCGAGGGGCAAATGTCTGCATGAACGTAGCAATGATGACCAGGACACAACCAAGACCCATTCCGACCTTACGGCCAAGGTAATCTGCAACAGGACCACCGACGAAAAAGCCTCCAAAGATAGCACCGACAGTGTAAGCCGTGTTGATTGAACCAATCAAAGCTGAGTTAGGCTTATCGAAGAAGGCGATCCAGTTTTTTGATCCCTGGACAGAATTGAAGACCGAGGCATCGTAGCCATACAAGACCATGCATGCTGCTGCCACGAGAGAGATGAACCTATACGCTGTCAAAAAAGAGGCCATCAAGTTCAACAATAGCTAGTTCAGCCTTACCAGTTATAGGCTCGCTTCGAGCTCATTAACACCATGTTGGCGATGGGAGGATTGTCAAAAAAAACAAAGCCGATTACAGATCAAGCCGTACTAGCCAGGTGACTGAGCACCACGTTGGGATCTCACGCTCAGTACAAGCGCGAATGATAGATGATTTGCGATACCGGCTCCCAGCAGCCTTAAGAAAAGACGAGGGAAGAAAAGTCGACAGCTTTCCAGGGGTTGGAACCAGATGCGGCCCTGCTCCAGATAAATAAATGGCCCCATCAGTCAACTCTAGACTAGAAGAAAACTACTCCACGCCCTAAGCAGAAACGATCACGGCACCAATCAAACTATTCTAGTACAAATGAATGCCCAGACCCACTCAAGCAACCGCGTGCAGCTTGATAACGCCTGGCTAACCCCACGGGGATCGCTGAGTGGTGGGGATTCCGGAGGCTTACCCTACAAGGACAAGCGGTTCGTTCTGGGACACAAAGCTGATTGGCTTTGATTGCCTGGAAGACTAGACTCTGGGTCCGGGGTAATGGTGATCTGGGGTTCGAGGATATTTTGTCCCGCGGGCAGGGCTGGCGTCAGCATTTCCACGAATCAGCACGGTGCTCGACCGGGGGTTGGGAGAAAGTCGACTCCACCAATCGCCAGAGACGCAATGGCCCAGCGTAAACGAACGAGCGAAAAATGAGAAAAGGACGCCATTGAAATTATTGCCACTGGCATCAAAGAAGAAGATTGGGCGATTTGAAGCGAGGTTTTTGGCCAGGTGGTTCTTGTTCATGTGAGTAACGAACGCGTCAACACGAACTCTCGGACCGACCAAGGATAGACTCAGAATTGCTCGTGTGCTATGGTGTCCTGAGAGACCTTGATTTATTCTCAATAATATCAAGGGATGTGGACCCTTTTTACGGGGCTACCAGAACTGTGCAACGTGAACATATGCAAAGAGTCTGGCCCTAATGACCAGAAGAAATGTCTGATGGACCTTCATTGCCACGCATGATCAACATGCTTAAAAGCGACCGTTTGGGCGGTGCAACATCTAACTTGGGGGTATCGCAAAGAAAAAGAAGAAAAAGAAAAAAGGAAAAAGGAAAAGAAACGAGAATCTGGGATTCCTCCTCCATCGATAGACTGCAAAATGCTGTTCAAGTGCAACTCTCAACACCAGTTCAAATTTAGAAACGGCCAGGCTGAATCGAGGTCAGCTTTAAACAAGTTAGTCAAGTAATAAATCCAAAACATACCTTCTGTTCCTCTCGAGCCGCTTTGAGGTTGGTGTGAAAGTCACGCCAAAGCTTATCGATCTCGTCCAGATCTTTCATCGTTTTGATAACCTCAATTGCGTTTCGTGTCTTATACTTCTGCTTCATTTTGTTTCGGCGTAGTACTTCTTCATCGTCCATATGCCCCATGCGCTCGAGATAATCAACGACCCACTCATTTAGATGGAAGCGCCAATGATAGAGGGTATGCGCGCTCTGGGCGTTGGCTTTACATGTTCTATTCGTCATGGCCATTAGTAGACGTCAAAATATCACAATCGCGGAAAGTATTTACCTTCCAAGGTAGAAGCTTCTGCCATCTTCTGGTAGAACATGGCCGTCCCTATCTCGCTCAACTCCCTTTTCTTCTTCGTCGGAGCTTTCGTCATTTCCCTCAGCCTCGCTATCTTCGCTAAGCGGCTCCAGGGTCTCAATCGAATATGCCTTCCCAGAGAACCTCAAATCGCTTGAGGCAGGGTGACCGGAACGCTTGCAAGCATCGCATGAATGTCCAATGTCTGTCGGATACGCCATGATCTCAAGATGAGGTCGAGCAAGCAGTGCCCGTCGAAAGTTGACATCCCACGCAGAAGACATGAACTGAGAACCGGTGCGCCCTTTCACCTCATCTTCCAGCTTATTAAATGCCATCTCAAACATGGGATCCGAGCGAGGGAACGCAGGATCAATGCAATTGTGGACCATCCAGCAGACAACATCTTCGAAATATTCCTTCATTTTCTTGTAGGCGTGTCTGGTGAACTCAAATGGCAGTTCTGTAGGAACTCCGAGCTCGTGATTGTCGTCTTCAAGCACAAAGTCGTCTTCGTATTGATCAAGATCTTCGTCGCCATTATATTGTGGACCGCCGTCGTCATCCGATACCTCTATCGCAGACATTTCCCCTGCTGTCTCGTCTTCTTGAGCAGTTGCTTCTGATTCACTATCTTCTTTGATCCCAGCGCGTTTACGGCGTAGGACTTCGAGCTGTTTCTGTCGCTGGTCTTTCGCGGAGCCAGTGACATGCCCGCGCGTTCGGGATTTTTTCACGACTATAAAGGCATTAGTTAGATTATTTGACGATAGTCCACGAGATATTCAAATCATACCGGAGTCTTGGAGATCTCTCGCATCCTCATCAATCTCCGCCTGGTCTTGATTCACGTTGGCACGAGGTGTCAGAGGTATGTCAGTCTTTGGTCCACGTCGTAGCCGTTTTGCTGGCGAGGAAGCTATCGGCTCATCTGAGTCGCTTAGAACAATCGGCAGGCTATCAGCCTTGCGCTTTAATCGACGAGCACGAAGGGTTTCCATATCAATTTCTTCTGCTCCGTCTATTTCAGGGAGTGTTGGTCGTTTCCTCTTGTGAGAACTGGGTACGATTATTTCGTCATCGGATGAATCTTCCTGTTGTGGCGGTTCTTTGATCGGCGTCAGTTTAAGCTGTGTTTCAAATGGAAGAGCAAGCGTTTGAACATACCTTCTTCTTTTGCCTTTTTTGGTGTCTTAATTTGCACTTCCAGGAATTTTTCTATAGGCTTGCGTCGCTTCGACGGTTCAGAGCTCCCGATGCGAGAACCTTTCGACCTCACTTCCGCCATACTAGGATGGCCATATGAGAGTCTAGCCTGGCGGTCGCTGCTGTTTTCGTTGCCACTGCCATCGCCTGGTAAAGCTACAGCAGTAGCCGGAGCAAAAGCAAGGCGCGCTTGCTTCTTTCTTGGTTGGCGGGGCATGATCAAGTTGGAGCGGAAGCTGGAGCTGGAGCTGGAAGTGAGGAAGAAGAGAAGAAGTGTAGGGTAGATCAAGTCGGAAAGGGGTTATGGCTGTTTGTCATGGTCGACGTTAGTTCAAAGTGAGGTCAAGCACATGTTCAAAGAAACAAAAAGAGCCCAACGGACGTTTTGCCCGTCGCGCGGCCCGCGTTGACGATGCGCGAGAGCACGTGATAATGATGGCCTATGATAAGAGTCAAGACTTGCCATGGCGATATCTATGGATGGTAATGGGAATACCATCAGGTCTGTGTAGATGTCCAGTGTCTAGATACACTCTGTTGCTACATTATATCTTTCCGTTCTTGTGTAGATCCCGGAGTATTTGCACGACCAACAGAAGTAGTCGTCCCAAATCATCATTTTCAAGACATACAGATTATGAGTATAGGCAGGCAAAAAAGATAATAAAAATAAAAAAAAGTAGTATCGAAGAGGAAAGAAGATGATTGTGATTGTACAAATACATGCATGCATGAGCTGCCGGAGCCAAAAATTCTGGAAGAAGACATCAAGGAAGCAAGAAAAGAAAAAGCAGAAAGGCGTTGTCAGAAACGAGTAGCTCAATTGCGCCATTTGAACTTTTCGCTCATATCTTCTCGTATAGTCTCATGTCGGTCGACCTTCTGGGAGACACGATCATGAGTCCAACGGATCACCGCAGGGTATATTGCCCGCCAATTTGGCCTGGGCTGGATAGCCTTCCGGTATCCGTATATATCCCTATTTATCTCGAATGTTGGCGATCGAGTCACTCGGTTTCCGGCCTGTTTTTCTGTTTTTTCGGGTCGGTATTAATTTACAAAGTGGGTTTGGCCTCCTGCTTCTCGGGCTCGGCGCCGGGTGTGAGCATCTGTTGGTAAGAATATGGTTAGTAATCTGTCCAATTGACTCGATACCAGGGAATGGTATTCCCGAGTGTCGTGCGAATTGAATGGGGAAGATTTTGAGCATACCTCGTTAGCACCCTTAATCATGCCCTGCTCACGCTCCATCTGGATGTACTGCTCCTCCTCGGCATAGGCCAGAGCCCAGGGGACACCGATCAGGAAGGCGCTAGTGCTAATGATCCAGAGGGCCTTGCCACTGAATGAAAGGCTAGCCTTGCCGAAGGATGTGACGGAAGAGACCGTGTTGGTGACGGTGCGGCGGGCAGAGGGAGGAATCATGTCTTTCAGAGCGGAGAGACGCTCGGCAAAGGTCTCTTCCTCGACGTCGTCATCCTCATCCACCTCGGAGATTTCTGAATCTGTAAATTTGAAAGAACAGCGTGTCAGATGTCAATTCATTCTTTCGAAAACGATGGTTGTCATTTCTCCGGGATAGGTGATGTCTGGGGAAGGCCACGGTTGTCGGTAAAGTCGGATAAAGACAGGCGACACGCGTTGAGATTTCCCCGGGCGAGACAGATTCGATTGGTGCATCGTCAAGAGAACGCGATTGTGATGAAGTCAAGCAAAAGTCATCAAACACTTACCGGTGTCACTGTAGTCCTCATCCTCATCATCGGAAACCAGCAGAGCGTCGTTCTTGCTGGGTTGGGGCTTGTCGGTGAAAGCCTCATCTTCGACCTCGTGGAGCTTGACCATTTTGGCGGATATGAATGGGGATGATCGGATGGGGGGATGGATGAAGGAGTAGGAGATGTGGGTGTAGGTGTGGATGTTGGCAGGACGGAGCGCGAGTTTCGGGACCGACTTTTTTGCCGGGCAAAAGCGGCGAAGAGCTCGGACCCGCTTGGCCCTACGTAACTGGGAACTATGGATGGGGGTATACAAGATACGGTAGTTCATTATTCCTGAAATCAAGGTCGGTCTCAATGGAATAAATCAAGTTAACCTAGTGGAAGAGTCAAATGTAGTAATTTACAGAGTTGTGTTGGCCAAGAGTCTATTATACACATTGCCTCTCCATGCAAATGCTGCTGTCCCCATTAAATCGTTCTACAACCCTCGGAGCATATGAGCACATCCTCTTCACGGAAGCACCTAAATATCTCCTCTGTACTATAAAGTCAGATACTTTATTTACCTCCGTCCAAGCTTCCACCGCGCAATGCGCTCCTGGATCTCTTCCCAGGGGAAAGACCGAAGTTTGTATCCCTCCAATTCGCCTTCCTGCAGCACAACCGTGGGTTTTCCAGTACCCTGTCCGTTATTCTGGACATGGCCACCAAAGACCAGGCGGGCCACACGGCGGAGATCCTCAACGGTCAGGGCCTCGATCTGATCACACATTTCACGGACACCAACCTTGCGTCCGTGAACCTGCACCTGACGTCCGAGGTCCTCGAGTTCCACCATGCGAGACTCGAGGTTCATCAGGAGCGAAGAACGGAGTTGATTCTTCGCACGGTTGACCTCCTGGGTTTGCAGGGCAGAGAATCCATTGTCCAGGGTGAGCGATTGCAGCTCACGGCACATCACCTCGAGCATCTCTGTGGTCCGAGTTGGGCTGCATGAGGCGGAAATACCAAAGATTCCGCTGTCGGTATAACTGTGGTTGAAAGCAATGCAGCTCTCAACCCACCCGTGTTGGTTCAACACATTGGTGTAAAGTCTAGAATACATGCCCTTGCCCGGGCCACCAGCTGAGAAAGAGCCACCACCTCCAAGAAGGGTTTGAAGAGTGGCGAGAGCGTAGATATCCGGAGATGAGATGGGAAGTGCCTCGAAGGCAAGATGAATGTGGCTCAGACGTGGAAGCATCGGGTTAGCTGGCGGGGGAATCGGGGGAAGAGCCACAAAGCCTCCGGTGTAGTGGGCGGGCCGTCGGAGGTCCAGCGTGGACGGCTCGATCAAGGAGGGGTCGAGGGGTGTGACTGCACCATCTTTCGCAGGGGATCCCGAAAAGTTCTTGAGGAATGGAAGCTTGGATAGGAGTGAAGACTGTGTGTTTTGTGATGCGGCTGGGCTGCTCACGGTTGAGGAAGCAGTGAAGTGAGGAACCGTCGGAATCTGACCCTCCTTCGCCGCGGCGTGGGAAGCCGAGAGTGTGGTGTCAATGCCAGATCCAGACAGAACAGGTCCCTTGGTTATATCCCTCGCTTGCATGTCACCGAAGTACTGCTCCGTGAGTTTGACGGCCTCCGCATGGGAGACACCGGCAAATGCTACCACCATTCTGTCCGGGTTAAAGAAGACCTCTCTATATCTCTCGACGGTCGCCTTGTTGATTTCACCCAGTCTTTCCTCGGGACACAGCAAAGGGTTGCCCAAAGTGTTATCCCGGTACGCAGTCATGTGGACGAGCTCCGGCAGGATCAGTTCCGGCTTCGCCCAGATCTCACCGATTTCATACTCTGCAGTCGCCAGTTGTTCAAGCACTTCCTGGTCCGTGATAAGAGGGTCCCGAATGGTCTCTGCCAGCAGGCCAAGGGTAGTGGGAACAGCCGAATTGAAACTGGCAGACTGGTACATCAACGACTCTCGCGACGAAGCGCATTGGATATTGCCGCCTAGCGCCTCAAGTTCCTCCAGCATCTCATCCCCGGTGTGTTGCTTGGTTGATTTGAAAGCCAATCGATCCATAATGTGACTCACACCACGTAGGCTAGCATCTTCGTACCGGGAGCCAGCATCGACATAGACCCCGACGCCGGAGAAGGGGCCTGGTAATGACTCGGTGGCAACGCGGATGCCGTTTGGGAGGGTGGTAATCTGGTCAAGCTCGGCGGGGTCCTACATATTTGAAAGGTATTCGGTCAGAGGTGGTGTTCAATAACGAGAGGCGCTCAACGATATTACCTTGGCGGAATCGTTCAGAGTAGCAAAGCTCCTCGACACCGAGCGAGGAGCTCGGGCGATAGGCTTTGCAGACTCAATAGCCCGCAATGCAGAACGACGCATTATGTATTTGATCTGATGCGCGTCAAGCTTCCAATAGGGGGAAATAATGCGTTCTGCGCGATTTCGTTTCGATCTTGCGGAGGTCGGAAGTCCAGCGCGGCGAAGAATCGATTTCCGGAGAACTGCGCCGGATCGGATTAGATAATCTGTTGCATGATTGAAAAATACTCAAACAGGAATGACTCTTTTCGAAAGGATTATTTGTCATTGGAAATCGAATTAGTAGTTCAACCTATTCTAGAATTTCTCATTTACAGTTCTAAAGAGGAGCTTTCAATATTGTGTTGCTGACCAAATACCAATAGTCTAGATCCCGTATGATGACATAGTAGACCCAAGCACCAAAGAGCCCCCCGAGGTAAGTCTTTTTTCACATTAAAATTATTATTTCCAATCCCAGAATTTAGAGATCATCAGGAATTCTCAGAGGCCCAGCTACGATACCAATCGAGACAGGACGCATTCGCCACGCTGGCGCCAATCTTGATGTTCAGGCCACACAATATTTGCTTGACCGCGTTCTCAACCTTCTTGCCATTCGAAGTGACAGGAATTTCTGGGCAGACATCAATGATTCCGGGCACATGGCGAGGACTCAATTCCTTGCGAATGACTGTTTGGATCCGGGACGAAAGTTCTTTCACCTCGGTGGTGCTTTCGGGTGCAAGCCTCACGAAGAGGACTACAGTCTCGTCGGTGTCAATACCCTCTCTCCTTCGGCCAACACACAGGGAATCTTCAACATCCTCAGCGAAATGCTTGAGAAGTATATTGTAAATCTCTGCGCTTCCAAATCGAACGCCAGAAGGCTTAAGTACGCCATCGCTTCGGCCCAGCATGACCACGCCACCCGTCTCCGGATTCACACGCACGAAGTCTCCATGGTGCCAAATTGATGGCCCGAAGACGTCGAAATAACTCTTGCGGTACTTCTCCAGGCCTTCTGGGCCCGGTGGCCAGAACATGACGGGTTGTGCGGGGAATGGGGTTGTGCAAACCAGGTCTCCCGGTTCACCCGAAGCGCTGACATCGTTACCGGCGTAGTCAAACACCGATACAGCCATGCCCAGGGAACGGCACTGAATTTCGCCTTTGTAAACAGGTAGAATGGGGCAACCAGAGCAGAACAAGGACAAAATATCTGTGCCACCTGTAATAGATCCTAGCATGATATCGGAATGGATGGAAGAGTAAATGTACTCGAAAGTCGATGGGGCCAACGGGGATCCCGTACTGAAGATAGCTTTCAGGGTCTTCAGGCTAACCGGACGGTGTTGGTGCTTGGTAGGCTTCAAGGCAGCTTGTTCCAGCATCGAAAGGTACTTCGCGGAAGTGCCGAAATGGGTAATCTGTAGTTCTTCGATGAGACGAGGCATGGCCATTTCTCCTTTGCCTCCCTCGACATCAAATGGGCGGAACGGTGACCCATCATACAGTACAATTGTAGCACCACTGGCCAGACCAGAAACAAGCCAGTGCCACATCATCCATGTCGTTGTGGTAAAGTAAAACAGTCGATCGCCGGGCCGAATCTCGCAATGAAGCAGATGCTCCTTCTTGTGCTGCAACAGTGTGCCTAACGAGCCGTGCACAATAGGCTTGGGCGCACCAGTGGTTCCAGAGGAATATAAAATATAGACTGGGTGGTCAGGTTTCAGGCTGGCAAACTCCAGCGGAGCTGCTGGATCGCGTACGTCAGACACGAACGATCCAAATGTGACTGCTTTTCCGTTCTGAGGGCAAACATTCCCCATGTCAAAGTCCAAACCCTTATTTATCTCGAATATAACCAAAAGCTCTAATTTGGGCAGCTCGGAGACAATTTCCTGCACTTTGGCATGAGAGCCGTGAATCTTGCCATTGTACAGTGAGGAATTGTCTGCGAAGAAAATCTTGGGCTCAATCTGTCTCAACCGTTCTAGGACAGCATGCACACCTGTATCTGGAGAGACACCGGTCCAGAAGGCTCCGATGGAGGTCGCAGCCAACATAGCCACGACTGTGTTAGCATGGTTGCCCACGAATCCGGCAACCCGATCGCCAGCCTGGAGACCTGCTTCCTTCAGCGCATTGGCGCATTGACGAACCCGTTCTCGCAGCTCTTTCCAGGAGATAAACTCGCGATCCGCCTCTGTAGCTCCAATCACGGCAATGGAATTCTCATCGGGATTGGCCGCCGGAAAGAGAAGATTCTCGGCAAAGTTTAGGGTACTCCCGTCAAAGAAGGGCGGCCGAGGAAATAATGCCTGATCGTTGTCCAGCACCTGAAATTAAGATTAGCATCGAAGGTATTTGTTTACATTGAGACATTGAGCTCTTGGGGGACTGACTTTCTGGTATTGGTTGTGGGCTTTGATATGTGTGTAGTGCCAAATATCTTCCCAGAACTTGGCCGGTTCCGATGTACTCCATTTCCAGAGGGAATCATAATTTGACAATGAAAGACCATGTTTCTTGTTCACCTTGGTCATGAAATCATATATCTGAGTAGATTCGGGGGAAGAGTGCCGCCATAGCTCCTTCACCTCGGAAACCACAACCTCGTCGATATGGGGCATGGCTGGAGTTCAATTGACGTCTTTCGATACGGGTCAAATGATGGCAAGTGTTTTCAATCGATGATTATCGATCTAAGAGACGGAAGGGAGAAACGAAAGTTTTTTCCCCCCAGAGAAAGTGGTAGTTTTTGTGGTTCAGGGGAGGGGGACAATGCGGGGACTCCTTGGACTATAAACTCCTCCGTAGGTTCCAGTACTGTCTATGGCAGGAGTTTCACCGTGGCATGCATGGATAGAATTGGATGGGGCAGGACAGACGATTGGATAGAAGGAAAAGAAAAGAATTACATGCAACAAGCCTAGCCAAGGGATCCCTGGGAACGCCGAGCGGGTATTGGATTGCCGCTGGAGATCCGCGGGTGCGGGTAACGATGAAGTGGTGGGATGCAAGCCGCTGAACGGAGTATAAGTAAGGGATGATCCCTGCTGGAGATTCAAAGTTGCTTTGACTTTCATAGATACATATTCTAAGTTCTTAACTTCTTGTCTACTGTACAGAGTACAAAGCTAGTCCCAGTCCCCCTCGATTGCACCCTTTGGAGGGGTTGTGTTTTCTCGATGCGGATATGCGGCATGCGGAATGCGGGCCACTGGGGTGACATCTGCTGCCTCAGGCCGGAACTCTACTCCATCGTTTAGTTACTAGTACATAGTGAGTAATTGTGGTAAAGAATAGGTGGAACCTTGAGAAGTCTCTAACAGCTATCAAATCAGTCTTGGTCTCGGTCTCGGCCTCGGCCATGACCGGCTTCCTCGGCCTTGGCCGTTTTCATCGACCCTTCATTTTATGCATTGCCATTTGCCATCGCTATACTAGTATGTACTAGTACTCGGTACATCATTTCATTATTTCATCACCACAGCATCACTCATCCTCAGCCAACTAACACATGTATATGGTACATGCCTACCGCAGTGCCTACTACTAATACATACATAGTACTAATATTCTAGTAGTCGGAAATATGGAGTACTACTCCGTAGAAGTGATACCCCTGAAATATCACCAGCATTGGAACATTGGAACTGGAACTGGAACACCGGATGTGTAAGGGCAGATGATGACCAAAGCAGGAAATCAGGCACAGTGGGTATTTTCCAGTAATTCTGAAGTGACGAACTAATCACTTCTCCTTCTCGTTCTCTGGTGGAACCCAAATGCACGAAAAAATTTCTCTCGTCTGTATTGAAATGTAAAGTACACCCCACCACCATAGACAACCGGGTATAATTACCGTACCGTGTTTCAATACCAGGAGGTGGACCTTAATGCAGCATCGAGCCATCATGCACTGCACTATTTACCTTGACCTTGACTGTCCAGTTTCATCTTTCCCCCCTTCCTCTCTTCTCCCCTCTCCTGCTATCGACGATCCAAACTACCTGGTTTGTGATCGAGAACGGAGACCTGTGTCATTGAACGTTGGGCTATTCCCCTGCCCAGTTGTTCCTCCCACCCCCCTTTTTTCGCCCCCATTCCACGTGTGAAGCCACACTTGCACACTCGAGGCTTCACCTGTGACCCGGAGGTCTTCGGATCCAGCCACAACAATAAATCACAATTAATCATCCGGAGGTACGTCTTGTTCTTATAATCCTACCTTGAATCAGCGCCATTCTGTACCGCCGATATCCCGACTTGCGCATTTCCCACGCCGTCCAGACCAGAACCCAGGCTGACGATCTTTCGCCGCATCTCAGTTCACCTCCTATTGGTGTCGGACGATAAACAGAACTTTGGACATAACTCTGAGGTCTCTTCTTACTTTCCTTTTGATCCCATTTCACCTCCTCCGTGGGTAGTCCCTACCTCGATTCAACAGAACGCTTGACTAGGACGCGTTCAACCTACACGCGCCACGCAAGCGATCTCAAACGAGTCCTCTTTTCCTTTTGAAAGTCTCAAGACAGTGCGCAAGCTCTGTCAGACCTCGGCCAGTCCTCAATCGCTGCTTCCCTCTGCGATGCCTCGTCGGTTTAGCAGCAACTCTTCCTCCAACGAAACTTCCAACTCCTCCTTTTCTCCTTCCTCAGGAAAGGGCGGCATCGCCATCAAGGCGCCTTCAGTCAAATCTAATCGCCTATCCCAACTATTCTCGAGCTCTCCTAAGTCCAAAGCCGAGTCTCAACCTATACACGCGGCTCCCCATTCGACCGGTGGGAACCTTCCTAACAACGCCTCTCCGCCGATTAGCTCGGCATCACTGTCCCTACCGACGATTTCTTTGTCCACGGCCACCGCAGATAACCCTCACACGGACGAAATGCCAACCACGCTCTTTCAACCGCCTAGCCCCGAGGAGGCCCGCCGGCTGGCCAAACAACATGCCCAATTCGGCCCCATCGGTCACTCCTCCCACCGCTACTCCAGTCGACACCCAGGCGGTGTCTTCCCGGAGCCGGTGATGGACGAGCCGCCGTATTATTACTTGCTTACGACCTATATCAGTTACCTAATCCTAATTGCCTTCGGACACGTTCGTGATTTCTTCGGCAAGCGCTTCCGGGAAGAGAATTACCGCCATTTGAAGCCACGTAACGGCTACGGTGCTCTCAACAGCGATTTTGACAACTTCTACGTGCGCCGTCTCAAGTTGCGCATCAACGATTGCTTCGAGCGTCCCGTCACCGGTGTTCCCGGGCGTACCATCACCCTCATCGACCGGGCTACTGATGATCACAACCAGCACTTCTACCTGACTGGCACCACCACCGATACCCTCAACCTCAGTTCGTACAACTATCTCGGATTCGCCCAATCTGAGGGCCCCTGCGCCGACATTGCGGAAGAATCTGTTCGCAAGTATGGAATCGCGACCCCCAGCACCCGAGCCGAGACCGGTACTCAGGATCTCCACGTCGAAGTGGAGGATCTTATCGCTCGATTCGTGGGCAAAGATGCGTCCATGGTCTTCTCGATGGGCTTCGGTACCAACGCCAACATCTTTCCCGCCCTCGTCGGAAAGGGTGATTTGCTCATCTCCGACGAACTGAACCACGCTTCCATTCGCTTCGGTGCCCGTCTCTCCGGTGCCTCGATCGCCATGTTCAAGCACAACGATATGAAGGATCTGGAACTCAAGCTCCGCGAGGCTATCTCTCAGGGTCAGCCCCGCACTCACCGGCCCTGGAAGAAGATTTTGGTGGTCGTAGAAGGTCTCTACTCCATGGAAGGCTCCATGTGCAACCTCCCCGGTCTCGTTGCCTTGAAGCATCGCTACAAGTTTAACCTTTTCGTTGATGAGGCACACTCTATCGGGGCTATCGGGCCCAAGGGTCGTGGCGTGTGTGACTACTTCAGCATTGACACCTCCGAAGTGGATGTTCTCATGGGTACTCTCACCAAGTCTTTCGGCGCCAATGGCGGTTACATCGCGGCAGACAAGGCTATGATCGAGAAACTGCGGGCCACCAACTCGGGTATCTTTTACGGTGAATCGCCCGCCCCTGCTGTTCTCATGCAGATCTCGTCCGCTCTTCGCATTATCAACGGCGAGCTCGTTCCGGGCCAGGGTGAGGAGCGCCTGCAGCGTTTGGCCTTCAACTCGCGGTACCTCCGCCTCGGCTTGAAGCGCCTTGGCTTTATAGTATACGGCCATGATGACTCGCCCATCATCCCTGTTCTACTTTTCAACCCGGCCAAGATGCCTGCGTTTTCCCACGAGATGCTCCGACGAAAGATCTCCGTCGTTGTTGTCGGCTACCCGGCCACCCCGCTGGTCTCGTCTCGTGCTCGTTTCTGTGTCTCAGCTGCCCATACCAAGGAAGATCTTGACCGCGTCCTGACCGCCTGCGATGAAATCGGCAACGTTCTTCAGCTCAAGTTCTCGACCGGCATTGCTGGTGGCGCACTTCCTCCTTCCGAGGAGATGGCACCTCCGCCCGAGATGGAGAAAGAATGGCATCGCAAGCGCTCTGTGCAGCTGACTCCTCCCCGGTGGCGCATCGAGGATGTTATCCGACGCGGAGTCCAGGATGTCAAGTCACCTCTGTATTAAATATGGCTCTGTCTCCGTTCTCCCCGTTACGTGATTTTATCTTTGAGCTTGATGCATATTGGAGTTGAGTCCTTGCGGGTCGAGAATTCCACGACCTCGGTTGATGCTGGCCACGCCGTATCGCGGTCTTCGAAACCCATGTGCCTCCTTACTGCTTCTTTTGCCTTGTCCGTTCTCGGCCTTGCTTCGACGTTGGATCCATGGCTTTGCTCGAATGTCCCAACATAGCTGCAGCAGGAAGTGACGTTTAGTACCTGGGATGAAGGAAACCAAGAAAAGAAAAGAAAACCTCCCTTTTCCCACCTGGTCATGAATTATTCGAACAGCAACGAATGAATATGTCCCCATTTCCCATATGATCCTTGTTCTGTTTCTCCGTTTGGAGGTACAGAAATTCCCTCGCCCTTTTTTTACCCTGCATTCAACCGCGCCCTCTTAAGCCGCTCTTCTCTTCTCTGTGACTCTTACCTTGCTTAAAATATTGCCTAATGCCGCCTCCCGTGTTTCCCACTTCGCATATGGTCATCCAGAACACCGACTGGCCAACCGTTTTTCTTTCTTGGTTGCTAGCTCACAGATTTGTCCTCTGGTATCAATTCCCTTGTCATCGGGATTCAATGCAGAGCGATAAGAGCACACATTGCTCAAGGCTATCGGTCCAAATATGATGGAGGACGATTAGGTCGGGCTGAGCTGGGCTGTCCTGGCGTGAGAAACCATGTACACATTACTTTCCTCTTACCTCCCTCTTAGGGCTGGCTCGGTTTCTAGCGGTTTGGTACCCGTCGAAACCCTTTTTTTGAAGTACTTGTTTATAATTAGATGATTCGTTGAATGTCAATGTCAATATCACGCGAACTTAAGCAGTAGCTCTTGCTTGTACTTATAGCTTTAACCTGATACTTAGTGCCATGAGTATTGAGATAAAGGTGATAGCTTCAGTTGATGAGTACCCTATAAATGTACATCTGTACAGAACAACCCGAGATGCAAAAGGAAACAGTAGTGTCAACCCCCAACCCCCTACCCCCAATCTATATCCGCCTTACAACCTTACATGGTATAAAAAAAATTCAAACGCCAATGATGTTGATACTCGAAAACCGAGATGCATCGGAGAAGTAACACTCCCCATCCAATAAGAAAAAAGAACCAAAAACAAGAGAAAGTGCCCGATGTGATAATGAATCGAATGAAAGGTCATTATGTCGTTAATGTGTCATCGTCACCCTCGGTCCAACGAGAGTGGTTTAATCGAATCCCAAAGGGACGCAGAAATAGGGATTCAGTATACACCCCAAAATAGATGGTGATCAAACAGTCCCATATCGTCCATGGTCCTGCCCAAGCAGGGCCTGGCTTTCCCGAGAAGGACCCGAGTGTGCACGCTCATCGCGCTCTGGCGATGTCGAAGGAATCCAACCACGCATCCACCCACGGACTCGACGCCACTTACCACGGCCGCGCTTGGGGTCCCCGTCTTCAGAACCGTAGCTCTCGTCATCCTCATCTTGCGGTCCATACATCAAGAACTGTACGCCCATGTAGCCATCCAAGAAGAGAACCCCAAACGCACCTAGGAAGAATGGGATAGTTCGCCCAATATATTCCCAGCGATCATTGCCATGGTCATCGGCCCAGCCACCACCGCCGTACGGTTCGAAATCGTACCAGGCGTTGGGGTTGGTGAGCAAGGAGGAGGAGTAGAAGAAGTTCCCACAGAAGGCAGCCATAAATAGCAGCGGTGAAAGGCCTTCGGTGCTTTTGCGACGGTAGTTCTTAATCAGCTGGGGTGGGCGTGAGCCCAGGTAGAGGGCGGTTGACATCCAGGAGAAGACGCGGCCCACGATCTCGAGGACTGTTTCACGGGGTGCGTGATAGATGGGCGGGTGAGGTGAAGAGCTGATGCCAGTAGGACTGGCATTAGCTAGGACCGCGCAAAGCAGCGAGGCAATGAGCATGGTGCGGGGCAGCGCGAATGGAGGGCTGGAGGCACTGCTTCTGACTCGGATTGACCGGCGCGAGGAGTTTGTCTTCTCATTTGTGTAGGAAGCAGTCGGTCCGGCTGCTGAGTTGAGGGTTGATCCAGTCTGCACTCCCACGTCTTGCACCTCGGATTTTTTGGAAGCCATGTCGACGGGCGCGGGCGGTTGCTGCGCGCCATTGTTGTTGGACGAGGGATCAACACCCTGTAGAAGACCGGTTGCGGGATCGGAGTAATCATGCGAGTGTGGTACCTCGGAATAGCCTTCATACCGCCGAAATTTATAGTGTGTGTACCAAAAGAACTGAGTGACCAACGCAACATCGACGAAGACGTAGTAGCTCGCGACCACCACCTGCCAGCCGGCCTGGCGGGTAAAGATGGCGCCGAGGAGGTTGCTCACATCGCCGAAACACCAGATGACGAGGAAGAATATGGAGAGACCGGAGGTGGATTGGAGTTCATAGTTCTTGAAGATTTGAGGTAACTGGGCGAAGAGCCAGGAGACAATGCTGAGAGTGCCGAGAACGGAGGAGATTAGCGCGAGGGGAGTGGGGAGGCAGATGTGGAGATGTGAGGAGATAGCGGTCAAAAAGGACGAGGAGGGTTCACAGTGGTCAGGAAGAGACCCGGCGATGATACTGTGTAAAGACGGCGGAGGCATAATCTAGGAGGAACCAAAGAAAGAGTCGCGATGGCCGTGACAGCTCCAGTCCGTGGCCAGCTCTCTAATGTGTAGGAGTGTATGGTGGAGGCCGATGCCGAATCCGGGGAAGCGATAGGCGGGGATAGGATGGAAGCGACCGATTCAGAGGAGAAAGAGACCAAACAAAGGACCAGACAAAGAGAGGTGTATCAAGGGATAGTCTAAGTCTAAGCAAGAGAGGAAAGTAGAGGAAAGAAGAGAGGAGAGTGAAGGGCGATGTGATGTCGAGGTAGGGCGAGGGCAGTCACGGTCACCCCTCGCACTCAGCTGAGCCTTCCTTATCTTTGACCGGGGCTGACTCACGCGATTAGAATCCGCGGATATGCATATCCAGCCAATCAAAGATTGCTTATCTCATTCAGTGGGGCCCGGTGGAGTCCCGGTTTGGCCCGTGACGATCAACTGCGCCCACTGGGCATCTACTTACTTCATCTGATTTGTACTGATACAGCTGATCTTCATGCTGGTGTTGATCAAGAATGGAATAATCATAATCATTATTACCTAGGGGTATCTACCATACTCTGCCCACCACTGTCAATCTACAGCATCACTGCCAGGGCCAGCACACCCGCTGCAGCTACAGCCCCGGACGCCATGACTCCATTTGCCGGTGCGGAGTTTCCATGGCCTCCACTGTGAGCTCCTCCAGTGGGCTCATAATGCTCCGACACCCAACTCTTGACGCTACTCGGCAGATCCTCATACCATTGGGGGTAGTGACCGTTGGCGATCTCGCTGAAGATAGACGACCGAGCAGACGGGTTACCCAGTTGCGACAGGTAGGAGGCGGGCACTGCAGTGATGAGCACCGACTCGATCGAGGCCGGGGGCATATCGGCGGTGATTGATGGCATGTCCGTCACAGAAGGCATGCTGATGCTACCGGCAGTCGTCTCGCTACTGCCGCTGCCGCCGCCAAGGTGCGTTGCGCTAGGGAAGTCCGCAGTATCGGTCAAGTACTGGCTGTAGTCCGACATATAGTTGGTGGGGATGCCACTGTAGTCCGTAAGGTAGTTGAGGTAGTCGGTATCCGTGGCCCTGTATTTGAAATATCCACGTCAGAATCATGCATGTCTTGGTGGAGGTGGAGAGTAGGTCTATGTTCAGATGGGACAATGGAACACTCTTACACGCTGTTGAGATCACTCATGACACTGTTGTAGTAGCTCATCGAGTCATCATTTTGCTTCTTCTCCAGTTCGACGTTGGCCAGAACGGAGGCTGAGAGGCACAACAGAGCCAGGGTCTTGGAATGCATCTTGATGGCAAAATAAAAATGAGCGATAGATCTGAAATATTAAAATGTAGATCTGTATATAGAAAGGAGTGGCCTAGAAAAGATAGGAAGGAAGAAAATTGAGATACTAGAACGGATCAACCATGCGATGAGGGTACCGGCTCCAATTTAAGGGTCCTCCAACGTCCCTTCAATCCCTCCAGCCCCAGTGGACCAGACCATTAATTAATTTCAGCCTCCACGGGAAGAATCATGGTTTCTTCGTATCGATCCACAGAACCAAAAACCCAGGGCTAGGCAAGACCTTCAGCAAATCCCCTAGCTGAGTATGGAGTAGTCAAGATGGAACACCTCCGAGATGCAGGGTCTAAGCCTTCTTTTCCTGTGTCAATCCAATCACAGAACCCAGGTCAGCACGGGAAAAGAAAAGTTTGTATTTCAGGAACGAGATGATTGGAGACACCGGCTCGTGAGTTTCCCCCGATATGGGACTGGTGGGACAACTTTGGCCATGCTCGTATTCCTGCTGGGATTAAAAGGGGTTTTAAGCTAAAGGAGGACCGTTAGCCTGGGGTTATTGTAGGCAAACTACCCATGTTGATCGTGAAAATTGTGGACTGCATGGTCGAAGCTCAGATAAAGTTTCGAGGCCTTTGTCAGGGATGCCGTCGACACGCTCCAACGTGCCTTTCACCATTTGATACTGTCCTTAAATTTCCCCTAGGCACCTGCCAGGCCCGCATTGCATGGCACCAAGCATCTTCCTAACCCGACAAGCCTCTGGCTCGAAGTTTATATGACCAGAAAAGAACCTGATCGACACATATAACTGCGGGTCTAGTGGGAACAGATACGAGGTGCATTGTTGGTTGAGGCTTGAACCTTGGAATACGAGCCGCACAGATTTTTCTCGTCTCCCAATTCGATCTCACCTCGATTTTCTTGAGCAAATTCGCAGGGATCAGCTTGTCGCCAAGACTTAGTCCCTGAAGGGTCCAGGTTTAAATTGGCGAGTCCTCGACTTGGGGTGTATACCCAGGATACAGCGGGGACCAAACCTAAATCTGGAGACCGGTACAGCATACAGAAAATCGAGAAACCGTAAATAAGTTTCTGGGAGATAATAAGATCTTCTTTACTTGAAATGACCCGTCTCCAGGGGTAATAGCCAGCAGATAATTTCGAGGTCAAAAAAGCAAATAGCAGGATCATGATTCATGAAACAATGAGCTCAGCCATAAATATTCGTAATCACGTCAGTCCCACTCATCACGAGGTTTTCTTCATTACTCACTCTCGGGAAAAAAAAAAAAAAGACAACTTTCATCATGTCCACTAGGCTGAAAATATACTAGCAAGCCACCCAATGCTTGCTCGCATCAATTCACAGTTGAAAAAAAATAATAGAAAAGCCACAACCCACCTGGCATCATAAGGAAACATTCTCAATGTCGTAAAAGTCTAAATTCCTATTCAGAAACCGTCCTCTCCCTGGTGTCGTGAATGGCTTCGGTTACGACTGTGCCGATGATTAGGGTAGTCACCGTATCCGAAGTGACTACGATGGCCATGATCTCTGTGATGGCTGTGATGGCTGTGATGGCTGTGATGGCTGTGATGGCTGTGATGACTATGGTGACTAGAATACGACCAGGAATGCGACTGCGGCGTCATCCTTCTTCGCTTTGTCTTCCAACAAGCCCAACGTGTGATATACCATGGTGATTTGGAAAGTATTCGGCGGTACTGGAAGTAGCAGCAGCAGCGGCGGTACATCTGTCATTCCATATGTATTCAGCCGCTATGGTTGCAACTGAAAGAAGGGTAAAGTGACTTCGGACTGGTAAGGTTGTATTATACATACCTAGCAGCAGGCAAACATTTATGTCGATGACCATCAGACGGCTGATATACATCAATACTCATGGATGCGGCTGACTTGCCCCGCACGACCCTTGCGCAATGCAGGAAGTCTGGTATGCGTCTACCTACAATCAGTATGGCAGAGATTATGCAGCAGGCGTCTAATAGAGGGATCATGGCCCCGTTCTTTACTTGGTTTCGACTACCGAGAACGGCTGTGCATGCTGGAAGAGGGCAAAAACAAATGGTATTGCAATACGTCATCTTCAAGTGGATCAAGTGTAAAAAGAATAGAATGAAGACAAAAAAAAAATGACTCGGATGACTCGGGTATTCCGGCGAAAATCAGAAAATAAACCAGACAAAAAATCCAATGCAAAGACCGCGCTGGCTGTTGATCAAGTAACAATCACAGGTCGCTCCTCAGCAGCGGAAGGAAACAAAGCAGGTCGTCAAAAGTGTGCATCCACTGGTGGGGCATAAATGTGGCCAAAGGAAAATCGACAATATCACGGTTGCATGAAGAAGAGAAAAAATGAGGAGAGAAAAAGAAATGAAAAGAATGTAAAAGGGCCAGTCTGAGCTGATGCGCCCAGCACAATTTCCTGGTCTTTCCAGGACAACTCGACGGGCCCCTGGATATATCCACAGTCACATTGGTAGAAGAAGTTGATATACAGAAGACGAATCATGCTGTCGGGCTCTGCGCACTTCGCAGATTATTATGTCTCGCCCGCTGGGACATCCAGTTTACGAGCATCTCGTCGAGTTGGTTGTTCATCTCTTTAAGACGTTTGCTCTCTTCCTTGAAAAGACGACCGGTGACAGGATGATCAGACCCGGCCGGGGGGATATTGGATTTGTCATGGACAATAATGAATAGGTCGCGAATGTCGTTCTCATCTTCCAAGTATGATCGTAAGCTAGCGTCACTCCAGCTTGGAGTATCCACTGAGAATGTGTCCACCGAACCAGGCGCGGCCTCGCTACTCTTCGAGTTATGCACGTCAACTTCAGGAGACGACGGTGGTGAGTAGGGGGACGCGGAGTGCGTCCGTGGTCCGGCATCTGCCGTCAACCCAGGGGCGGCGATTGGAATATGCTCTCCGACCGGAGAGACATCCACAGGCGACTCGACTCCCATTGCTCGGTCGTAGTCGGTGACCACCTTGGGTCTTAGTTTTTCTGGCGGGGAAGTCACGGAAGGCTGCTGCACCGTGGTCTTGGATTCGTAGGGTCCTCTCCATTGAGCTTCGCTTGATGGCCGATCGACCGGGGATGTCACCTGTTCCTGAGATTCGGCAGTTGCAAACGAATCCTTTGAAGGGCTGGTCTGGCTCATCGGCGATGTCACTATCCCTCGGCTCTCTTCCATGTTGCCTGATTCCTGCGACGCCACACGCCGGATGGACTGCCCGGACTGGTTCGCATCCTTGGCCGCCTCTGCTACGAAATGACCATCGGCTCTCGTTGGGGACATGGTCGTGGGAGGTTGCTTCTGTAGCTTGTTGCTGGTTTG
Organism: Penicillium sp. S1701; assembly: GCA_023626415.1. Classification (NCBI taxonomy): domain Eukaryota; kingdom Fungi; phylum Ascomycota; class Eurotiomycetes; order Eurotiales; family Aspergillaceae; genus Penicillium; species Penicillium sp. S1701. The sequence goes on along the minus strand of JAMAGY010000003.1, from coordinate 1,363,797 downwards.
TCTCTGTGGCTTGACCACTCTTTGTTCCGGCGAAAGAGACTCGGATGAAGTCTTTGGCTGCGGTGAGGCCCGGAAATTTGACTCTGCTGGAGACCTCTCGGCCTCTTCATAATCATCGATTGATTTGCCCTTTTTGTCTTTCCGCTTGAATAGTCCACTGAGCATACCAGACTTCTTGTCCTTGCGTTTCTTATCCTCTTTCGCCTTATCCTGGGAGGACGATTTGCCCTCCAGACTTTCAAGACTTCCGCGTGGCTTGAAAACTGTTAGAACTTATCTTATAATTGGTAATCAGTTAGTAACATACCTCTTTCCACTCGACAAGGCCATTGCCATTGCTAGACTCGTCGCGCAGCAAATTAGGCGTAAGAGAAATCTTTTTCGGTTCGGCGGTATCATCCTTGAAGAAGGAATCTGTGTTTCGTACAGTACCATTTCTGGATCTACTGACGGTTGGCTCTGTTGCTAGATCAATATCAGGTCTTTACGCTCAGTCGGGTGAATCGGGGGTCGTTTTTTACCTTCTGGATCGAAGAATTCCTCACTAGAGCGACGGGGGTCTGAGATCGAACGCTCCGGCTCTTGTTTTTCTTGGAGGTCCGCCTCCTCTGCCTGCTCTGCAGGCTTTTCTTTCTGCGCTTTTGGTCGAAGGGGTTCCACCACAATGTCATCTGTCTGTTCTTGGGCATCTCCTTCCTCCGATTCAACGGTTTCGTCATCGTTGAAGAAGTCACCATGTTCGGAATCATTGTCCGACGAGAACTCAACATCCGAAGCTTCAATATATGTTGGTGGCGCGAAGTTTACAGTCTTTGCGTTGCGTCGACGCATCGCCTTTTTCAAAGGATTCTTAGATTTTTCAGAGTTGTCACCGAGCATGGTCGCAGAAAGCTATTTATGTTAGAACGCGTCCAATTGGGAGATACAGTCCAAGACATACATCAACATTCCGGTGTTTGTTTAATCGAGCAAGTCTCTCGGTAGGTGTTTCAATGTGCTCTGCTGGGAGGTACCCTGGTTGCTATTAGTGATATTCGAGGGACATGAGAATGGTCCGGACATACCAATGCTGCCATCCTTGACCACACGCACCAGCCACCAATAGCTGTTACTGTCATCCAGAAGGACCATGGTATCTCCCTTGGCGGCATTGGCCTGTCCATCAACAGTTGCGACAAAATTGTGAAGAGCGTAGACGAATTCGAAGTCAATATCCTCTGTTTACAATCAGCTTTAGCCCTCTTGTGCAGTGGCCATTCCCCAGGGCCTCGCCTTACCGTCATCAATTGAGGGGGAACTAGAAATTTTGTCCATTAGATCATCATCAAGAAGATCGTCACTCTCGCCATCGGCCAGGTCGCCATCTTCATGATCGTAATGTCCATTTGATCCCATCTCATCCTCCATTTCGTCCTCATCCTCGTACATCTCATGGCTATGGTCATCGGTTCCCGGTGCGCCCATAATCTCCGCTTTTGAATCCTCCTCCGCATGTCGGATTGACTTTTCCTGGTGGGGGGCAGGCCGGCCTACCCCTAAAGGAGCTGGTGCTTCGGGTTGTTTCGTGTGGTCTTTCGCAGATGGTGTGTCATGGTCTTGAAGGTCCAGTGTGTCTAGGGCAATCGGTGATCAGCACAGAGAATAACCAGGTAGATTTTCATGATGCGGACATCACTCCAACAAGACATACCAGCTCGTATTATCTGAGGCCTCGTCATGTTTACGGGATACAATCAACGTGGGATCGGCGGTGAGCGGCGGAGATGCGAGTGACACAAGAGGTCAGGGGGAGGTGTGATTGTTAAACCAGCGCTATTGGGCGAGAAGGAGGCGGAAGTAAATAAGGTGTGCGAACAGGGAATCCTGTGGCCAGCGCTGTGAGATTCAGAAAGGTAATCTGGGGTTCACCACGGAGTCTCTGCAACTGGTCCGCCGGTAAAAGAAAGACTGCGCCTTGTCAAAGGTGGGGTGGCTGGGCTGCACTTCAAGTCGCAGTCGCAGCACGAAGGGCACGGAGACGGAGAAAAGAAATTACTGCCAGAGCGACATCAAAGAAGAAAGGAAAGGACTGTTTGGAGGTTTGAATCTCAAGCATCCCCAAGTCTGGGCCAAAAGGAGGTTGCGTTCAAAACAAGCGCCCCTTGCGCGCGGCTAAGTGATAGGGGGCCGCGAAGCCCCTGAGACCGCCCCAATCGGGTTAGGGCTTAGGGCCGTGGCTTGTATACTATGATGCATATATCTACAACTACTAAAGTACGAGGATGTCGTGAAGGGCTTTCATTATTCTAGGCCTTGGACTCTTAGAGTTCTGGAGGCTGACCCTGGTAGGATGGGATGGTTGCTAGGTGTGAGTTGCATGATGTTGCATGGTCTGTTGTTGTGGTATTTCCCAATCGGATGCGACAAGACCCTTGATTCATTGCCGATCCTAACTGCATCCTAGGACCCTCAATTAACAAAATTAATGCAGACTCACACTAGCTGCAGCTGGATTGACACGATCCAATCCTTTTCCAATATAAATATCTCCTATTTGATGTGGGTTGGGCGTATATTATTTTCCTAGTTCGAGAAAAGCGGGGGTTCTCTGGCGCCCATTCCAAGCAACTCTATATGGACGTTTGGGTATGGGGGATATTCCCCGATTGCTGAATTGAATTACAGTGCCAGTAGCTCTTTCTTTTTTTGTCTTTCAATGTTTATTGGCGGTATACTACCGGGACTATGTTGCCGTGACGTTCGAGGTGAGGTATTGGTACTAGTATGTATGTAAATATATATTCTTAGATTCATACGCTGTACCCACTGGCAGCCTGAGGCAATCCTAATTTACTACTAACTAGTCTACAGAATCAGGGTGAGATCTCGTAGAGACACTCGTGGACACATTCTTTTCAAAAAATGGACCTTCGAGATCTAAGACGGTTTTGACAATGTCTTGTCGCATCTGCTGTGGAAGCGTGTCAGGCTGGATCTTTGACATGGTAACACCATCAAGGAATTCAAGAAGGATCATTTGAACTTGGCAGGCAGCAATAGTGAATAAGAATGCAGCATCAAAGTAGCATTACTCTTAGCCAAGACGGTACACCGGCGGACTTCATGCCAGACATGCAGACTGGTCGTATGTATACCCATCGACTGTCCCAAAACGGCCCAAGGGCGATCAGCGATCAGCTGATCCACTCCGGAATCCCCCGACCATGCCCTGTCCTCTCCGGTTGTCCCCGATTGACCAATCTCTCTCTTTTGATTTCCCCTCTGACCTCACTTTGCTTCCCCATACCTTAGTCTTTTAACCTCCTTGATAATTTTCCAACCCGGTCCCCCTATCTCCTCTGAATCTCGAGTATCTTTCATCCGTCAGTTTCACCATTGCTCGACCCCGCGATTTCAGAGGTCGACCCCACTTTTCAAACGCTTATCGCCCCACGTCCAAGACACAAACTGACTTCACCACTCGAAACACTCGAACGAAAAGGTCGGAAGTGCTTCTGCAACCCGACTCTGAGCCTACGACAGGCTCGACATCCAAAACGACGTCTTATATTTCGCCCCTGTCGAGGGCATGGCGTACCCGGAGAGACATGGGCTAGCGGGCTTGAGGATTGAAACTTCTTTTCGCGAGAAGAGATCAGGATGGTCTGCGGAAGAGGAAAGGAGGGGGAAATCGACAGAGAGTGGCGATGGTATCGAGAGCGAACACACCAAGACTCATGACTACAACGCGCACCGCCGCGATACTAATGAAGACCGCAGTGTGTTAAGAGATTTGCATTCTGCAACGCCTCCCATCTCAGTCCCTCGCCCTGAAGGCCGCCCAGCCGACGACGCCGAATATCCCCATAAACCAGATGATATTGCTGGCTCCCCTTTGGACACCTACCTGCAAAAGCGTCGTCCCTCCATCTCCTTCCACCCAACGGTCTCCCTTGATTCGGGTCTGCAATGCCCTCTCGAAGAGCCTCTTGTGAAGGGTGATGCCAAGAACCGCCCCCCGCAAAAATTCGAGTCCCGGACCTCAGGTCTCCGGAACGCTCTTTCTCAAGATGACGGCTCAGCCGACCCGCAACCTGTCGCCTGGGACTGCGAATCCAAGCGGTCTCTAGAAGAGCGGGGTATCCCGACCGGAGCCTCCCGTCCACGACCTCTCGCTTCCCCCGAGGATGGCGCCATCGCAATAAATGAAATCGATCAACCAACTTCACTCACATCGGTATCGACAGCGTCACCCGGAGATGAAGTGCGGACACCCCCAGATGGCAGAGATGTGCTCTCTCCTTTTTACATAACTTCGCCCACCCAGTCATTGACGTCCCCCGAGGACCGCAGCGCATCATGGTCTGGCGGTGTCATGACACCGTTTGGAAGCAAACGCAGCTCTGGAATAGATCGCAGCAGCAGCCTGCGGAACTCTACACGCCATAGCTCGCGACGATCGACTCTTTCCAGCGGAAAATCGCCTGCCAGCATGTTCCTGTCCATGTGGTCCTCTGGCAAGGAAGAGCCAGTCACACAACCGGATGACGAGGGCCAGATGGTGGGAACTGACTATGTTCTGGGGAAACAGATTGGCTTTGGCGGTTTCAGTGTTGTCAAGGAGGCTTTCAAAGTTGAAGAGTATGGCGAACCCAAGCGCCTTGCTGTGAAGATCGTGAAGAAGCAGGTGACTGGCCGCAGCGAGAAGGAAAACGAAGACGTGCAAGCAGAGTTCGACCATGAGGTGCGGGTTTGGCGATATCTTAGCCACCCTCATGTTCTGACTCTCGATGCCGTTTATGAAACTGATTTCGCTACGTTTTGCTTCACCAAGCTCGCTATCGGTGGTACACTCTTTGACCTGGTCCGCCAGAATCGGCAGGGCCTCAAGACACATCTTGCCAAAAAATATGCCTACCAGCTGGCATGTGCTATTCGTTATCTCCACGAAGATGCCCGTGTAGTGCACCGCGATATCAAGCTCGAAAATTGCTTGCTCGATCCCGTTGCAGACAAAGATGGCCACATATCTTCCACGCTGGTACTCTGTGATTTTGGAATGGCAGAATGGATGACAATCGACAACGGCGGAGATTCTCCTGACCCTTATGATGAGGTTGCTGATCGGCCACCCCCAAAACAGATGGGCCCTGCAGGCTCCAGCACGAGTGTTGCTGGCAGTCTCGAGTATGCCTCGCCGGAGCTGCTCCAGTCGACCGATGGTGTAATTCACCCCTCAGGTGATATCTGGGCCTTTGGCGTGATTGTCTTTACTATGGTTGTGGGCTCTCGTCCCTTCCAGGATTCCTTCGCCCCTCGTATTCAGGCCAATATTCTCAACGGCACATGGAATCGCGACGCCGTCCTCGGCGAAGTAACCGATGACTTTATACCTCAAGACCGTCGTGATGCTTTGGAGCTGGTCAAGGGCTGCCTCGAGATGGATGTCGATAAGCGATGGACCATCCGCGACATTCTGGGATGCTCCTGGCTGCGTGAAGTCGCTGAAACCGCCGAAGACAGCTCGCCTGAGTCTGCCTGGAGGCTATAAGCGACCTGTGCATCTTTCACCTCGTCTGGACGAACCCAACACGTCGCCGGGCCGACGTTCTCTCGTTACATTGTTTTTTTTGTTTTCGTGCTTTTCTACCGGCGCTTTTCAAACTCAAGCGCTGGTGTTTTTGGATTTTTTGTTCTTGGTCACCATGATACCCATTCTTTCTTAGTGACGTGTGCTTTTGCTAACTTTTTCTGATTTTGGATACCTCGTGGAAACTCGTGTTTGATGCATTTCGAGTTTCTGATTTCGCAGTACTGATGGATTAATGATTTCTACCCTCTCGCAGTTTGTTTGGCAAGGCGTTTTGTGCGTTTTAAATTTCATGGATCTTTTCGCTACTTTCATGGTTGTACTCTATACTCAGATTTAGCTTTGCTGATATTCTGTTCCTCAGCTCTATATGCAGTTTTCTCTTCCGCTGGCAGGCTCCTGGCTGGAACATAGAAAGAATTAAATCAAAACAAAAAATATTTTTTAATTCAAATCCATGATCTCTACAATCGCCTTAATTGAGTCGGAACACAATCTATCTACCCTCTCACATTGTCACAACCACCCCAAAAGTTCTCCCATCATATACACGAATGAATGTACAACGAAATGCAATGGAATCCCCCAACCCAAACTGTGATGTATCATATACTATTCACCAAGGGAGGTACTCTAGCCCGGTTCCAAACAGAGCGGCCTTTCAGGCCTTTTTCACGTGCAGACGAGTAAGCAAGGCAACATCCAAGAGAAAGGTAGCTTGCTCTCGAAAAGAGCAAACTGATTCGTGTACCAGAACTGATTAATTGTGCAGTGTGCAGAAGGATGTCCCCCGCAGTTCCTCGGCGAGTCCGTGTTGGACAGGAGATCTCTGCGAGACTGCGATGAGCAAGGAGGATCCTTTTTGGCTAGTTCGGTTTTGCATTGCTTATGCTGGGATTGGTGCGTTTGCCTGTACTACGAACGTATTGGAGGGGTCTAGAGCAAGGTATGAATACGATTTACAGTGTTGCGTGCCAAATTCTAAACACAGGCAAGGGCTGGTGATTTTCGAATATTGAGGTTTCTGTTGTTTACCTGTGGAAGGACCTGTTTGTCAACCTTGCATAGTTTATGCGACGGCATTTTGAGTAGATTGAAAGTCAGATGGAATCATTCAATGAGTCTGAACCCTGTATGCAAACCACCAAATTCAGGATGTGCGAGTTCCACGATCTTGCTTTAGAACTAATCGCCTTCAAAGCAACGTGAACACAAACACTGCGGCATAGGCCACCCTGCCATGAACAACCACACTGTGCGATAGTTGCCGGCAAGTAAGCCAAGAAGTGAATGCAATATTCAACGAAGCCGATATCAATATCCAACAATGTTATCAAGGATCCGGGGTAAAGGAACTGACGTTAAACGGCAAGCTGCTGAAGTTGGCCTGATGCCGCCAGAGAACTCGGCAAACAGACCATATTACAAGAGCCGAACATCGTAAACCCGGATTCCTTGTCTTCTGGTCAAGCATGCATTGTAATCTGGCTGTTCGGCATACGCAAAAGGAAAAAAGAAAAAAAAAGAAAAAAGAAAAACTAGCTCAGCGCCAAGTGACAGCTGTCGTCAGTGAAGGCAACACTACATACTATATTGAGGACCTGAAGAGTGATGTATCCAACAAACAACTTGAACTATCAGAAAGACACCGTGGGCGGGGGAAATGAATCAAGCAATGCGATGTCCCATGTTCCAATCTGACGATCGGCAATGCGCTCATTCAGCCTCAAACATCTCGCCAGCCCAGCCAGCCCCGTCAAGCAGTCCATCAGTCCATCATCATACAGGTTCCGTTCCACAACCACCAGACAGACGCAGACCAGCCACTAGTTAGAGAGCTTCAGCAAAGGCCCAGCCCAAAATGGCGCATGCTCCGGTCGCAAGAATATGCGGCAACGGCCCCAGACAAGCAAAGAAATGGGAGTTCTTTTTTGGTCGAATCCTCAATGGCCCGATGACCAGATCACAATCCCCAAGAGCAAAGAGGCAAAGTCGATCTAAAGCAACGCGCGGTTGCCCAGAACCAGCCAAAGACGAACCAACCGTTCCTAAACAATGAGTATCTAGCTCTGTACGTTTGACAATTTGGTTACGTCGGGGCGTCATTAGTCTGTCATGGAACAGGCATCTCATCCTGGTCGTTGGTCACTAGTAGGCGCATCAAGGACCGAGGACAAGGGGAACAAAACGAAAGCGAACAAGCCCGTCGTCAGCCACCCCCTCAGTGAGTCAAAGTCCGGCGTACTGTGCCCGGGTTCATCAGCGACCGATGAGGAAAGGATGGAAAAAGTTTGGACACCGGCCAAATTTGGAGGCTTGAATGGTGGCAGAGTTGGGAGTTTGGATCTGGAACTTTGTAGTTCGTAGTGGAGGCTTGATGAAAGAGGCTCACGCTTTGGATTTGACTTTTGCTACATGGCTGGCAAGTTTCCTTTTTGTTCTAGCTTTGAGATCTGTTGATTTCTCCGTGGAGTTGCGGATTTCTGAAAGCAGCATCGTGGTGATCTCAGCGATCTCGATCTCAAACAAATTCAGCCGATGGTGACATATGCTCCCCTAACATCACCCGCATTGACTTAACCTTTTTGTTTCCAAGTTTGGGGGATGGCTGATCCGCCACTGGAAGATGAAATTTGTTGGGTTGACTCTGGTTAGCTAGCGAATAGTTGGATCGAGGGTTATAATTTCCATCTCAGCTTTGAGCGGTTGGTAGTTAGTAGCCTTCACCAGCGGAGGCCAGATAGAACCCATCTCATAAGCCGCCTTATCCGGAATGTTGTCCCCGTTGAAAATAGGAGCATATACGCCGCTCTCTAGCTGTTCCAGTCTCGACATTCCCCAGTTAGAAGTACTATCTCTTTCACCAGCGTTTGGTTTGAAATATGACCAGCAACCTCGGGATTGTACCTGGCATCCACCAGGACATCCAGGCATAAGTGTTTTCTTCTCTTCATAGGTCGGAACCGATCGGCTTCGGCAGTAATCTCTAAGAAGCTCAAGTCTACTACTCCGTATACTCCGTAAAGAGCAGGATATAGTGGCGGCAATACCGGATGTGGACGGAGGATCGGAGAGGCGGGAATGTGATCCTGGGAAAGTAGAGTGACTTCGGTCTACAGTAGGACACGCGTTGCTCCACCACGATCGGCTGTGGGAATCATGGGTGAGGAAGGTTGAAGGCGGATTAATTAGAATTTTCAAATGTCGTGGATGGATTTTTGCATTTGGCTTTTGGGATTGTACTATTGCGGTCTGTCTGTAATGGCTTGGGTCTGCGGAGCACTAGATACTCCGTACATCTTAGCTGATTGTACGTCTTTGGGAACCAGGATGATCATCATCCAAAGACCCCAAAATATTAGTTTTTTAAATAAAAATCAAAATTAATTTTTTTTAAATAAAAAATAAACCTAAGAGCTAGTCAGATTGTGCACTGCATGGAAATGGTTAACGACGGAGCATGATCATGATTATTGATGAGTGATAGCCGAGTGTCTAGACTTGCATCCCCCTCCAAGGCTCCCATGTGCTTTTTTGGCTTGAGTCTAATCTTAGACCTTTAGACGGCCTGAGACATGGCTACGTAATTATGGTCGTGCTGGCCCTCCACTTCTCCACACCGTATGCGGTAATTCCAACACACTTCATTGATACGCAGACATGTCGTTTACATGTACTTATGTACTTATATAGTTTGCTTGTTAATGACTGGGAAAGATCAAGATATCTGATACCAGCACCTCTCACCAGGGCTCATGAAACTTAAACGACCGAGACCTAAAGTTAAATTAAAACCCCCACAAGGAAACAAGACAAGACAAATACATCAAGCACAGCGCAGTGATCTATGTGTTAGACCGAAGACGGTAGTAGTGCTTGGGGCGCTGGTCCAGAAGACACGACACTCCGAAGATCAAATTGATCAAACCTCGAAAATATGCTCTCCAGACAGAGGAGTACTTTCGTACTGTAATATCAAATTCCCGAGCCGCTGTGCGTGCGCTACCCTTTGATTGAGGCGCAATTTTGTTTGGCCCCTGCGCCGGGCTGAGGCATGTCTGGAATCCCTCTCGCATGCAGTTGACCCTCCCCTGATTGTCTTTGTTGCCTTTTGCGACCCGTCATTCCGGTTCTTTGGCGCTTTTTCTCTTTGTCTCGAACCCTGCCGTGACTCGAGTATACCCGAGGGAGGGGGTCGAGAAAAACCAATAGGCCCAATAATAATTGAATAATCCTTGAGAATGGTCGGACATTCAAGCCCGAAAAAAGAATCATCCCAAAGTGCCCGACCAGATGGCTTTCAGGTCTGTTCCTTGAATTCCAACTACAGGACCCTCCTCCAACCCCGAAAATGACCAAAGTCAAACGATCTTTGTTGCATGGTGTATCGCCTCACGATCATCGCATTAGAAAACCCCCATGACCTTGGATAGCCTCTCACCTCACCCTCACCCCTGCCCGATCTAAAAAGGGGGTGTGGGCTGCGAGGTCGCCCATCCCATCCCTCTAGGGCTTACTCCGTCGACGAGGATTGTCTCGAAGAGAGGGGGGCAGAGAAGAGGGGCAATGATCCTCATTTTCTTTTAGGGCCAGGATCTCGGGAATAGAGGATGGATTAGCACAAAAATGACGCTAGGAATCTCAGCCCATCGCAATCCGCAAATCCATGTACACCCCCTCTCGTCAAATCCCCACCGATGTCGTAGATTTTTCTAGGGCGCAGGATACGGTAGCCTTGACCCATTCGTCACATAGTACGGAGTAGACCCATCAAATCTACATCTACCATACCGCGTTGCTTTGCGTTGGCGTTGCTTTGCGTTGGCGTTGCGTCGCGTCGCGTTGCTCCAGCGATTTTTTGCATGCCGAGGCGAAACACGGCCGATGTGATATCGACGGCTGGTGTACTCCATACATCACACACACATATTGCACATCCGGACCCAGTCGGCAGGCCCAAATATCTGTTTAGTCTCGGTGGGTTGTGTGGTCTCCCAAACATTCGGCGCCCAGCCGCAAGGACGAGGGGAGGATGCAAGGAGCCTTTACTTTTGGGAATTGAACAGACATTATGGCCAGTGTCGGGGCTGATCTGGTATCAGAAGTGAGAGTGAACAGGGCTACCAAAATTTACTTGACGCATGATACAGGTTACCCCATCGTAGCGGCACAACCTCCCTCCGCTCAAAGTTTAGGAAATTGATGCTGGGGGGCGATTGAACGGAATCAGAGCCCCGCCCGGGTTGCTGAGCGCTGTGTAATTGATCTGGGGCCCGGGTGACGGAGCAATTGGAGCAAAAGCAAATTCAATGTACGGAGATGGAGTCAGTCACGGAAGTAGACAGTATACACACACATACACACGGGGCAATCCGGTTTAGCAGCAATGCTGATCGGCCTTCAGCTTTGCTGTGTTGGACCCAACCCATTTGCTGGGTACTGTATACTCCATGTGTACTCCATACTCCGTATAGTATTATATGCCGAGCGACACGATAATTTTACATGCTATCGTTTCGTGTCCAGTACTTCGTACCCCGTACTTTGTATTTGGTGTTTGAACGTAGGGAATGTACCAGAAACTCTGTCGCGACACCAATCATGACCGGCACGCAAGTTCTGTGGAGTAGTGCTCCAACATGGAGTACCTATCGGGTGAAGAAGTATAGTTAGATTATTATTACCTCGCCCGCGCCCTCCCGCGTTGGCATAATAGTGCAATGTACTTTACTCCTTCGCTACTGTGTGATTGACAAGGAAATCTCGGATGACTTCCTTGATAGGTGACCCTTCCGCGTGCATATGAATAGGTGTCTTGCTATTTTTTTTCCCCCTGCAACGGCCGATGACGGAGTATCACGACGATGGGTGGTTGCGGTCAGCCTGCATGCACCAATAGTCGAGTGTTGAACCCGTCTGTTAAGGCAAGAGGCAACGATCATCGCCATAGCTAGCTTTGAGCTATAGGGAGGACAATTATGATTATTATTTGCTTTTGCTCTTCTTTTTTGTTTTAAATAAAAAATAATATTTTCTTTTTTTAACCTCCGTATACACTTTGTCTATCAAGTCAAAAGATAATTTCAAATAACCACCCAAAGGATTTGATCCCTGAGAATGGATTACTCCATGATGTAGTTCTTGTGACGGTGTCGAATGCTGCAGGTAGCACTGTACACGGCAAAAATCTCACACTTTACCAAAAAAGAAAGGAAAAAAGAAGGGGAGCGGTAAATATTCCATTACAACGCTCCGTGTGGAGCACAATAATTTGCTCTCGGGATGTTGGGATTTGGGATTCAACTCCGTAGTTTCTGTGCTATTTCCCTGTGCCATGCACCGGCGGTGACTCTTCAACGAAGCTCCGCAGTGCCGCAACCGGGATCAACTAGTCGTCGGTGGCAACGTGCACGCGCGCAAGAGAGGAGAGTGAGAGAGGGGGGATCCATTTTGGAACATTGGTCTTGGGTCTTTTTTTTACGATTGTCCCCACCAGAGAGGACGTGCGAGTGGTCCACGGGGAGGTTGGTTGGCCCAAGCTGGGGTTGATTTAGTTAAGGGGGGTGGAATTGTGAAGTCAGCGTGTAGATCGGGGAAAGGCAAAAAGGAAAAGTCCCGAGGAAGGCCAAGTAAAAAAATGAGAAAGCGACTAGGGGGGCAAAAGAGATAGCCCCATGCAACAGACTCAAGCGAGGCGTGGGCTTGTATGACTGTGACCAGTGTCTCGATGATCGAGATCGTCTGCCTCACACTTTCCGCCTCTGCTCCACTGCGTCTGCCCTCCATCTGGGGTTCTGGAAACACCGAAACGAAGACGAGCAAACCCACTCCGTGGCGGTGGCTCGGAAAAAGTGGACACTTGGAAGACTGACGAGTCCTCTTCCCCCAACCTCGCCAAATCACAACGCCCGATATCCACCCGCCGACTTTGGGCCGTATCCAGTCTTCAGCTGTACTCCGTACGCGGATGACAATCACAGCATCGTGATTTGCACCCGCCAAGATGACCCAGGGTCACGGTCTTTCGATCGTCTTGCGAGCCCTGTTCTTACGCGAGTTTCAAGTCTTTGAACTGGTGGCGTGACGGATGCCCACCCTGCATCTTGTCTTCCTCCTGAGTCCTTTCGCCCGCATCAGCTGTACCAAAATGGTTCGTGACATGGTACTGGGAATTGCCTATCTTCGTGAGGCGCGTGCACGCCGCGTCTGCGCGTCGAATCTATTTGGTTTCCCAATCGGGAATCGGCTCACGGCAAATATATCCCAGTTCACTGCAGTCCACTGCAGTCATCTATACGGAAGTACGGAGGATGGAGTAGAACTGTTCTCGGAATTCAAAGACGTAGTTTACTTATCGACTCTGCTGACATTTGATCCTTTGATGATCGACAAAGTACATCCGGAAGGATCACAGGTGCAACAATGACCCCCCAACCACACCCTTCACGAACCAGGAAGTAAAAATGTCAAAAGGACGGTTTCGCAAGGCGCTTCATTCACAGCACCAGCGCAAGCCCTGGAGGTTGCATGACCAGCCGGCGAATGAGAGACCTCCGCGTCCGTGTCATAGGGAGGCTTGACCTGAACTATCAAATTGGTCCGCGCGGAACCTCTCCTGAAATCTTATCCCCGAGGCTCTTCCGTTAGAGAACCACCATTGTACGGAGTACTCCGTACGGTACACTAGGACAAGGCAAACAAAAAAGCAACAGGCAATATACACTATAGAGTGCCGAGGAGTTGGACTATCATCCGAGTCCCCGACAAGAGTCCGAGTGCCCGGGAAAGTTTCAAAGCCCCAAAAAAAATTTGAGGAGCTCCCCTAAAGAACCGGACTAAGAGGCGTCCACGAGAAAATAATGGCGATCGTTTGTAAGACGAGTGTATCTGTATCCGTACTAGGTTGACAACGAGCAACTCCGCGGTCGGAAACCGAGGGTCAAAGGGCCCCCAATGGATCAAAAGAGACGAGTCAATGACAAGAAAATGAGCCAATCAGCCGATCGTGCCGGGGGGTACGTGATTAGTCACCTGTAGGGTAACGGTGTCATGATGGCATTTGACGGTCACCAAGGCTGGAGGAGTCTCGGTGTGGAAAGGGAGGGGGACAGAAAGACTAGGCAAGACAACCAACCATGGGCGTGCAATCCGGTGCACACGGACAGCAACCAGTCATGGAACGCTTCTCATGGGACTCTCAGCCACCGAAGGCGGGTGGCTCGGATTGTTACGAGCAGTGAGACGGAGTGGGGGCCCTCTCATCCTGGAATTCCGCCAAAAAGGGGAGAGCTGGACAGGATCCGGGCCAGTCAACAGATTGTATTGGGGCCGGGGGTCGGTCCACGGGGCCGGTTGCACTTAGTGTTGATTGAATGAATATGCTAGCCGCCCTTCCAAAGTGGTGATCCAGTGTTGAGCAGGGCCTCGCAGACCTCGCAGGGCCTTACATGCCTCTTACGCCGATCAACGAAGACCGAGACTCCCGATGCTCATCCCTGCCGCCTAACCCTTCATTATTACCGTCACGCTAGGTATGAGTGTGCGCTGCTCCCCCTCGCACCAGAGAAAGAAAGAGATGATCTCTTGTTTCTGCCCAGGCAACTACTGGAAGGAGGAACTGGTTGACCCGTTCTTGGGGTTCTTTTTTGGTTTAGAGCATACTCGGCATGGGCCACTCGCACGCCTATTATTTCCAGCACTACCATTAAGTATACCAGGGAGTACGGAGTATACATGCTCAGTATGTATACCCGTAGGAATATCACCACGCATCGGTACTCCATACTCCATTCTCCATCCTCCATCCACTTCCTATACATAGTTACTGCTGCCTGCTTGCCATGTTCATCATCTATAGTAATCTTTGAGACGTATCGTACAGTAGCTTTGTTCATTCCAACCGATCAGCCACCGGATGACCCCCCTTTAACCCTTCACCCTTTCCTTGTGCAGGGACGGAGGCGAACATGCTTGCGCACTCACGCATACACGCACCGTTTAAATGTATTGATGTATTGGTCATACCAAAGTGGTAAGTTTTGGTAAGTTTGACCTTGGCCAGGTATTGGACGGACGGTTGCAACCACACTAAACCCGCCTTATTATTGGATCTGATATGGGTCCTGGAACCCCCAGCAAGGTCTTGGATCTGTCCTCCGTTCTCTCTTTCGCTGTCTCTTTTCCTCTGACCTTGTTCCCAATTTTCCAATTTTCCTTTCCATTTTCGTATTTTTTTAATTATTTTTTTGCCCGCCCACTTTCTCTTTCTCTCTTCTGTCTCCCTGTCCAGTACTGAATCCTGCTCTGTTCCCCTCCCTTCCACTCACGCTACGCCATACTCAGTATCCCTCCGCCCTGCTCCGCCCTAAGAACTATCTATTGCTGCGGGAAACCAGTGATGCCTCCGTAAACATTACTCTGCGACCTACCCTTTCTAGGCCTGCATATCCACTTGTGACCCCCCAACCACTTCTTTTCCTTCCCCCGGTGGCTCTGACATCAACCGGTATTTCCATTCCCTTTTTTATGTTTTAATTTTCCAAAATTAAATATTAATAATTTTTTTAATTTCATTTTTCGCCGACCTCACCCTCTGGGCCCCCCCCTCTCTTAGAGACAATCAATTCTAGATTGACCAAACCGGAACCCAAACGAGCCCAGAAAGGAGGATCAACCCTCAGGACCTGCGTCCGGGTCAAACTCTGTCCCGAATGGTCGCTCATGCTTTCTCCGGATGGGTCAACCTACCCTGGCTCCTCTCCCTTTAGTGGACTTGGTCCTCTGCGGTAAAAAAAAGAGGATGGAGATGATGCCTTGACTTCATCCTTCATTATTTCTCCATTTTATTTGATTTGGTTTTCTTTCCTTTCCCGCTTAGCCGTGAACGTTTCTTTTGGGAAACCTTTTTTTTTTATTATTATTATTATTATTTCTCTCTCTTAACCCCATTTGAGATTTTCATTTTATTTTTCCCTTTTCGCAAATTTACTGCCGGTGCCACTCTTTAGATGAGTGGTTCCCTCTAGCCTGGTTTAGTTTGCCTGCTTCATCGATAGGCCTGGCTTGGCCATTTTCATATACATCATTCTTTGCCCCTCTGAGATCTGGAAGACCTTCTGGTTCCTTTCACTTCTCTATTGTCGTCTTTATTTCTCTTCTAAAGACGTCTTCGATTTACATCCTTGCCTTTCTACCTCGCTGTTGGTTGTCGTTTTACAATTGGGCAGGTCCATATACATCGGCAGGTTCACCCGGGACAACAACGCTCAACCTCAACCTCAGCAACCCCGAGCCAACGACCCGAAAGAAACCTAAACCCTAGGTGTGACTACCTGCAAGAGAATGGATCATTGAATATCTCTCGACTTGGATTCTTTTGACAACCCCCTACTTGAATCCGCCTTTCTCTTCATACATGTTTCGACTGGACCTTGAATCTACATCAACACGGTCCCTATGTCTTCTTCAACGTTGGACTTTCGATCTACCTTGATTCCGGGCTCCATTACACCTACCACCCAGGAAACACATCACCGCAAACCGATTTTCCAGCCCTCGGGATCATACTGGACTGCTCCCTTCCGGGACGGTCTACCTACTCCCCCAAGCGATATGACCGGCTTGGCCTACAACGCCGTTCCACCTTTCAACTATGGATCCAAAGCACCTGGACTAGTGGGACTCCCTTCTCACGCATATGGTAATTCGCGTTCGCATTTCGACTCGATCCCGTCCTCGATGATGCCCGCAATGAAGCCCCATACCCAGCCCGCGCCAGTCAAAGAAGCTCCAGCCTCGGAACCAACACAAAAGAAATCGGCAGGAACCACAGGAGGCTCGCAATTGCGGATTCCCTCGTCAATCAACGATACAAAGGGTAGCCTGGCCGAGTTTGCAGCCCAGGTAAGAATCATTTGCTCATTGAGCGAATCTGCTTTTGCGTATATCAGCTAACACGGCTGTTTATAGATGACATGTCTCTTCTGGTTCGAGAAGACATCCAAACTCCAGGCTATTGAAGAAAAACGCAGCCCCGTACCTTCACTGGTCCCCGAAGCGATCCCGACAGTTGGTTTTCAGAAATGGGTCTCCACGATTTTATCGACCACCCAAGTCAGCCAGAACGTGATATTACTCGCCCTTTTGTTCGTTTACCGGTTAAAGAAGTTCAACGCCAGCGTGAAGGGCAAGAAAGGCAGTGAATTTCGACTGATGACGGTCGCTTTGATGCTTGGCAATAAATGTATGTAATGGCTTATCGGTTCACCGCCTGCACCAGGGCGTGCTGATTGGTGGAACACATGCTGACTCATCCCAGTTCTGGACGATAATACGTACACCAATAAGACGTGGGCCGAGGTCTCGGGCATCGCAGTGCAGGAGATCCACATCATGGAGGTCGAGTTCCTCAGCAACATTCGCTACGACCTTTTCTCTTCTGAAGCTGGATGGGCTCGCTGGCACAGCAAGTTGGCGCTTTTCGGTGACTTCTTCAACAAAGCTTCCCAGCTGCCGTTGGAAACCGACACACCGGTGCTGCAAATCTCGCCGCCGCGCCTGCAACCTCAGTCGCCATCGTCCAAGCTACCCTCGCCCCCATCAGATGCACTTCGACCACAATCTCAGCCAAACTGGTATTCGTCGGCCCCCGGACTCCCTTATCCCACGCCTTCTTCGTACCTTGGGGACACAACTCAGAGTAATTCACGCAAGCGCAGCCGGGATGATGATAGCGAGCTGCACCCCACCAAACGGGTTGCTCGATCGACTGCCCTCCCTACTCCTGCCTTGACTGTTCCCACGTCGATGGCTGGGATCCCTACCCTGCCACCTATGACACCTACGTCAGCTCCCGCAGCCCAGGTACCGATGGCTGGCTCAGTTTCACGTCTCCCGCCTCCTAACCTAACACCTTCTTCCAACCCGATGGCGCAGCCTGTTACGTCTTCCGCCATGTCTCAGCTTCCAACCCTGATGCCTCCCGTTTACAATCGTTCTCAGACCTGGGCGCAGCAGCTACCCTCCGCCCATCTCTCTGCAGTACCATCTGGAGTATACAACGCACCATCGCTCCCCGAAATAGGGCGCCATCACCAGGCCCCCTTCGGTGTTTCTTCGGGCACTGTTTCTCCTGCTGTATCTGCCTACTCCGTGCACACGCCACAGACTCATCTCTCTCCTTCTTTCTTCCTCGCCAACCGCAATTCTCCTTACCGTCCCGTTCGCTCCGTGAACACCTTGTTGATCCCACCTCCCACCTCCTCTCTTCAACCCCAGCGCAGTGTTCCGTTCGATCACATGCACTATCAACCTCTGGGAAAGACATCAGCCGATCGCAAGACAGGCTTATTACCTTACATCCAGCCTGATGCATGGAACCAGGGCTCTTTCCAACCCTACTTCCCTCCTTCACAGCCCTTTACTGGCTGAATTGCTCACATGTTATCTTGACGACCTCACCGCGCTACGACCCACCTTCACGAAAAACCCTTCTCATTCCCTGTACATCATCTTTCTTCCTCCCGTTATCATTCCTCTTTTTCTACCTCGTCATGTACAGAATTATGGACCTTAGCATTTTGTTCGGCGTTTTACCAAACTAGAAGGGGCTTTCGGCTTCCTTGCAAAACCCAATTGCTAGGAAAGCGTCCACGGCGTTAATCATGTTTTCTCTACTGAAATTTGCTTTTTGAGTCGCCATGGACGACTGGATCATTTCCGCGATCGCATTCGCATACACATACCGGGCGTTTATTTTACCAGACAGTGTTAGTCTCTCAAAGATGAAATTAGAATTACTCATGAACTACATCCTATCCCTGTAAAAAATATTTGAAAAATAATCTAAATTAGTTCACTTTTCAGAAACATGGTTTTTTCATGCAGTATATCGCCTAAGGTTCCCTAGAATTTCGGCGCTGGACTTTTGGCACCCGGCCCGACGATCTTCCGAGCCCTCGAGATCTTTGGTGATGCGGCCGCACCTCAACTAACAACCTCATCCGCCCATCCACATCATGACTCCCCGACTGATGGGGCTGCCTATGCAGCTTCAGCAATTTATTACGAAGCCAATTGCCCAGTCATCGCCACTGGCCTTCCTTGCGCCTCAATTCCAACAATCTCGCGGCGCTCACATCCTTTCCTCCCTCTCCGACAATGCCTCAGCCTACAATAAGCGTATCCGACGTGGCCGTGGTCCCGCTTCTGGCAAGGGTAAGACCTCTGGTCGTGGTCACAAGGGTCAGAACCAGCACGGCAAAGTCCCGGCCCGCTTCAATGGCGGTCAGACAGAGGATATTATCGTTCACGGTGAACGCGGGTTCAAAAACGAGTATGTATTTTTTTTTTCTTCACCTCCGCCATCTTCGCTTCTTTTACCACTCCCAATTACATGGTTATCCATAATGCGACCAATGAACTATAAATCGGACTCGAATCCCTTCTAACACCGCGTAGGTTCACCACCGAACTCGCCCCCGTGAACCTCACCCGGATACAAGAATGGATCGATCAAGGCCGCATCGACCCAGCCCGCCCAATTACCATCCGTGAACTGGCACACTCGCGCTGCATCCACCAAACGAAAGAAGGCGTCAAGATCCTCGGCGGAAACGAGTCCGCCCTGAAGCAACCGATTCACCTCGTCGTTTCGCGCGCCTCGGCATCCGCCATCTCCGCCATCGAGGCCGCCGGCGGCTCCGTGACAACCCGTTTCTACACTCGCCAGGCCATTCGACACATTCTCCGCATGGAGTCGCACCCTTTCATTTCCATGGCCTGGTCCGCTGAGAGCGGATCCAAGGATTTGCTCAAGGCCGAGAAGGCCCCCGAGGACCTGTCCGAGTCCAATATCATGAAGGCTCTCGGCCTCCGCTACCGTCTGCCGGATCCTACCCGTCGTCGCGATATCGAGTATTACCGTGATCCCGCCCACCGTGGCTACCTGAGTCACCTGCTGAAGCCCATGGAGGGACCTTCGTTGTTCTTCCGCTCGCCTGAGGAGCGTAAGTCGACTGCAGGTGTCAAGAAGGAGAAGGTTCTGCCGGAGAACAGACTCTGGTAGATGGGTTTGTTGGTTGGGGAGTGTTGATGTGGACTTTTTCTTACCGCTCAACTATGAGCACTGTACATGTATAAATAGCCTTGGACGCGTCTTGTCATACAACATCATTTATTTTAGTTACCTGCGGTCTGCATTCAAAATACCGTAGGGATCCGATCAAATTTACAAGACAGTAAATCTTGAGCGAATTGTCGCCGTAGAGATTCTCTCTTTGTATAGTGAAGTGAGAAAGGCAGCTTATCTCGTAACGCTGGGTCTTTTGAGATTATTATCTTCGAAACGATCAATTCTCTACCTTAGGTGAATTATACTGGACGGGTAGATATTGATCAAACAAGAGCCATAGCCATTGTACCTGTGCGTTTCCCGGCAAGGGTTACATGCGTTCCACCTCATCTTGATATCCAAGGAAATGCTGAACGATGGCAACGAAAATGAGGATCAATAGCAATAGGGAAAATACTTGACCTCTTAGTTCTTTTTTATTCAAAATGATGCCATATGGAGCCTCTCTCCCCTTCCCCCATCTCGTTCCAAGAAACCCCGGATCCCCAATGGGGTGAACAATTATTCACCCAGTGATATACTGGGTGTGCCCATGCCTCACTCGATCTTTAACAGTATAGTCTCCAACGGGAACTATTGCTCTTACTACGGTTTCAGTCCCCGATACCTTTGATAGCAGTGTACTGGATTCTGGACTCTGTCTTAGTTTCTCTGAATAGCCTACAGACCCTGGAAGCTCATAACTCCAAGGCTATCATCCGCATTATCATGCCACAATAACTATTATCGAATCTGTTGCTCTATAAAAACATGACATATGAGAAGAATGAGAAAGCAAAAGAAAAAGGAGAGGTGTACCATGTTTCTTCCAAGTTAGACTGGAAACAAGACTTGATTCTTTTATTATCGTCTCTTAGCGAGATGGAATGAACATTGTATTCCACTTCAAGCATAGCCAATATGTGCTGCACTTGCACTTAGGCTAAAAAGGAACGCGCATGGTCGGTCCAGCTGGGTATGAGAAACTAATCCTAAGGAGATTAGCTAGGCCGTATATACAAATCGTTGATTATTGTCCTATATGAGACGGGCATTACTACCTTGATAGAGTTATTTTTAGTTGAATATCTGATGTACTACCAAAATCGATTCCAGCAAAGCTCCAAACAACTTCCACCATGGTTGCGACTAGCAATATTCAAATGGAAGAAATTGTGGACAGAGTCTCAGAGCGTCTACGAACGGATGGAACGAGTCCGTCAAGATTTGATTCATCATGATGATTTATACCAGCTGACCTGGGTATATTCTATAATACGTTCCGGGAACACACCATGTCATCCGATGAAGATACTTGGCCAATTCAGCTGCTCCGTGCCCTACGATGGGCATTCAATTTTTAATTAGCTTTTATGTGACCGCTGTGGCGTGAGGGGAAATTCCAGAGGCTAAAGACAGTGGAAATATCTGAGACCAAACTCCAACATTTGTATTTTGATTCTAACGCGGCTAAAGATGGCATATGTACTCTATGACCGCGGCACGGACCAATGGTTATTATGCTCTCTGCATACGTATGAATGGGCGCATCAATGGAACATAATGATCAGCAGAAAAGCATAAAGGGAGAGGAATTAGTATTACTGATTATGATTGAAATCTTTACAAGAATCTCTCTGGTAAGAACAAGACCGCGCGGAAATCCTTTCGGTCACTAGTTGCCCATCTTGACCAAAGCTGTGTTTTTCGGTGAGCTGTTCTAGAAGTCATCTAGGGCTGTTCCATCCACCCGCTCACCCAATGGCGAATGTTTCCGCGGTCATTATACGTCATATCGTCCAGGTGCACTGTCGCCCTCGTTCAGTGCCGACCCTCGCCGACAGTAGCTCGGGTAGAGGATTAGGGGGCGGATTTGAGTGGACCAGCGAGGCTTTCCCCAGATTCCATTGAATAGGACTAGGTTCAAACCGATGCGAGACGATATTTTCCGGGGCCGCATGGCGGGTGATATCGGGGGGATTTGGGGAAGAGAGACTGGGTGGAAGGAGATGAGGGAAACAAAATTAGAAGAGAATTTAAAAGGGGGATTCTTCACGTGGGAATGGGGTAGCCTAACTTGAAGGTAATATTTTTTGATACTCTTGGATAGTCAGAATTGGGGGGAAGGGTCTGTCCTCCTCAGCGGTTAATTTCTCCTCACCGGGATTACGGTTATCTGGGAGCTCCCCTCACGTCTCCAATTTTTTTCCTCTTCAATTTCGAAATCATTTTGCCGCAGAAGAAAAAATAAAAAAATAAAACTGGGTCCTGAAAATGCCAATTCGGAGCTAGCTCGGAGCTGGCTTCCCCCCATCAGTGACTCCTCGACTCGAGTCTATCTGCCTATAGTGTACTTACAATCCCCATGGAGGAAGAGAGAGATTCGGTGTAAAGGGCAATGTCAATTAGAATAGGATGACCATTATATTGATTCTCACTAGTTTATAAGAGCGGAGCCACCAGAAACTCCGCAGTCAAGTAGAATACCCTAAGGTACCTCCGCACGCCATAGTAAACGGGCGGCGAGGGAAGTACCCGAACCCCTTTGGGCCCGGCCACACCGATTCGCCCGAAACAGCAACGCAATCGCCTTATCAAAGATTTTTGGCTGACCCATCTCCGAACTCTTCTTCCTCCATCTTTTCTTTCCTCCATCTCCAATATTCACCCCCGGTTTTACAACCCACCTGGGCTTCCACCATCATGGCTGGCACCCCGCTAGCGATGCGCTCAATGGCCTCCCGGCCGATGATGCAGCTGTCCTCGCTGTCGCGCCGGTCCATCCCGCCTTCGCAGCTCCTCCGCGCGAAGCCCATGCGTCCTGCTCAATCCATCTCGCGCGTTGCTCGTCGCGGTTATGCCGATGCTGCTCCCTCGCCCTCGCCCTCGCCTGCACCCAAGCCCAAGAAGCGCTTTCGTTTCCTTCGCTGGGCATGGCGTCTGACTTGGCTATCCGCTCTCGGTCTCACCGGTGCCATGGCCTACAGCATCTACGAGCTGCGTCACCCCGAGGAGCAGTTCGAACCCGACCCAGAGAAGAAGACACTCGTCATTCTCGGTATGAGATCCTCGCCAACCCTCCCTGTCAATCTGGCCATCCTCAATGGCGACGTGCTAATCCTTTTGCTCCTCCCCAGGAACCGGTTGGGGCTCTGTCTCTCTGCTCAAGAAACTCGATACCGAGAACTATAACGTCGTCGTCGTCTCCCCCCGTAACTACTTCCTGTTCACTCCCCTGCTGCCCTCATGTACCACCGGTTTGATCGAGCACCGCTCGATCATGGAGCCTATCCGCAACATTCTCCGTCAGAAGAAGGCCACCGTCAAGTTCTTCGAAGCCGAAGCTACTAAGATTGATTACGAGAAGCGTGTCGTCTACATCAGTGATGACTCAGAAATCAAGGGTGATATCTCCCATACTGAGGTTCCCTTCGATATGCTGGTCATCGGTGTTGGTGCCGAGAACGCGACTTTTGGTAGGACATTGCCCTTCATGCGAACCCTCAAGATAGTAAGGATGGAACACTGACAGAACCTTTGTAGGTATCCCTGGTGTTCGCGAGAACTCGTGCTTCCTGAAGGAAGTCAACGATGCTCAGAACATCCGTAAGCGCGTCATGGATTGTGTCGAAACTGCTATGTTCAAGGATCAGACTGAGGATGAGGTCAAGCGCCTGCTGCACATGGTCGTCGTCGGTGGTGGTCCCACTGGTGTCGAGTTTGCCGGTGAGCTTCAGGATTTCTTCAACGAGGATCTGAAGAAGTGGATCCCCGAGATTCAAGACAACTTCCACGTTACCCTGGTCGAGGCCCTGCCCAACGTTCTGCCCATGTTCTCCAAGCAACTGATTGACTACACCGAATCGACTTTCAAGGAGGAAGAGATTACCATCCGCACTAAGACTATGGTCAAGAATGTTACCGACAAGTACATCGAGGCCCAGGTTACCAACCCCGACGGATCCAAGTCTATCGAGAAGATTCCCTACGGTCTCCTGGTCTGGGCTACTGGTAACGCTGTTCGCCCTGTCATCCGCGATTTGATGGGCCAGATCCCCGCCCAGAAGGATTCCCGCCGTGGTCTTGCTGTCAACGAGTATCTTGTCGTGAACGGTGCCGAGAACATCTGGGCCGTCGGTGACTGTGCCATTACCAACTATGCCCCCACCGCTCAGGTTGCCGGTCAGGAGGGTGCCTTCCTGGCCCGCCTCTTCAACACTATGGCCAAGACTGATGCCATTGAGAAGGAGCTTGAGCACCTGTCTGATAGCCAGTCTCAGGCCAAGTCCAACGACGAGCGTAACCAGATCCTCGACGAAATCCGCGAGCGCCAGAAGCAGCTGCGCCGAACCAAGCAGATCGGTCCCTTCCAGTACTCCCACCAGGGTAGCTTGGCCTACATTGGTAAGGAGCGTGCCGTTGCTGACATCACCTGGCTCTCTGGCAACATTGCCAGCGGTGGTACCCTGACCTACCTTTTCTGGCGCAGTGCCTACCTGAGCATGTGCTTCAGCTGTAAGTTCCTCAATTCATGTCCTATACCGTCCATTTTAACATGTGAACACAATTTTCTAACTTTGACAACAGCCCGCAACCGTGTTCTGGTCGCCGTTGACTGGATCAAGGCCCGCTTGTTCGGCCGCGACGTCTCCCGCGAGTAAACATATTCGCATGCAAGCCATGCCAATGGTCGCCTGTAACCCCCACGCGGCCATTTATTTCCTTTCTGTTCAATCCTCGGACACAACTCACCATGTCCACTTTACCCCCCCCCCACATTTGAAACGCCACGTCACCTCCATGCCACCTTGTTAGCCTTTAGGGTTCCTCTTTCTCCGTTTTGTTTGTTTCTGTGATAGACATATTCCACCACCAATTTCTCGGTTTCTGATGGATGATCTGCCAGTTGTGCTGTCAGTTGATATCCCCGGTCCATGTTTTCCACCTTCCGTGTACACTTTCTCTCTTCCCATTGATGTGGACCAAAACCATCCGCTCGACAAGCCCTCTTGCGCCGGGAATCGGGGATGAAAAGCATTAATCCACTCTCCTTTTTCTTTGTCCGTTTCAGCTTTCCTTTTTGTTTGCTTGGGTTGTACGCTAAGGGAATCGATAGACTGGGTCTGTGATCATTGTCTAATTATATTGAGCCGATGGTTTTGTTCCAAACTTTCTTGAGTGTATAACCGTAGAATCTCTAGCAGTAAAAAAAACAGTCTCAATTCTAACTAGGAACAGCTTTGGGAGCAAAGAATGGATAACGCATGCCAGTGGAATCGGACAAGCACGTTATACTAGTAGGCGGACTGGGAAACATAGTAGTGAAGCATCTTCTAAGCTCACCATATCAAATGTGTATATCAAGATCAAAAATGAATCCTCGTCAGAATCAGCTCCAACGAAGTATTTAGCGAACTTCCTCCTTTTCTTGATGACTCTGCGGTTTTGGAGCTTGTTATTAGTATCGTTTAGGAAAAGATGAACATTTTGCTTTCCGAAATGAGTTGAAATAGGTGATTTAAAAATGATAAAAGGGGTCACCCACTTTTTAAAAAGACGTCGGGCCCTATCTGCGAGTTGCGAAGCCTGTTCATGCCACTCTATAGTTTCTCGTGGATTTCCAACATAAACACGAGGCGCTCTATGAAGCATGCTGCTCCGAGTGAATCTTCGGTTGGCCGCGTATTTTTTCTTGTATTGCTTCCTGGCGTTCACAGCTTGACCCTCGAGTTTCTTATACTCTTGATATGGCTGAGCAAATCCCGGATTGTCCAGTGGGTTGTCTCTCTGGCAGGCATCGCGGAAATGGTCATCTGAGCTCGTGGATTTTGCCAGGGCACTGGACCGACGATCCTTGAAATGGTAAGGCTCGGGAGGTTCATGCCTTCTCTGTACATGATAGCGATTTTCTGTTACGTTTCGTGGGAGGTCTGACAAATAGTCTCCCAGAGAATCCTGTTCTGTAATGTAGCTGCTCTTTACTGGGTGGAATCAAGAGTGGCAATGAGTTTACACGCAGTGCCTGTCCATGAGGGCCTAGAGTAGGGTTCACAACAGCTTGTGAGTCCCCTGTAGCAGGACTATTACCGACCGATTGGGGTTGCGACATAGTAATAGAAACGAGGGGGGCGAAAATCGTCGTAAAGAACTAGTATATCTAGAAATATAGAAATATGATGATACACTCTGTACTAGATGGACTACATCTCAAGATACATGGCAATAAGTTATATTAGATATTCAAACTTGCACCAGCAAAAGTTCAGGTTTATTCACTCAGCTCTTTCAATCACTACTAGAAACAAGACATGTTGTTCAGAAAAGACATTGTATTCTCTCAGTCATTATTTGATCGCAAACACCAAGTGAAGGTTAGTTTTGTCGGGGTTTAAAACTACGCCTATTGTATGCACATCATATAAGAGAAGTTCCAGGAGTGAAACTCTACCTAACACCTATCTCGTAGACGCTCAATTGATGCCACAAATGAAGAGATTAGATCACTCAACTTTGGCTTAACTTCAAGATAGAACTTTTAAGTCCGCGGATTACAACTCACAGATGAGGACGAAGAGCCAGTGAGATTTGACTGGCGCAAATTGCGATTAGACATAGGGGCTTGATAATCAAGCACCCGCTCACAGCCTTGGAAAATCTTCCATGGTATCATGAAACTGAGTAAGCCAGCCACCCCCAGTTTCAGCCTTTCATTCAAAACAAAGGCCTTTCAGGGTTCACCCCAAGAATAGACCAAATGAAAGGAAGGCGGATTGGCCCTGTATGTCTTTGTTTCCCTAAAATAGTTCTCATAACTCCTTATATTCGCTGCAAAAGGTCTCAGTTCTGATCATATTTATTAGTCTGAATCATAATTCGACATCAAGATTTTACCTGAAGAGACATTGCTCGTTGTGAGTCGATCGTCTTCAAGTTGTCACGACAAAGCGATACCCAGTAGCCGACAGATAATCGTGTCGTATGATAGCAAGAGACCATCATACATAAATAAAATCAATATAACATCCATGGCTCCAAATCTTAACGGCCTACCAACTGAGCTTATTCAGGAGATCTTCCAGTATTTAGACCCCGAGTCTCTTGCGAACACAGTACTAGCAAGCTCCCGTCTGTGCAGTGTTTTCAACGGTGCCAAAGTCTTGATTGTGAAAAGATCACTGCAACCCCTGATCTCCGAACTGATCTGCGAAGAGCTGCTTCATGATGACTTTGCCGCTCTTTTTTCTTTCCGTAAAGGCCGCTGGTCGGAGGAAGAGACAAAAGAATTCCTTTCAGAGAAATATTTTGCGCACGATCAGAAACCCTTCCATGGCATTTTGACTTGGCAGCTTTCACAAGCAGTCGCAATGGCTCGACGCCACAAACTTGTAGAATATTTTGCTGACGCTTTTGCAACCGAGGCCTTATCGTTGTCTCGTGAACTCCATCCCAAAGTAAAACCACTATCAAAAAAAGGAAAAGAATCGATTTCGCCGCACGTTATACTGCTTTGAAACATCTTGCAATCTCTCATCAAAAGCACCTCCACATCATCGCAGTTCGAAGGAGTGGAATCACCTTACCGACCAGAATGCATTTTTCAATAACTTTGCTCTTTGGGAAACGGAGCAATTGGTTTATGTCCACGACTACTTGGCGAAACTCATAGCCCCAGGTTGAATACTCCTGGCCCCATCTTTATACTCCATTCCTCTTTCTAGCCTTTTTAACTTGAAAATATAGTCATTGAAGATATGGCTCGCAGGTTTCCGTCGATTAAAAAGTGGCAAATCGTTGCTGGAGTGGAACATGAAATGAACTTTGGGTTGGCCAAAGTTAAGAAGATTGTGGACACCAATTACCTCAAAACACCCCTTTACCTCTTTGAGAGTCACTATTCTTATAAGCTTAAACATGGCACTCTCCGGGCTGGGTTTCAGAAATTCGCCGAATCTTTGGAAAGGCTTGCGCAGTTTCCATCCTTCTATCATGATGCAGACAGTGGACCAAGGGCTATATGGATGTGGGCCCATCAGCATGAGTTTCGTGGCTCTTATGTGGCTTCTCCTGACCAGATGTATCTACGAAAATGGGCTTATGTCATGTGGGACCGATCTCGACTTGATGAGTGGCGTATGATGGCTACCCAGTACTGAACCGCAGGCCGTACGCGAGCTAGCGATTATTATCTCTCCTCGGATGACTCCTCCTGGGATGACAGTGATGATGAAATTAGGCATTATCTGGCTACTTCACGGCTTCCCTAGCTTCAGAAATTTTATTATGTAGAATTTGAATTGTGAGAAATCTTGGCCGGCAGAACAGTATCGATGCTTGAAGAGGGGGACTAAGATAGAACGTCGGGAAGAGGGATTGGTGATGGAGAGGGGAGGGTTCGGAGTAGTCATAGTTTCACCACAAGCTACAGCCTGTTATTTATTGAGTATTTTACTACTTTACTAGCATGGTGACCGCAACAATTTGACAAAACGAATTCCAATTCTAACCAGCTGGGATGCACTATACGGAAGTACAATTATCAGTTATCATCCAAAATCTGACTCAGAACACCCACCTGTGCTTCAATCTGTAGCTTAATTGTTTATTGTCCGACTAGTGCAAGGGTGAGTGTTTGGACCATAACGGATGGATATTCCTATACATAAGAAATGTTCTGTTTGCACGGGCGGTGGTACAAGAGCCATATGTGCTGATCGACAACCTTGATCAAGCGGAGCTGAGTGGTAAGCTAGCTTTGGCAGTAGATTGTGATTTTTTTATAGATCACCCTTTGGTAGATTCTAGAGAATGGTCCACTCTTCATGTGAAGCCGGTCAGGTCACTATATCAGACAGGTCTGCGACGCGCTGAGGCTAGAATTCGTCCTGTCATATTCCAGCTACAAACAGGTGTATTACATCAATTTGAATCATCAGGCCTCATTTTAAGATTTGACTGCACTTCTTTAGAGCAGTATGTTTCGCTATCTGGTCTTTTGAACAGAGACTAATTGCTAGCGAGTGGTATAGGAAACAGAACTATTTTCTCCGAGTCCTTGGAAACCTAAACTTGTCAATTACTTTTTGAATCCGGTATATCATCAGCTAAGTCTAGACCAACTTTATAAAAATAAGCTCTCGTATTTTAATAATGTGGCATAAAGCTGAAAAGGATGAGCTTTGAGCCAGACACTGACACGAGAAGCGGATCTGTACTACCATGGCCCGCGGTCCTGAGCGACCGCAATGGTTCAATTTCCACAAGGTCTACTGCAAATAAATCAAAAATGCTCAGAAGAGCCTTGGGCCATTAATATTGTAACTTTAATTTTATAAGCATTCAAATACAACTTACTACTTTAAGTCGTCCCCATCAACATTCCAGATATAATGAGTTTATCTATTTATGATATCGGCAAAAATATCCGACCCTCGATCAGCGATATCATGGGAGGGTTTAGAGCTGATCACGGCTGACGTGAGAGACTACCTTATTCCCTAGTCACTTTTCAATTGCTACCCGGTATCCTTGTAATCGATCTGAACAAAAATTACGTTTATCAAAAGAACTCGAAAACGCATACCCTATGTACTTGGACAAATTATTTCGACGGAGACTCCACTCGCCTAAAAGGGAAAATGGAAAATATCTTTTTAAAATAGATCAGCCAAGAGTCTCATATTGCTAAATTAAAAGAGGACATGGTGTTTTTCGTGTCTATTGGCACATTCGTCATCACAACTAACCACGGAGTAGAAAGGATGCTATGGAGCCAAATATACACATAACATACAGCGGTTCATAACTGTTACGATTTGAGAAATAATACATTCAGGAAGTATACCCATACAGGCGGTCGACCTAGCGGTGAGAAATGAAAATAAAATATTAGGCGCCCGCCGTAAGCAGAGAACACGAGGGGCTGATATGACAACTTCACAATCTTGCGCTCTACTTTAACGTCTCATCTGCTCACATCTGAAGATTTACTATCAACTGTATCAAACTTTAGAACCATCGCTCAAGATGATGCGAAAAAAGGAATCATATATCAACATCACCCCTATCCCCTCGAATGTCCCCCGCCAGCTGGCCCTTGACATATTACACAGCCATGGCGAAATAATCACGCTGAATCCGCTTGTGCTATCATACTTTCCGATCAAGGCCCCCCGCGATGCTGCCGCGGATGACTATTATGCTACATGGTATGAAATTATTGAGAAAGTTCAATATATTCCCGGTCTAGGGAGACTCGGATCTGGCAAGATTAGTTTCAAGGGCTGCTTCAGCAACAAGCCGTGGGGTCTGCAAACACACACTATCGTTCCCCTGGGAATCAATATTCGGAGCAAATGGCGTATTGCTGGAAGTCAACCCAATGAGCCTGAGCAACCAAAAGAGTTCAAAATAGATGGTGAGCCGGAGGAGGGACTTTATCTCCGGGAGGATATCACGATTGAGTGCAATTTAACATTGATCTCGCATGTGAAGAGTCAACTGAAGGCAGCGTCAAAAGTCTTGGTGGATCGCTTGATAAAGAAAGCTGAAATGCTCGATGCGGGCGAATTGGAGGCTTATATGGAAGATGGCAAACTGAAGACCATCAACCCTGCCGACCGTTCGGGCCTATTCCCACCCCAGTCGCCATTACAGCCCCCCGGAACAGAGATAGATCAAAAGTCAGAATCATCAAACCGATCTAATCGATCTCTTACCGAACATCCACGATGGGGGTCGAGGGCTTCTAAGCGGCGAGAGAGCCAGGCCACAGTGTCGGAGTCTGGACAAGAGAAAAGCAAAAGCTTCGTGGCAGAGCTGCCAGGCAATTATTATCATGCGCAGCCTCAGCCTGCTTTGCAAACTTTTTACGAGCTACCAGGTATGAATGGTTTCCAATATCTCTGAATTTGTGCTTATAATACGGGTATCAGATCCATCAACCACCCTCGACGCCCAATCCCCCCAGCCCAGTGCGGGAGCAAGTTTCAATTCGTCGAAGAATGCACCCTCAACAGGAAACCCACCTAACAATGTTTATGAAATGGGCAGTGGCTGAAGGGTGCCAAGCGGCCTAGTCAATGTTGTGCATATGTTCGGCACGAGCAGCATATTTTTGACTGCAATTTCCGTTAATTAATACTTTGCGCGTTCAATTCCCTGTATTATTTTGTTTCCTTGTATATCAGTCTAGGGACAGGACAATACGGCGGGTTTATTTATGCTAGGGTTTGTCTATTTATTCCAGGTATTTCTGACTGAGGAGTTACTAGTACTGTGTCGGATACGTGTCCAAATTGTATTCAATGCAAATGTTGTCTCATTTTAACCTTCTAGAAGATGATACAATAGACGTTCATTTTTTTATTGTAGTTTTTTGGAAGAACATAAAATGCGCATTAGCGTTAGCATTGGTCCAAATCAACCTTATGGTAAGTTACAAGGCAGCTGGTATAGTATGTAGACCTCAAGTACGCCCAACAATCACCCCATCTGCCATCAACAAGTCGTTTCTGCCATCCATATCGTATTTCATGTATGGCAAATGTACTGGATTGGTATTTGTTTGGATGGGGAGTTGCACATCGAACAGCCTGTCCTCATACTGTAAATTTTCTACTAGCCTGGCCCTACTGCACGCTAATGCAGCACAATGGAGCTGGCAGACAATGTTGTAACCTCACCGCCTACCTGTTCTATATGCAATGTGCGATACACCCGCCTGGGCAGTAGAGCTCGCACTATTTGGTACTATTTATTACATTATCTACAATCGCCCCCAAAATATCGGACTGCAAAAACCTGTTCTACGTAACTCTGTGACGTGGCCGGAAATAGGTGATATGGTTTGATTTGTATATGCAAGTGGCAACTTATCTAAAGGTGCAGATCCCAGGTAGAGAGGAGAAAAGAACATGGAAATCTCCAGAACAGAAAAGAGGGGAATATCAGAATATGGGGCGACAGAAGGTATCAAAATTACAACTGTGGGACGGAAGAGGTATCTAACTGGGGTGGCTGGCGGCGATGGGAATTGAGGGTTGAGGTATGAAAGGGGTAAATCGAACAAATTCGCAAACCGTGGAGAGGTGATTCTTAGAAGATATTCCAGCGACTGCGGGTTTCTTTCGCAGCTTGAGCACGGTCAGAATTTCGGTGCATGCTTCGACCGTCCAACTGTCGAATACTCTCGATCTTCTGTAACGCCAATTCCAGCAATTCCTTTTTGCGGATAATATCCAAGTGGCGGCGAACCCTAGGATCCTCGCGGGCAAAGCGTTCAACCTCCTCGTCTGAGAGGTGTCTACCAAGACGCATGTCCAATTCTCGGGGAAAGTTGTAGTAAAACTCGGAAAGGAGCTCAACGTTGAGGAACAGCACAGCTGTTGACGTGAGCTTGTCCGCTACCACATCGAGGAAGACTTCTGGGCAGTAGTATTTGTTCTTTTGTGATGCGCACTGTTTGGATCGCACAGCCATCATTCTCATCTTGATGAGATCGGCTCGATCCCGGAGGAAAACACCTTCTCGTCCTGTGTAACAAATTAGTTTCAAGTTCGTCGTTCGATGCTTGAACCAAAAGGGATCCAACTTACCTCTTTCGAGCAGGGCAGAACTGAAGCCACCAGCACCGCCAGCGCCATTACCCTCTAGCACCACGTCACCCTTTCGCACTTTGTCGATGAAGGCCATGACATCCTTGAGCTTCCGCTTTCCAACGAGATCTTCAGTATGCTTGATAGCTGACTCGCAAGCCCGAAGCTCCTCCTTCAGAACCTTGCTGACATTTTCCCTTCCCTTGGCCCACTCGGGGTCTTCAACCTCAATTTCGAATTTATAAGGCTTGATGCAATTCTCCACCTGGTCACTAGTGCTGAAAAACCGTTCGTTCAAGATACTGTTGCAAGCATCGGTAATCTGTTTGTGTGCCCCCGGGTGAGAGGCAAAGGTAGATGATGCCAGAAGTTGATCAACATGGTTTTGAAGGGCATTGGCGACCACTGTGGTGGCAAGTCGGCCAATTCCAAGCTTCGTCAAGGAAGAGCTGGACGCATCCAGCTTGCGGTGCCAGAATAACGACTCCGGGTCAGCCTTGGGCAGATCTTTTAATGGGTCGAGCTCTGTCATCACAGGATCCAGATCATCCACCGGCTTGTTCCAGTAGCGCTGTGCTAGAATATCCATGACACGTTGGTCCAATTCGGCTTTCAGCATCTCCCGAACCTGCGGTCGACCGAAACTTTCAGCAAATGCTTTGAACGAATGTTTAAAACCGTCTAAGCTCTCGGCGAGATATGATTCTGCGCTCAACGGTCGATCGTTGTATTGTACTTTGAATTCATATGTTGCCTCCTCGAGTTCCTGACTGATGGCATCCCTCGTGCCCGATAAGCTAGAAGCCATAGTTTGCTCGAGAACATGCATCAGCTTCTTGCGCAGTGTTGATACACCGACCGAGGTCTCTGAGTGAGGACCAAATTCAGCCGGGTGTGCTGAGAAGAAAGCATTTTCGTTCTTCAATATAGCACTCGTGATATTCCCAGACCCTCGTGAGAAGAGAGCTGTTGTTTGCGGAATTCGACTAACGACACCGACATAACCCAGTCGAAGGGGATATTTCTTGTCACATAAAACATCATGTCCGCGCTCGGGGTCGACAAGGTCCATTTTCGTAATAACACCAATCGTCCGCTCTCCCCGAGGATCCACGCGACGACTAGATCTCAGCGCAGTCGAATTCGCAAGGTCGACATCAGCCGCGGAAATAGCTAAAATGATATTAGGTGCTTGGATGTATTTGTCGCAGAGGTCTGCGATTTTCTGCTTCAATTCGGGGGGTTGGTCGTGCCCGGCAACCTGGATATAACCAGGCAGGTCAATCATGGACAAGTCCGGAACGTTAGGCGAATAGATTGTCAACTGAATAGGGTCATCCGAGACGCAATCCTTTTCCGGCACTGCAAGATTGAGGTCTGTCAAGGTGCGCTGAATCGAAGAAAAATCGGTAATTTTGCCAAGTCCTAGAGCCGGAAATTCACCATACTCTGCTTGTGCATTTGGGGTGTTGACCAGGGTCAGCTCGATGGGTCGCCGAGTGACCATATTAGAACCCTTGGGTAGAAACTCATGGCCTACGATAGCCTCAAGAACGGAGCTCTTTCCCGACGATTGGGACCCTATAACAACGATAGAGGGAAGGGTCAAGGTCCCTGATTGGCCGACGGACTGGAGGATGTTTCGAATCTCGATCATTTTGCGGGTAAGAAGCATCATCTGGTCATCTTCAGCGACCCGCTTCTCAGCTCGAGTGTCATCCTCGTCTGACTGGTCATAACCAAACGCCGCGCCAGAAGCAGCAGCAGCTCCAACCACAGCTCGGCCTTCCTGTGGCTCTTTTCCACCTCCAGATCCACCGGATCGAGACTCCTCGTCCATTCGAAGGATTTTTTGAAGCCACTCAGGTACTTCAATATCCCCGGTCGTTTTGTCCCACCCGCGTTGTGTTTGTTCCGCCACATCCTGAATACCCTGGAATAGACTCGACGCTGTGTTGCTTGCTGTTTCTCCGGCAGTCTTGAACAGATCGATCGCATAGTTTCCAGCCTCTGTATAAGAACAAAAAGATATTTGTTAGTAGTTGTCCCTTCCCCCTGGTGAAGATCAAAAAAAAGTACGTACGGGTGGCTTGATACTGGACATATGCTAGACCGGCGACCGTAGCACCTCCAAACATAGCTGGTATGCGAGCAAACTTGAGAGCCAACTTGGGCAGAAAACGGCCATACTTGAAAGAGAATTCTCGGACGGCAGGGACATTATGAATTGCACTTGCACCTATCGGCCATGCGCGTCCCCTCAAAGCGGCACCTCCATCGGCGCGCAATAGGCCTCCTGTCCTTGAACCAGCATGGTGAAAGTTGCGGGCCACACCATTCCGCACCAGCGGGGCGAGTCGATGAGCGAGGATTCTCCCGCTCATGGCTGTTGTTGGATCTCATGCAAGATGAAGGGGAGTTAGAGTTGAAGATCACCCACTACCCTAAGTTAGTAACTGGCACTGACATCAACGTGACCTGCGCGAACTGGCCGCTTCGCCCACCGTAATCATCACGTGGATTGAAATGACGTGCTGTGCAAGGGAAGTGAGTGCGGTGTGTTCAAGGGGTTTTTTATTTCTTTTTAATATTCTGGACATTTCTTTCTATTCTTTAAATATTTCTTCCTATTTATTCGGACATCCCCGCGTATGTCATTGGTGTGAAATTGCCTTGTGGTTGGATCATTGGGCATCTTCTCTTTTCGCCGATAAGTCGGTGACACACTTTCCACCCGTCAACGCCTAACAAACGATCTGCCAGCTTAATCGGTTTCTGCGACTGGAACTCAAGGATCTGCATCGGCCATTTCATGAATCGCGTTTTGAATACACATAATACTCAGGATTTCCACTCTATATTTGGTCTGACATAAAACGCCCAGCGGACTTAAATACAGCTCAATATGTGTCGGTTCCTGGTGAGTCAAGTCCAAATGTGAGGAAACTGTACTGAAACCAACTGCTGACAATCACATCTCCAGATATATAAGGGACTTAACGAGATTCGTCTCAGTAAACTAGTCACAGAACCTAGTCATTCTATACTTACGCAATCGTATGATTCCAGGTTACGATTGGTAGGTTCTCCGCCATCCTCCAGCTTCTTCCCGTGATAGGACTCGTAGGAAGAACCATTCCCTAAATGACCAAAAACTAACCTCATAAATCCAGGATAATCGTCGGCCAGTCAACGGCGACGGCTTTGGAGTCGGATTTTACACCGACCCTAAACTAGGCCCAGAGCCATGCATCTTCACATCTACACTTCCAGCTTGGAATTGCGAGAACCTAGAACGCTTAGCTTCCAAGACTTGCTCCAACCTTATTTTTGCCCATGTGCGTGCAACCACAGAGGGAGCACTTGCAGATAACAACTGCCATCCATTCCAGCACCAGACCTTGATGTGGATGCACAACGGAGGCATTGGCGGCTTCCAATATATCAAACGGCCGCTGGCCGACTCATTGGCCGACAAATGGTTCTTGGGGGTCAAAGGTGGTACCGATAGCGAGTGGTCGTTTGCACTTTTCCTCGACCTCCTCGAGAAGGAAGGTGTGGATCCCAGCTCGGATCCCGGGCCGGAGGGTTTTGGACAGGCTCTTTTGCGCCGAGTCATGATGAAGACTATCGCCAAGATCAATGAGCTTGTGCGTGAAGCACCCCGGAAACACAATATCGCCGATCTCGAGACGAGGAGTCTTCTCAACTTTGCAGTCACGGATGGTCACACCGTTGTCTGCACGCGGTACATCAGTAGCAAGACAGATGAGCCTGCTAGCTTGTACTTCTCATCTGGTACAAAGTGGAAAGAGGGAAACACAAAAGGACATTTCAAAATGGAGCGTCACGACAAAGGTGCTGATATTGTGTTGGTTGCCAGCGAGCCTATTACCTTTGAACGACGTAAGTCTGCTCAAATCTTCAACCCGCAGAATTTGGTAAGGTCAGGTACTGACATTTTCTATAGACAATTGGGTTTCCGTACCAGCGAACTCAGTGGTCACTATCCACAAACAGACCGTCATGCTGCATCCCATTCTAGACGAATTCTACGGAGAAGACCTCAATCATGATCGGTCATCTTGCTACGCCAGCTCCAAGGGCTTGGTCACCACCGCACCGGCCACAACTGTTCTACCGCCAGAAACCGGATCCAATGGTGTCAACGATGGCAAGGGGGTTGGCTTGGAGGCGCCTTTGCCAAGCCATGTCACTGCTTGCGCCGTGTCACATTAATTCAGTTCTTGGGTGAAACTTTTCTTCTAGTGCATAAAAGCATCAAGCATTGGTCGAGATTTGCGGGGCAATAAATAGGAGTACTGCTAAACCAGAATGATACCTAATATAGCGAATGGAGTTTGGGATT
The DNA here is from genome assembly GCA_023626415.1 of Penicillium sp. S1701. Lineage (NCBI taxonomy): Eukaryota > Fungi > Ascomycota > Eurotiomycetes > Eurotiales > Aspergillaceae > Penicillium > Penicillium sp. S1701. The sequence continues at coordinate 1,327,156 of JAMAGY010000003.1, read as the reverse complement.
GAATTGTATAGCATGCCGTATTCTTCCTATAATCTGTAGCCTGGTTCCTCGAAATCACTTATCTATGGTGCTACCATACCGCTAGCGAGAAGGGATTGAGCCGGTTGGCACTACTAACAGGTGCTAGTAAACATTAAATTGTTTAGGTCTTGTAGTCCTTTGCGGCCCCAGGGTGGAATGCTACTCAGGGCTATCGCCTCGACTATTACGTCCACGCATACAGCCTGCGCATCCACTCAGAGATGCTAGCCTCAGCCTACACCGTGACGCGGCGGATGGATCCTCAAAAACAAAATCTTATTGTGAAATAAAAATGCCTGGTATCAATAAACTATACAAATAAACATCAAGTACACGCAATCAACTATCATCGCCAGATATATTAGCATGTTTGAAATACTTCATACCCACCCACGCAACAACCACCCAAACCCACGACATAACAGCCGTGAGAATAATCAAAGCCGGATAATACCCCACAATCGGGAGAGTAGGATCATCTTCCAACTCCGGCGGCGCATACGGCGTCTCGCCAACATCCCACGCCCAGCTCCAAACCTCAAAACAACTTCCCATCCCCACGACAAAGACCAACCACGTCACAATCAAAATGATCCACCCCCACCACTCCGTCTCCGAATAATCCCACGATATATCCGAATTGCTCTTCATTTCAACCGAGTGTGTTGACAAGGGCGACGCCTTGCGGTGAACAGGCCGGTAAGCTGCATCAGCTGGGAGGGGATACCCATAGGACTCGGAGCCGGAGGATTGAGTAGGGATATGAAGGGCCGACGTAGCGGACTTGTTCGCCGGGTTGTTGGCATTATTTGGGTTAATGCGTGGGAAAGAAACGAGATCTTCATCGTCTGTCCCGGTCTCTTCGCCCAGCATATTATTATCCTGCGGCGGTAATCCTTGCCGCCGGCGCGCGACGGAGGAGCGGAGGATCTTCTGCGCCGTATTCGTGCTGAACCAACTTGGCTGGGCCTCCTCGCCAGCCTCACCAAAGCCCTGTCTTGCAGTGTTGAAATCGCCCGGTTCCGGTGGTGAGGTTTGCTCTATCAGTGTCCGCGGCACGTCGTCCGTATGTTGTCGAATTGTTTCCCCTCCTCTGATGACATCCGCGGAGGATCTCGTCGCCGCACGTTTATCTCTCGATTCCAGCCTGGTTCCCAGCAGAGCGGTCTTGCGCAATGAACCGCGCCGCCGTCGAGTCCTTCGTTGTTGCTGTATCACCGCTGACATTGCCTTGGCACTGGTCGTTTTCTCGCCGGTCATGGAGGGTATGTTGGAGGTGAGGTCCTCACTGTCGCCGTCTTGTTCCATGGTGTGCGGGTTGGCATCCGCTTGTGTCGCCTGGCTCATGCGAAGGAAGGAGAGTCGGGAGAGTAGCGAACCAGAGAGGCTTCGTTTGTGGCCGCTGCTTGCGCTGCCGGACCGCGTGCGATTGGATAGTCCGTCGACCGCTGCGAATTCCGCCTTGTTACTTTCGCCATTGTCCATTGGCGCGGAGGAAACGGTGAGCTGAACCGTCAACTCTGCGACTTTCAGTCACCCAGCATTGATGAGTTCTGCCCGGATGGAAGTGGGCTGCCTTGAGTTGTCTTTGGTGTTAGGCCAGGCTGACGACTGTGGTGGGTACGGGGTAACGGGGCGGGTGACTTTGATGGCCTTAAGGCATCAGTCATCATTTACGGTCAGCATCAACAGAATTCCCCTTTCGGAATCAGCTACACACGAGATAACTCGGTGGAAGAGGAAAAATGACCGAATACGTTGTAAATCAAAGGGCTCTTTTTTTCTTCAGCAGTATTTTTCTTCAGCAAATTGTAGCATTCTCCTAGGTGAGCTGATAAATTGGCGACATACAGATACCACAGGTAGCACCAGCTGCAATGATCGGGCGCCGTGCATGGAAGCAACATAGGTAGGACAAGAGAGCCAGTGACCAAGAAGTCTAACGCGGGACCAAAATAACAAGGCAGAAGACCGTGGGAACCGAGGCATGGATAAAAAAAAAGGCAAATTGGTATATCGGCTAGAACGCCAGCAGGCATGAGATAGGAGAAAAATCACCAAAGACCGATGGTGTCAAGTACGACAAGGGGACTCATAACGGGCATATACGAATACTTCAGAAAGAAAGAAAAAAGTGAAGAAGAAAAAAAACTTCCCATCAGGGCAAACTGCGAACCGAAGAGCCCATGAAAATGAAAAAGGAGAGTAGGGAAAGAAACGGGCCATTGGGGGTAAAGAAGGCATGTTTTGAGTAACGAAGAAGCAGTATTGAACAATGAAAATATGGGCCTAAGAAAAAATTAAAGGAGAAGAGAAAAAAAAGAAGCAAATTCGACACAGCACAATACATGTACTAGAGGAAAAATGCAATAACAACTAAGCAAAAAGAATTCACAAGAACGGGGTTTAAAGGGCGGAATAAGTATAGAAAGAGAGTAGGAGAGATCGCTTTTATTTTGGGGGAGCAAAGCACTTCAATCAAACATCAAAAAGGCTTCGGAAATGCGCTTGCACACTCAAAAGGGTAAAGAAAGATCGAACCAACAAAGTGGACTTGGGGGTATTCGGTGCACAACACACAAATTCCATTCAGAAGAAAGCAGTTTGATCGCTCGGGAAATCCACTTGCAAAAAACAATTTCAACAATTAAAAGAGCAGAAGGGAAATTGAGAGGGGAGGACGGTGAAAGGGGCGGAGGAAAGACGGGCAAAAGCCAAGAAGAGTTTGGCCAGTTGACAGCCGGTGTCGATGTTGCAACTAGTCCCACCAAGCTATGTTGTCACAACAGCCAGTCGAGCTTGAAGCAAGATGTTAATCAGCAGTCGAGGTTAGTCAACGAATATCTACGCCTGGTAGCCTCCGTTGAAGTTGCTGTTGGCCTGGTCCCAGTTTCCAGACGGGGACATGGGTTGACCACGACCGTAGCCGGCAGCATTTCCCTGGGGGAAACCTTGAGCAGGCATACCGGGACCGGCAAAGTTGTTTGCTCCCTGGTCCCAGCCTCGACCAGCAGGGGCAGGACCTATTTGGTCAGCATGGGATCTTTCTGAGGACTTTCGAAAGTGTCACATACCTTGGTTCATGGGGTTCGCAGGACCGCCATACTGAGGGAAGAAACCGGGGCTGTTAGGGAAAGTGGCGTTGGCCTGCTGGGGAGAGAAGTTGTCAAATTGGCCGGTGGGAGGTCGGTCCTTGCCCCACTGTACGAAGTAGATAAGTCAGTAACCCGGGATAATTCCACATAGTTAATGGATGGAGGGGAGGCCTACGCTGCACTTCAAGGGACGACCGTTGACATTATACGCATTCAGCTGGCAGATGGCCATGGCAGCATTCTCGTGCGAATCCATCTTGACAAATGCAAATCCACGATCCGCCTGGAGACGGGTCTCGAGAACGTAACCAAAGTTCTGGAAAAGAGGCACCAAGTCATTCTGAGATGTATACGGAGTCAGGTTACCAACGTAACAGGTGGTCTGCCACTGCGGAGTTTGCTGGACAACCATATCATAGCTCTGAATACCCTGCGTAGGGAAGTGGTGGTGGCCGAATGGGGTGGTAGGGGTCATGCCCATCGCAGCCATGGCCTGCTGTTGCGAGATAGAGGGTTGGCCCTTCTGGTTGGCCCAGTTGCAGCGGATAGCACGAGAGCCCAGCCACTCGCCATCCATTGCGTTGAGCGCCTTGTCAGCATCGTTACGATCACGGAAAGCGACGAAGCCATAACCGCGCGAGCGTCCAGTCTTCATATCCCACATGACACGAGCCTCAGAAACCGAGCCAAATGCGGAGAACGCCTGAGTCAGAACATCGTCGTTGACCTCATTGCTCAGATCACCGACGAAGATGTGGAAGTGATTGGAGGTGTCCTCTTTGTTCGTGTTGTTGGACTGGTACGCCCAGTTGACACGGATTTCCTAGGAAGAAAGTTCGCATTAGAGAAGGACCAATATTGTAGAGAAGTGAGGATACTCACCGACTGGTGGATTCGGCGCCCATTCAGCGTCTGCATAGCCCTCTCAGCCGCACCAGGGTCGTCAAACTCGACGAAGCCGTAGTTATAACCCTTGCTGTTGAACTGCTACAGAAGTTAGCTATATTGAAATGGGTGGTTCGACTGAGCCCCTTAATGTGCGACGCCTGATCAGAGAGATTATATCTGCTTTGTTGACTCAGGGGAGCAGATGTGGGTCAATCATTTCGAATTACTGGGAACTCACATTCTTGTCAGGGATAATCTTCACGCTGACGACATGGCCAGTAGTTTCAAAGATTTGCTTGAGAATATCCTCTGTCACCCGTGGGTCCAGACCACCGACATAGAGAGCTCTCTTGTTGGGCTCGGGAGCAGCACGACGGACGTAGCCACCAGCACTGGTAGGGGACATCATATTGCCGGACATAGGAGAACCAATTGCGGTCGGGATGGGGTTGTTATTCTGAGGGATGATCACAGGAGGCCGCGGCGGGGGAGGCATGTGGGCGGGGTTGGCCTGGCCATTACCCTGGGCAGCATCGTACTGTTGATTCTGAGCGGCGGCAGCAGGCTGAGGAGCCGAGGGCATGGTGGACGGGGTCGAAGCAGAAGCGTTCTCGGCCATCGTGTATAGGCTTTGAAGTATTTGAGATGGAAGCGATCGGGAAGAATGAGTGGTGTGGGAGGAGCTGAGCGATGTAAAAAAATACCTAGGCTGCGGAGCGAAGAGCGAAGACAAATGGGAAAGAAGTCGACAAGGAAGATACAGAGATGCAACGTTGGTTCACTGCAAGGTCACGACCGTAAAATGTAACTGATAAAAAAGTATATGTTTTTGTTGTCAAAAGAGACCGCGGGGATGTTGGGCAAGTCCAATCAAAGGCCAAGCTTGCACGATCCAAACAAAGCAATCACCCGGGGGGGTAAAAAACTGAGTAGACAGGGACAGGCACAGATTATCGAAGCTGTGTTTTTTTTGTGTTGGACACGATGATGGACGAGGAAGACTGGAAGACACCGTTGAGGAAACTGAGCACGAGGGGGTAACGGCGTTGATTTTGGATCGTCGTTTGATGTCGTGTCGAGATGGTCAAGAGGAAAAGCGATGCAGGCGCTTAAGTCGGGAGATAGATCGAAGATCCAAAGAGAACCGACAGGGAGCGAAGTCAAGAAAGAACCAAACGAAGACACGGAGAGGAGGACGAACAACAAAAAGAAAAAAACGAGAAGCAGATGAGAAAGAGAAGTTGGTAAGGGAGAAGCGGCGAAGGGGGTGGGGGAAGAGAAAGAGAGTAAAGCTGGGCTGATGGTCTGCTAACTCCAAACGGGGCTAGTCCCCCCCGTGTGTACTACCATCGAGTCCCGCCTCTGTGCTTCCCCTTGTTTCATTCCCTCTGTCCATCTACTTCTACAAAAAGAGACAGAGGAAGAGGTGGATTATTCCCTTTGATCTCACTATGACTGCCAATTACGCCAACCCCGACTCCCTGACTGAGCTGTCCACCCTGGTGGAGCGAACGGTACCTATGCCTTCAACTCAGAGATTTACTTCAACCATCGCAAACTAACCAACATCCAGCTGCTAGATACTGGACGGCTGTTCAGAAAGAATGGATCCATGCCATCAAGCACGCATATGCAGCGATCCATCCCCTCGTATTATGAGAGCTTCCAGCTGGCCCTGGACAATCTCTCAGAGCAGATTGTGAGTCCGATTGGATGCTCGGAGCGATTACGTAGTGGAAGAGAGACATATCCAAAGCATCTCTAGCGTGGTTCCTTTTTTCTTTGATTTTCAAAACAGTCTGCTGACATATCATAGTTCATCGCCAAAGCGTTCTTGGAAAAGGACTATGAAGATATCAAGGCGCGCGAGGTCGCGCCACAACCCGCGGAGGATGTGGCGATGAAAGATGTGGACCAAAGCATTGCAGCACAGGTTCAACCACCACCAGCTGAGAAAGCTCAAAGCCCTGAAAAAGTGGATCTCAAGGAAGAAACAACAGCGGCAGAGGAGCCGCAACCAGCCACCACGGCCATCCCAGATGCTCCTCAGCCTCAGCCTCAACCGAGCGGGGAAGTGTCGGTGCCAGTGAAAGAGGAGAATGAACCCGATGCCGCCGCGCCGACCGATCAAGGATTGGCAGGGGCCGAGGGAATCAATTTCGATTCTGTTTTGAATGATACAGGAGGCGCGAACAGCTTCGATCTCAATCTCGATTTTGGCAACGACGATATGGGCAACCAAGCATTTCTCTCCCGATCGACCTTCAGCACGGCCCTTCCCGGAACGGAAAAGCCCAACGTTTCGATGCCAGCAGAAAATACCATCCCTACGCCCACTGGCGGGGGTGCTTTCGATATGGAACTACAAAAGACAGAAGGCGATTCTAATCTATTCCCCGAACAAGGTGCTAGCACCGATGATATAATGGGACCTGGAGAGTCCAACTTTGATGACTTATTCATGGAGACAGATAATTTTGGAGAAGGTGGAGGAGATTTGAATCAATTGGAAGGGGACAGTTTAATGAACATTAGTGAGCTAGATGACAACTGGTTTTCTTGAGGGGGCTGGAATATGCTATGCTCCTCAGGGGATACTAGTACTTAAATGAGACTGTTCCCACATGAAAATTTACGATAGAGATATGGGCACGGAGTAGGCTGATCCATCTGACTGGTGGCGGGGCCGTAGGAGAGAGGAGAGTGGGAATCGTTCGTCTATGATCTACATGCGCATGCAATCTGCACTAGTAGCACTAATTGGATCTACTGAGGATAGTGCCATACTGTATTGGCATGATTAGACCAATGGATGTATCGCAAGATGATCCTTGAAGGTTGGCCAGGCTGGCCCCTCTTGTGCAGATCTTGTGGAGAGAACATGGCCTGAGATGCGCTATCATAAGTACTCTAGTACTCTTGTAAAAGAGTACGACTTCGTTGACAAGATGATGGTATCCTCGAACTCATCGCTCACCACTAAAATTATCTGCCTAAATATCGGTAAATCAGGGGGTCATTCTTGGCCAGCTAACGAGATGCCAGCTAACGAGATGAGAGAGATGAGATTCGCGGCGATCTCTGCTTGACCTGTCATTTTCTATCTCGTGGAGGGGAAGCTAGTGATGGGCACGGGAATTGATTTGTAGAACACCAACTCCATCAAGAGGACTGAGCCATCCAAGAGAGGAGGGTTGGAAGAGTAAAAAGTGACGTAGCGAGTAGGGCTGAGCGATCTATGTCCCATTTTGATCTTGATCTTGATCTTCATCCCCATGTCCATGTCAATCTCCATCTCCGCACAAGCTATTCCGTACAAAGGATGAAGTCTGTTACTCTAGTAACTCTACTCCGTACAGAGATAGAATTCAGGCAGGTTCGGCGAGCTCCAATTTCCCCACGGACAGGGATCCCGCGACACCACGTCAACATGGGGCCGCGTTGACATCGGGGCTTGTCCGGCCCTTCACATGAGGTCATCGCACTAGCAAGGAACATGTATTTTTTCTGTTTTATTTTTGCGTCTTTTCTTTTTTTTTTTTTCTTTCTTTCTTCCTCCTTTTTTTTTTTTTTTTTTTTTTTTTTTTTTTTTTTTTTCACCTTCTATATTTCATTAAATCTATTTCTGCCAACGCATCCACGGTGTACTCTGTAAATTCGCGTAGAATCATAGAATCCTATCACACGATCATGTCCACACTACCTCCCTACTTCTCGAGCCAACTCTATCACTGCCACCACTTACCCCCCACAGAATACGCACACACCGGGATCTGCAACGCATCGTGCCATGCCGCTAGACCAGAACCTTTCTCCGCGGGGTCGTACTTCCGGCCATTCATCGGCTCTCCTGTGCTGCTTGCTGTTCCTGAGGGGGTAAGGGTTTGAGCGACGACGAAGTCAGGGCTCGTGCAGCAAACTCTGAAAATCAGGGTCCCGGAGTTTAACATTGACCCGATCTACGTAGACGTCCAGGTGATTTTCTCTTTCAATGCAGCACTCTATGCCACACACTGCACACCTTCTGGGACAACGGCTACGGCTATGACGGCTGTGTCGGCTCTGATGGGGCGTAACCTGAAAGAGGAAGAATCAGGATGTCAATGCCGAGGACATCTGCCTTACCCATTTGAGCCAAAAGGAACGGTCATTCATTGCGTGTCATATTCTTGACCATGGATTCTGCCGTCTGGTAATCAATAGAGACAATGTAGAGTGCGGCGTACAGTACAGCGTACGGCGTATGCGTATAGGCTGGAGGCTCATGGTTTGCCAGCTTAGACATGTCTGGAATGCGAGTGAAACACGATCGCAAGGGCAGAGGCAGAGGCAGAAGCCGACTTTAATCCGATTTCACGGAGATTTGTCCCCACTCTGGCCTCGTCTAGACTGTACCATAGACTGTAGGCTACATACAGTAGTACTACCAGTGCTGGATAATGCTGTATAATCCGGAGTTCGTGCCGGATCTCGTCGATATCATGTCATCATCGATCGGGTCTGGCTCGGGCTGTTCCCACTTCTACTGGTGGATCCGGCCTTACCTATACTTCTTCTTCCACTCGCCCATCTTTAATTTACTTCCTTCAACCCATTCCGGCTGCGCCCTGCCGTCCTTTTGCCTTCTCGGCCTAAATTCGACCTGGTCATCAGTCATCGGTGTGTGTGCGCCACATTACCCGCCAACGCGCAAAAGTTGCTGGGGGGCCACAATTCACCCTCTCCCACAGCCAATCCGACGAGCTGCCCAGGAGGATCTGCGCGGCGATGATCACCAGAGTGGAGGACCCGTGCTTATGAAGTCAGCGCAGCCCGAGAATTCCATCTCTTCCTGCACAAAGATCGGTGTGCTCCTTGCGTGGTCGATCTGAAATTGAAGGAGGGAGGGGTACCACAAGGGATTGAAGCAACCACACCATCTCTCCATTATAACCTCCATGTAAGTCGCCTTTCTTCTTTTGTGTTTCCCCCCCTTTCGGCCGGTTTGGAGCCTTTCCATCACACTCGTGGCGTCCCTTGGGTCTGGAATTCCCCGTGAAGAACCATCTGGCCTGTCTGGACGACCCTCCCCGCATTCCTAGGAGGACGACTTTTTTATTCATTTTTATTCAATTTTTTTTTTTGCGAAACACGCGCCTGGTTCGCAATCTGGGTCTGGAATTTATACCATAAAAAGAAAAGAAAAAAGACCTGTGTCCAGATTGTGTCCAGCCTGTGTGCTGCTTGTGTCCTTCTGTTCTACTTCACGCCAGATCTCCCCCAAGTCTCACTATGCGCCAACCTCCACGATGATGGCTGCTCACATTATCCCCCCGCAGATTCCATCGCGGTCGGGGTCTATCTCTAACGACCTTTCTCCGTCCGATTACTTCGTTCCTTCGTTATCGCTCTCCGGTCTCATTCGATCCCGGTCGATCCGACGCCGTTCGGACTGCTTCAACGTCGAAGAACAATTCCCCAAACAGACCCGAAGGGCCTCCATTCTCAAAAAGCTGGCGGGTCCACGTGAAAACGCGAAGCGATTTCTTCGCTTGCGCTCGTCGGGCGTCCAGTCACCCGCGCTCGCTCCCGCACCCGCACCCCCGCAACGTTTAAACCCGCGCTGCAGTGGTGCTCGCGGCTCTCGGCCGGTCTCCGAAATCATAGTCTCCCCGAGAGACTCTTCCTTCTTCTCTTCACTACCGGAAAGAGGTGAGATGCAGACAGAGTCGATGATGGCCACAGAGGTTCTACCAAGGCCAGTGGCCGATGCTACTAGTACCGTGCCCCAGTTGAGCACTCCCTTCCCACCACTGCGGAACGAGAAGATCGTCGCAACGGGCAGCGGACTCACTGTTGGCATCGCCCTGACAGAGCCGGTGCTATATCTTCAAGGTTACGATCAACATGATCCGACTTCAAAGAAATCAGCAATCTTGCGGGGTCAAATCCACCTCAAGGTCACTAAGAGTGTCAAGATTAAGAAGATCTCCGTTCAATTCCGCGGCCATGCCCAAACCGATTGGCCCGATGGTATCCCGCCCAAGAAGATTCATTTCCACGATAAAAAGGATCTATTCACCCATGGAGTCGTCTATTTCAACCATGGAGACACGGCTCTCATGCAAAATGACTATGGTGCACACTATTACCAACACGCCAAACCCGCATCTCCGACACCGGGCAAGGATGGCGTGTCTGCGACAACCCGCGAACTCTTCTCCAAGAGCGGCTCAACCACCAACCTGGGTCCCACCAACGGACGAGACCCCAAGCGCCTTTCCGTACAAACCACCCGTGGCCATTCTCGAAGCTTCAGCCGAAATGACACACCCCCAAGCCTTCAGGCTCAACAACAGCGCAATTACCGGATGTTCCCGGTTGGGGATTATCTATATAGTTTCGAGTTCCCGATTGACGGGTCTTTACCGGAAACAATAAAGACAGACTTGGGCTTTGTAAAATACGATTTGGAAGCTATTGTCGAGCGATCTGGTGCTTTCCGCCCAAACCTACTCGGCACGATGGAAATCCCCGTCATTCGCACGCCCGCGGAGGGTTCACTTGAACAGGTTGAGCCGATTGCCATTTCACGAAATTGGGAAGATCAGCTTCATTACGACATTGTGATTTCTGGAAAATCATTTCCTATGGGCTCTCAGATTCCTATCGCATTCAAGTTGACTCCACTGGCCAAGGTCGAATGCCATCGAATCAAGGTTTACGTGACTGAGAATATCCAACATTGGACCGCAGATAAGAGTGTGCATCGACTACAGCCTGCCAAAAAGGTCCTCTTGTTTGAGAAGCGAGCGGAATCTGCCAGTACAAGCACATATCCCGGTAGCTCGATGCGTGTAACTGCTGGAGGCGGTATCGATTGGGATCACCGCGCAGCTGCTGCTAGAGGAGAAGAAATTGTGGATCGCTCTCGCACCAACTTGTTAGGCAATCTTTCAAGCGAAACTGGTGTTGGCCCGACGGAAATGGAATTCAACGTGCAGCTTCCAAGCTGCCATGAGATGAGAGGTCGTGACGAAGCACAACGCCTTCATTTTGACACCACCTACGAAAATATTCAAATCAATCATTGGATCAAGGTAAGCTTTCAATTTTTGGTCCCTCACGCATGAAGCTTAATCATGAATACTAACTTACTCCCTTTCAGATTGTTCTTCGCCTTTCCAAGGTTGACGAAAGGGACCCTACCAAACGCAGGCATTTTGAGATTTCCATCGATTCGCCCTTCCACATTCTCTCTTGCAAAGCCACCCATGCAAACATCTATCTTCCAGCCTACACGAGGCCAGCAGCCGAGCCGGAACCACCAGCACAAGAATTCGAGTGCGGTTGCCCCGGGGCTCCCCTGGCTGCGCGCGACAACTCTGCAGCGCAATCCAGCTCTGATCGTGAAGAATCTAGTACGAACCTCAGCCTCAGTCGTCGCGCTTCGATCGGCCCGGGTCGCGCTGTTTCTCGGAGCTTCACAAATGGCTCCGGAGGTTTAGCCCGTCCGCCCCAAGCACATTTGGCTCACGAGCCTAACAATGAGCGGGAGCATAACTCGATCGTTGCTCCTGAGCCTTCCGAACCCCCTCGTCCGATGCACCTCCTCCGAACTCCTTCATTCGCTCCTCCTGCATTTGAAGATCTCCTCCCCCCACCCCCTCTTATCACTCCACCTCCTGAATATACCACCATTGTTGGAAATGCCGACCGCGAGGCTATCCTGGAAGACTATTTCTCTCGACTGTCCTTCTATGAGGACCAAGACGATGATGACCGGGGCCGGGGTCGTGTTGATGTACCTCTCACCCCAGGTGGACGGGTCAATCGCAGTATGGATGTACCCCGGGAATGGGTGCGCATCGACGATTTCAACAGGTCGTGATCGATTCGTCTTTCACAATATTTGAATCATGAAGCAACGACATTTCATACCGGAAACGGTGTAAGGAACTCCATTCCTTTATTTTCCCCAAAGCGTTTCGTTTGTCTTGATAGATTTTGAGCTCATTTTCTTCTCTCTGAATTTGTTTCGCAAATGTGTTTCTGGTTTGGGTTGGGTCGGATTCGGGGTTTTTTTGGCATATTTGGTCTGGTTCAGATAACTCTCTCTCTCTGGGGGGTGTGTGTGTTCATATCATTGGGCAAAGGGCGCGGAGGTGTTTCCTTCTGTGTTGGATGTTCTTTTTATCTTCATTTTTTTTTTTTTTTCAATGATTCTACATACTAGTGTACTATGGTACCTAATCCCTCAATATATTGTTCTCCAAGGGACTTTCGATGATATACTAGTGCATCATCTTCTCGCCCTAGCAAATAATGTATACTACAGTAGTCCAGCCATAGTACTACCCTAAGAAGGGTACTATGAAACCCCCGCAGATAGCGATAAGCTCGACCGCTTCGAGCTGCCTTCCCCGGTATAGAACCTCAGAACATCCCCACATTTAACTTGGTGAACTCAAGTTCGCAGCTACCCTTGCTATTGCTACAAGTCTATTTCCCCTCATCATCATCCCTGAACATTCTGACCTCTAGGGTCAACACCAGCAAATCTGGACCCCATACTAGAAAGGACGAACAGTTCTTGTTGAACACTTCAAGTTGTTACATTGAAAGATCCGGTGTCAACGATTAGACCGCCAGATCGGATCTTGCGGGGTCGATACATATTCAACCACCAGCCCAGCCCAGCCACCTTGATATTCCCAAATCCAACTTGCGTTCAACAAAACCAAAGTTCAACATGGCAATAGAAGTCGTCCCATTAACCGAGGCTGATATTCCCGGTGCAATCCAAGTGATTCAACGAGCTTTCGAAGACGATCCATACTTCAACTGGGCATTCAATGCGTCCACGGTACATTCACCCAAATCTAGTCAAAATACCATCCTCATTCCTGAGAAACACCATGCTAACATAAATCTCCTCGTAACGCGGTCGACCATCGACCTGCCGTTAACATGTTCAGGAGAAAGAAATCTAGTTCAACAAGCAACGAAATCATGACTCCCTCGCAGCCCGCTGCCACTGGGGCATCAACAACGCCATTTTCCAAGTAGCTAAAGACACAGCTGCCGAGGATGATTCAAACCCCTCTCCAGTTCTTGGAGTTTCCTGCTGGATGGCTCCACAGCCGGCCTCACAGCCTGAGAGCTGGTACACCTGGTACCAAGGGTGGATCCTGTCCTTCCGGCAGTTCCTCAACAACGTGCGATATCTCGGGCGTGGGGGTCTGCGCACGAACAGATATTGGATCTGGAAAAATAGTCAGGAGAAGGCTCAGGCGCAAATCTGGGATGACCCGCGTGGATATTATTTCTGTAATATCGTGGCTGTTAGTCCCGAGATGCAGGGGAAGGGGATTGGGAAACTTCTGTTCGAAACGGTTACGAAGCGGGCTGATCAGGAGGGGATTAAGTGTTATTTGGAGAGTTCGAAGAAGGTGCCAAATGTGCAGATTTACGAAGGGCTGGGTTTTGAGATGAGTATGGAGATGGAGTGTCGGGACGGAAATGATGTTTGCATGGTACGTGTTCATCCACTCCTTTCTCTTTGGTAGAGATTTTGTGTGCTAATCATTCTGCGTTGCTGTCTCTAAAGCTCTATTGCATGACACGAAGCCCCCGGACCTAATTGATATCCGCATCTAGCTGAGGACTCGGGAAGTTCAACTTAACTCGACGCAAATGTTATGACTCTATGATCACAGAGACATCATATGCCATTTCGGTTCATCTCTCTTTCTTCCAGTAAACATGCCTTTTGTGACCTATCAAACATCTTAGAATATACTCGACTGCCCCCATAATTCATACATCACTCCCACTCCCATTCTTAGCTAGTAGGACTCAAGTACATCTCGATAAAAGGAAAGAAAAAAGGAAAATACTGGACCTCCTTTCTCAAGCCCCGGACCTCGACAGAGCTCAATCTTAATCCCCGGCTAGATTGCAAATCCGCCCTAACGCTCTGACCCATCCATCATCCAGATTGTCGACCCATCGCGACCCACAAACGGGTTGATCATGGCGCGAACTTTATCGCCGCAAGCGCGGCCGGGTATCCTACCGCACTATCGCGTTTGTCTCCTTCGTCAGCGTGAACTGTAAATGCATATGACCTGTCGCAAAATATAAGCTTCGCGTCTGTGCTGGCGGGGGGCGAAGGGTAGTGGGACACCTGCATATGCAGCCGCAGTCAGCAGTACAGATGACCTGCGAACGGTGCGGACCGGTAGATGTTCGCTGGTCAAGGTTTGATTCGGAGATGGCCAGGTGGGTTGCCGTTTCAATTGACTTGTATGGAGCTTCTTTGGTGCTACCGTGTTGGTGGGCTCTTGGTCCCTGAGAATCTCCCAGTGTTGCGGGCTTGGTTCGATTTAAATGTGGGCTTTTGCTTTGCGCTAAGATCGCCGGGACATGACAGATTGGACCTTTGTTTTGCGTCCAATCCGTTTCCTCTTTGGGAGCATTGTAGAGTATGTTGATCTTTAATGGGAGGTAGTCGTCGGGTTTATATTTGAGATCGAGGTGTGCACACTTAGGGTTGTCATCAGATCAAAGCAGATCCAGATCTAGATCCAGGTTCAAACCTTGGAAGAGACTTTGCAAGTTTTCTTGACATTTGATTTGATTGTTCAAGAGGTACCTAGGTAAGCTCTTTGCAAATCATGTTGTTTTGCTATGTTGCTCATACAGTTTTCGTTCTACTAGTTCATTACACTAGCAATATGATTGCTACGATATCGTACAAGGGCCGGACTTCCTGGTCAACCATTCGAGGGGTTATCACCCGATGCTGCCAGTTCAGGAAGAAAGGCGTGACAACAACTGAAACGTCAAGGAAGTCTGATCCAGAGATTGAAAATGACGGGGCCGGTGCCCAAATGACGCGGACGCAGTGTTCCTCGGAGATCCACGTCGTACCAACTGCGAAGAGAGACACACCATGTTGCAACGACACCGACCTGATTGTCAATCAGCTTGCCCTACTGGCTGCAAGTGTCAGTCGATTCTCTACAAGTACGACGCCAAGGTCTACCGGATCGTCCACACCTTCTCTTGTGACTAGCACAACTACGCAATCCACCGCCGCCACCAGCGCCATGGAGGATCAACTAGCAGAAGAGGAGTCTTTCCACTATCTACGAAGTCTGATCACCATATCTTGCCTCCCGCAGCACACTTCTGGTCATCTGCCCGTGACATCAACCACTCAAGAGGCAGGACCACCGTCACTGGGCCGCAAGCGAGCTTCGTCGAGATTAAGCATTCGTCTTGGCGACTTTCCAGGACTTTCATTCCAAAACAAGATATCACGAAAGCCCAGTCCTCGCTACACCACTCTTCCACCAATATATTCACCGAAGTACGTCACGGCCCGGCCCGAAGTACGGTTTTGAGGACAATCAGTGGTGGTGAATCAAGATACTCACTCGACATTGGTCGGGACACAGTCCGCGTATATAGACAAATCCAAAGCCCATTCAGCCTAACACTTACATCCCTGTCTCTACCGTGCGGATGATATCTGCCAAAAGTGCACATGAGCACAGCACACCCATTCGCTCGGTTTAAATCCACTTACCCGGGCCTCATGCGATCAGATCCCGTTTCCAATATAAGCTGTACGCGTAAGAATCCTGGACAAGAACCCTGCATGAACCAACCCCACTGGTCGTAAAACATACAGTACACCGGAATCAGATCGGCAATGCACCTCACTCGGCAATATTGGATCCAATGACGTTGTCTCATTAGATGATTGGCCAAGAATTGCAGGCTTTGACGACAGGGTAGCCTTGTCTCGAGAAATTGTACCCTTTCTTCTCCATGCTGTCAACTAGGATAATTTCCAGGGACTACAAGGCCCATTAATATATACGGCCTTATTGAGCAGTCTATGTATTATGAGCTCACTTGTAGTACCCTGTAAATCATCGAAGCACAGTAGGTTAGACTCACGATTACATACATTTTCTTTGCCGGTTTGCTCCTAGTCGGTATTTTCTAGGTCTATCCACATCCCCCCATTTTGGCCGATGATGTTCAAATTCTCTCTGGCAAAACAGCCGGGTGTATCGTATTCGCTCCACGGCCATATACCGATCTGTGTGTTAGGCTCCCAACTCAAAGTAGGTGGACTCATCGGCTAATAGCTTTACTCTTGGTTTCAGATAATTGACGTAGCGAGTACACCGTATTTCCTGCTAGTACAGCTCTAAATGCAGGGTTGTCCGGTGTTTCGAAATGAACCCGTGTCGATCGCCCTGCAATTACCTCTTTCGCTTTTGTTCTTTTAGTTTTCCACGCACTTCTTTTTCGATATCTGGCCTTTACGTACATCCCGCCCCTCTCCCTCTTCTGAAGGATTCGCGGCAGTGGCTTCGGTACTCCGGCCGAAAGCTCAAGTACGCACAGACCGCGCGCGTAGCATAGGGCCAATCGGAGAATAGACTGGCTGGTTCGTATATGAAGGGGTGTTCAATTGCCTGGGGGGAGATATTCCTTCAACGTGGCGTTAGTAGCCTGGGTTTCTGGAACCCTCGCAAGCATCATGCAACAGGGCATGAAAACCGGATACAACATACAAACCGAAGGCAAGAGAGATACTGATAACCACGCCAAAAGGATAACTACTAGTGTGATGTGGATACTATTGGCCTTTTCTGCGGGAACTAGTTGCATAGCTGGAAATGATGTGTGCTAGTTTTGGTGACGAATTGCAAAAAGTACCAGTGACTGACTCCGGCCCATTACAAGCGCAATCCAGAGTATGTTTGCGAAGATACTTATTGCATATATAGTGCATATATAGAATTATGAAATGTTTGCGAGGCTGAAATTTAAGTCCATCGGTAGTGATAGAGTTTAGTAAATCGAACGAGAAAGTAGGCAATCGTATCGTTCTAGAAGAGGGGAGATCGGAAGAACTGGAGGTTCTATTGAAAGACCTAGGCCCTGCCTTGTTGGGCAACGAACGAGACCAAACTGTGGGCCGGAAAGAACACGTTAATACCTTCATTTGATTCGTCTGACGCAGTCGGACTCGGATCAACTTCTAGATTCCGCCCACGGAATCTAGACAATCAACTTGAAGGATCGGATCCCCCACTCTTGTCTGTGGCTCTGCTGTTGCTTTGTTGAAATTAGAGGGTCACATGCTAGACCAGGCTCTAACTATCTTCCCAGCGCAACGCTCTCCCCAACGCAGATGTACGACGGAAGTACATTGCGCCACCAATGCCAATCATTTGTGGCCGTGACAAAATCGATTGATTCTAGATAGCGGCGGGGGGCATGTGAAAGGGTCCGAAATCCGTTGGGGCTAACATATGAACGCCAAAGGACAACAGTTGCGGGTCGAGATCGTGAGTCGATGCAGGAACTTTTGTCAGCATGGGGGTGTGGAAATACAACCTGCTACGTGCTCAATGCACTCGTACTCGAATTTGACCCGGTATGCGCCGTCAACCCATCGGTGGCTGGCCAACGACAGATCGGCGTGCATGGAGATTGCCCGATATAGACAGCGACATTTCATTGCTTGTTCCACCATAGCAGGGATCCTCGAAGGGGCTAAATAATTACCGAGAGAGTCATTTCGTAGGGCCTGACGGTGGTCGGCATTAATATCATGATATCAGGCTCCAATGAGCGCCCGACACGGCACGCAATCTTATTTTATCACCGGGTCCGACCAACCCGAGACTTGCGAGTAATGAAAAGAAAAGCAATTTGTCTGCGTCATTGTTTTTGAGAGGGAACGCGGCTGCGCTATGACCCGCCGGGATGCAGTTTCATGCTTGAAAACGGAGAATCTGCCTATCCGAACAAACTAGATAGATCCGTCCATCAAGGATTGGTTCGGAAAATCAACAATGCAGAGCAGAGACAATCGGTATATGTGGTCTGCGGGCTTCGAACAGGGTGTAGCGGAAAAGAGTTCAAGGCCAGCAACTAGCGGCATCTGGAGGGATTTAGTGTTCCAGACATTGAAGGAATCCATCTCACTATCCGGCACTCGAATCACTCCAGGCCCTCGGAGCAGCTACCGAGGGGGCCTTTGAGTGTCTCCATTGGAGCCTTTAATAGTAAATAGCCCCCATCTCTTTCTGTCTTCCCCGGGAGTGCAAAGCCCTACGGAGTAGAGATGTCCACCTGGCCCGCCCACGGAGTATTCCCCGGAACCCTACCCCACCCCCCTTTCCTTGTCAAAAAGGATATCCTGGCCTTTTAACACCATTGATTGCATCATGAGTAATATGTACCGTTCCGGTTATCGAGGGATTTGACCCTCCCCGGGCCGGGGGAATAGAGTTACATACGAGACACGCCGATCTTTGTACTGTGTATTTAAATAGGACACATATGCACATATAAGCTATTGACCGAATATTCGGCTGATGGAATGATCATATTTGGAGGCACATATTCAATGCTGAGCTTTTCACGTCCTCACAGATAAGGTATTTCTCTTGACTAGGTGAAACCCGCTAAACACAGAATATGTGTACTTGGGAAATCCTCAGACAGATACTACACAATGGCGGCTGTCTCAAAGCGCACGGAAGATTGCGTGGACTTCTTGGGAGTAAAGACCCAGCCTTGGCTCAATTATTTTATCTTTCGGCTCCTTTAATTTAATTTAAGATTTTTAATGTGGGCTATTTTACGACTACAACCATGGACGAAACTATCCTGTCAACAGAAAGTACCTTCTCCCCCGCCCTCCACCTCACTCCACAACTGCAGGACGCGCGATATTGATACAAAGGCACGGACTACTTTCAAGGAGAACCCCATGCCGAACCGGTTTGATAATGCAGTTCTGGGGATCTAGAAAAACCGATATCGTTGCCGAAAACATCATCCGCGGTCGTCATGCCAGTTGGCCTGGGCTGGGACCCCTTCCCCCCCTTGGTCTATGCACCGTGGGATTCCATAGGAGAGGGTACAACCACGTTGTCCGTGCGTGACACTCCCCCCTTGTCCGCCCAGCCTGAATCGCCGTTTTGCAGTCAATCCACACTTCCTTTTCCCATGCCCGGTGTTCGAATGCGAGCCCATCAACAAAGAAGACTCTTAGGTCAAGCGATATGAAGTCTTCAAAACAGCATATGATAGCCACAGGAACCATGAATTTGGCGAAGACAATAAGAACATCAACAAGGAGTATATCGTAAAATCCAGTCGTACTAATAATCATAAATAGTGGGGAGCTAGCAATATAATAGAAAATACAGTGTATACTAGTATATGATATAAACGGGGCAAAAAAGGAGTACACACGCAGGGCATAGTTTCACCCAGAGAATCACAATATAACTAAGCATGGACCCATCTCGAATAATGGATCCGGGTCCTGAAAATCAGCACATGATATCTAACACTGCACCGGCATATGAAAAATCCCATAGAACGCCGGCTGAAAACGGACAGGTAACAAAGAGACAGGCACAAAAGAGAAATATCAGAAGCCTGCATCCAGAAGTACATAGAGCGCTCAAAAACCCATTGACGAAAGACGCAACACAATCAAAGGCAGGGGAAAACTGTATTTCCAATACTACCAGAGTATCGAAAACCGAAGAAAACCCCAGGGCCCAAAGTTTAAATGGGTGCGGGACCTCAAACAAAAAGGAAAATGGAAAAAAAAGAAAACACTAGAAAAAAAACATGTGTCGATCAGAGCCCCGCTGACGAATCATCATCTTAGAATTGCACGAGCCCTTCGTCATCGTTGGTTCAAAAAAACGCGGATTTTCAAGTGGATAGCCTCCCGGAGAGGGTCGGCTGGAACCGAATCATAGTTCTTCGTGGTGATTGTGTCGTTAGAGAGCAGCGGGCCGGGGCACAGAAACGGCAAAGGGTGGAAATGCGGGCAAAGTTAACGGCCGATTGATAAACGCAGAAAAAACGAGGGCAAAGCCCCCGAAAAAAAAGTTAAAAAAAAAAAAAAAAAATAGAAAACTTTTTTTTCTGGATCTGCTTCTTCGGTTCTCATCATCGTGCGGTGCAACAGAGCAGACATTTGCCCACTACCACGATGAATCGGTCGTGTGGACTATCGGAACAGTGACCGTCTTTGCAGCCATCCAAGGAAGTTCGGATGAAATGAGCGGCAGGATTTTGGCATCCGCTATAGATGTAGTAGTTTTTGAAATAGTTGCACATTTTGATCCCATCTGGGGTGTATCGATGGGGAGGATAAAGGTTGGAATAAAAGTAGGTAGCGGTTGAGATCGGTGATGCAGCAATAGTAGTAGAAGTAGTTGTAGCAATAGTCAAATGGAGATAGATATTTGCAGATTGTAAAGAGACGCGATGCAATAAAATCTCAAATCCAAGTGAGCCACGTTCTGGGAGAATGACAATGTTATGAGGAATGGCTGCTGGTATTAAGAAATGTCCGGGAGCTCCGAAGGATAGAATGAAGAATGCCTAAAATGCCACCAAGGTGGGAAAACGAGGAAAGAAAAAGGGACTGGGCACACAGTATGTCGTCAATCACAGACTACGTCCGAGACGAAATTTACTCCATAATTCCGCACCTGAGCTTGTTGGTAAGAGAACAGTATCTACAGTAATTCTGCAGTAGCTTTTTCCTTGCCCCGACCCACCACTAATCCCTGTCTACCCCCCTTAACAACCCTAGTCGCCAAGCGGGTCCTGCATGAAGAGAATGATTTTTAATAAAAAAAATATAATAACAAGGATTAAATAAGGGAAAATAAAAGAAATTAATGTCTTTGATTTGTAGATTGGCTGTTGAGAAGTAATGCCCGACGACACAGCGGAGATTATTCCAAAATTATCAGGGATCAACCCCCCTTCCTGACACCCCTCTCATGCTCAGTGGCCCCCCATCGGATGACCTGACCCCATCACTGCGGCATATTGTTGATCGGGTGGATGGGAGATCGACATCGGTTCCTCGCAGCCGTTGATGCTTCTTCCACTCACACGTGGCGCTAGTCAGGATGCTTATGCAGCACGAGTTTGTTGGGAGATGTTCATCTTCAGAAGTTTTTGCATTATAATCCTCTTGCACAACCTAACTTTTTGGTTTGTCCCATAGCAGACGAGCGTCAGACGAGCATAGGTTACTTGTTTGGGTCGTCCTGTGACAATCAATTGTAACAATGGCCATCAGGGTTGGGCAACCTCGCTGGGCCCACGACTCGTTGGGCAGTCTTAAGCAAGTGACAGGCTGCAAGCAATCATTGCCACCAGAGATCAAGAAAGGAAAAATAAATAAATCGAATAAAACCAAATAATCAAGTACTCCATAGAAAATTCTAGGCAAGAAAAAATAAAATAAAAATAAAAATAAAATAAAACAAGAAGAAAAGAAAAGAAAAATCAAGTACCGAGTATGGAGCTGCGACATCAGCCTCTATGCCAACTTGAAACCCCTTCCGAGGCTGCTATCCCGATGACTGATCGACAGCTGGCCCCATTGTTTTCTTTTCGTGGTGGCATCATTGCAGTATGAATCAAGCCCCACGGCAACAACAATGAATAAAAGAGTTTACAACAACGTGGTCACTTCAAGTGGTGGACAGCCCAGAAAGACCCATTGGAAGGAACCCAAAGGTACGCGAGAGAATTCGGCATGTAGACAGCACCCTGGAGCGACAAATTAGAAGTCGTTGAGGGTAGTAGCGTCGATGGACGCAGACAAGTCGATTTACGATCTCCGTTTATGGCATAGTCTTGTTGTGCCGCGGCTGGGACTGAGCGAATCAAACCAATGTATGCCAGTTTTGAGCTTGGCTCGGCGTTCTCCAGATCGGAATAAAAAAAGGGCTCCGGATTTTTCTCCACTATGGGTTCAGTTTTCAGCCTCGACTTGCCGATGATGCCGTTGGGGCATCTGTTTTGCTCCTTCCTCGATGGGTTGGTCACCAGGCTGTTTCGTCGTGAAAGGTCCACTGCGTGACGGTACGGCCCCTTGTATGTACTCAAAAGGATTCCGGAGTTCGTTCGGAAGAGACCCGTCAACCATTGAGGTTGCGCCGCGGGGGTTGGAGCCGAAGCTCGATAGACCAGGGGTTGGAAATCTTCACGACGCAAGTTAAATCACGCGCTAGGAGGCATGCCAAGGGCCATTGGATGGGGCATTGAAAGCTCAAGCAAACGAGTAACACGAGATGGTGCGACGCGAGTGACGTCTCCAGGACGGGTTACCCACATGCCGAAACTTCTATTTAGGCATTTATTTTTCTCCATTATGTGTTCCCAGAGCTAACGAGCGAAGCCTCGGAACATGGCGAGCAGGTGGCCCCATTATCTTGTCTCGAGTGGTGTTGCGGGCCGTTTAATTCCTACACATCGCGTGCACTGGGGCCACACAGGACAAACGTGGCTCTGGCCCCATTAAAATCTCCAAGTTTATCGGAAGGTGGATCCAATAAAAAAATACAAGAAAAAAGATAGTCTCCGGTAGCTTGCCGATAGCTCCGCGCTCGGATGCGGTCTCAAGTCACAAGTTTTTGTGGTCCAAGCAGATGCAGATCACACCGAGGCAGCGCAGACCCGAGGTAGCAGTATTCCGAGCTCAGGGCCGAGCTTGATGCTGCTAGTGCCATAGATGCCCTATGATACAGAGAGTACGGAGAGTAAACTAGGTACGCTCCCGACGGTCCAATGGTTGAACCTTCCGTTGCGGGCCGAACTCGGATCCGAATCACGTGGTATTGGGGAAGCACTAGGCTGAGATAGGAACGGGTGCGGAAAAACACATGGGCCGTTGTAGCAGGATGACCCCGTGATCACTTGTCCCTTTTCGCAGCCGCCATTGAAGGTTACCGTGAGAGTGCCCTGATGACCATCAAGCACTTTGCTTTGGTCCGTCCATTCGCTTTCTGTCGCTGAGCTTTGGCTGCATCTGCGTTGTCGGGGAAGAAAACCAAGTAGATAACAGCCAGGGTCTACAGTTTGAGTCCCCTCCCCATCGTCACTCCCTCACTCCACTGTTCCCACCCCCCGTCGTTGTGGAGACAGCCGTCTGCCAGTGACTCCGTGACCGCCAACCGCAACAGGAAAATCTTCTGTTTGTTGTCGCACCGCTCAACGACATCACCATCAGGCATCATGGGGTTCGGCGATTTCGATACAATATGCGAGAAGGTGCCGTTGCCTTTGTGCTCCCTCGTGGGCCCGGCTTCGTCAATCTCCGGGGCCACCGGTATCATCTCGAACTGTTATGCACGAAACATTGAAGTTGCGAATACAATCATCTTCGAAGGCGCCGCCTCGTTTATGCACATCATTGCCCTTGGTATGACAGTGATTATGATCCTGCATATCAGGTCTAAGTTCACTGCTGTTGGTTCGTTTCACTTTGTGGTCCACTGAAGATACAGGAGGAGTCAGATGGCACTAACCCTCCGTCGCATATAGGTCGCAAGGAAATCATTACCTTCTTCTACATCTTCCTGGCACTGACTATATGCTCACTCATCATCGATGCCGGAGTCGTTCCTCCAAGGAGTGGTCCGTTCCCATATTTTGTGGCAGTGCAAAGCGGTTTGATATCGGCTCTGTGTGCCTGTCTGCTGGTTAACGGCTTCGTGGGTTTCCAGCTGTACGAGGATGGCACTGCACTTTCGGTGTGGTTGATTCGGCTTACTTCAGCGGTTATGTTTGCTATGACATTTGTGATCTCTCTGCTGACCTTCAAGTCATGGGGCGGTCTGGGACCCGAGAACACCGTTGGTTTGTTTGTCGTGCTCTATCTTCTTAACGCCATCGCCGTTGCAGTGTATGTCGTCATGCAACTGTTGCTCGTCGTAAATACTCTGGACGAACGCTGGCCTCTGGGCCACATCTGCTTTGGTATCCTGGTCTTCATTATCGGGCAGGTGCTTCTCTATGCTTTTAGTGATACTATCTGCAATAATGTGCAGCACTATCTCGACGGCTTGTTCTTTGCCACCTTCTGCAACCTGCTTGCGGTAATGATGGTATACAAGGTAAGACGACGTTCTCTTGAATCATTAAACTCCAAAGTCTCTAACAAGATCCAGTTCTGGGACTCGATCACCAAGGAAGACTTGGAATTCTCCGTCGGTGTGAAGCCCAACACTTGGGAAGTCAAAGAACTGCTGCCGGAAGAAGACCGCCGACAAACTGTCTACCATGACAACAATTCGGAATATGCGGGTAGCGTGTACCACCACCGACAGTCAACTTACGGTCATCACAATTACTAGCCATTTCGTATTTGAGATGTGTATATGCGACTATTGATATTACGATATTTTCTTTCTTTATTACATGTTGTTTCAGCTATTAGGCCTTAGCGCTGCATCAAATGGACGGCCTTCTTTGCATGTGAAAAAAAGAAAAAGAAAAAGAAAAAGAAAAAGAAAAAGAAAAAGAAAAAGAAAAAACCTGATATGCAAGTCTCGCCATTGTGGATAGTATTTTATCATCTAATCATCTACCGAAGGATCTAAGCGGGGAAAACGTCTGAACACAAATCCCGATATGGCTGTCGATCTTCGGTTAGGTCTTTCCATTATTAATAGTGTGCTTAATGGATTTTATAATCTGTGTATCTTATTCTATTAGATTACTTGTGAAGCAAGTCACTCATCTAATTTACTTCACATTTACTTCGATGCCATAATTCATAGCAGATAAGGTAACGATTGAATGAACTTTTGACTCCTCCCATAACACCGTCATCTGCAACGGTAGCCGTATTTAGAGTAGTTTGTTGATAACCTTGAAAACGGCAACTCGGCCAACTTTCCCTTGGGTATTCTTTGGAACTATGCTGTCCCGCGAGCTGCAGTCATTCAAGCAAGGTGAGACATTGCCAAGGAGATGAACATGTTTGAATTTTCCTTCCATGGATAGAGAGGCAGTGCCGTCAGTCAGTTAGCGCTATCTTGTATTAAGGCATGGCCAAAGGATCAGATTCGCAAAGCACGAAAGATCAACACAATCAGAGGCTGAGACAAGTGTAAAAATCAACGCTGCCAGGGTCCACCTTCATTTGGAGAACCTGCCAGTGGGCTTAGCCCCGGGCCAGACTGCCTTGGTAGGAATGGGGCGATGCAGCGAGCAATCTGAGGATTTTCGTTGGCCAACCGCCCGGTTAACAAGGTTTTCTTGCTTCTTTGATGCCCTGCGAGTAATTATATTGGGCCACGTACCGAGACTCATCTGGCTGTTAGAGGTAGTGAGGGAATTGCGGTGCCCCAGAACAAAAGTTTAAGAAAGCGAAACTGCCGATCAGGGGCTTGGGGCATGGAGAAGAACTTTCGAATCTTTTCCACCGGTCCCTCCCCAAGCTTAAAATTTACAAATGTGGAGATGGTCAAGCAGAAAAAAAAAAATTTTTTTACTTGAATCTAATCCAGAAGTGGAATGAGTTGTTTTTGATTTACTCAATGAGCACAATGTCGCTGTCCGTGGATTCATCGCCCGCGGAATGTTGGCCGGTACCTCCTTGATCTCCGTCAACCGGCTCCGGGGCGGAGCATCGCCAGCCCCGATCAATCATTTTGATGACGAGTCTGCCAGCCTCACCAACCAGTGTCATATATGCGGGGTTCTCTTTGGGCAGGAACATGCTAACATGCGCATTGACCTCGTCAGAGGCCTGGTTGTTGGTAGCTTTGTACCAATACAATCCAGGTTGGCGAGTGAGTTCACTTTGATCGCCACTTTCAACATTCGGGGGAAGTGTACAGAAGGTCCTGTGGTTAGATCGGATGATCTTCTGACTAAAAGATGTTTTCCCTGTCTCTGCACTCTGCACAAGGGATGAGGCACCGTCTCCAAGACAGGTGAAGAAGTTCACGCATCGAATGTCACGATCATTCTCCACGTTAGCCAGCCTATCAAGCCTCTGTCGCAGGTCGGATGACCTCGCCAGGCAACCGACGAATTCGAGGTGCGAAGAGACCCAATTTACACCCGCGGATAGATTCTGCCGTTGGGAATATAGAGCAGCCGCACCACCAGCTGCAACGGCCCCGGCGGCTCCGGCATACATGGCATATCGTCCCCATCTTTGCCAGGAGGGAGTTGCAGCCGCATCCGTAGATGGAGGAAGGGACTTGGCAGTATCAGCGGCAGGAGCAGGGGCGGCAGGAGATGCAGATGCTCCAGCGGATCCATTCTTCTTCCCATAGCCGAATATTCCAGCAACTTCGTTGAATGCATTGTATGCTGTGGTTGCGTTACGATAATGCTCCTCCGCTCCATATGATACCACCCCTGGGGCAATACCTAAGAATGGAGTGTCGAAGGCGAGCAGTCCTTGTATATGAGGGAACATGAAGCTGTCAGGTTCGACAATAGGCGCCTTCCCGGATTGAGCCGTCTCTTCGGGTTTTGATCGAATAGGTTGCTCATTAGCCAAGAGCAACAGCGTTTCGGCTGCCAGAATACCACCCATGGAGTGTCCGATAAGGAAAACGTGAACTGAGGGATCCACCGTCGGGGACGGAGTCTCGTTGGCGACCTCGAGATCAATTACAGTATTCTGCAGCCTATAGGATATGAGACCGGGAAGACCATGTTAAGCTCAAGGAAGGAGTACCAACCATTCTCTGAATCTTGAGACACATTCCTTCAAATCACCCTTGGTCTCATACTTCGGGTAAATAGCCACCTCAATATTTATAGCCGAGAGATGTGCGGCAAGAAGAGTGCGAAGATCTCCAGGAAACTTGGCGAATGTGTCGTCGTCGCCCTAATACCCAAGTAAGCCATTATCCGAGATCACCAAATTTTCAAAAGTCGTCAAAGCGAGTTTCAATTTATAAGAGGCCGCATACCTTAAAGCCGTGGATGAAGACGAATAGAAGCGTCTTGCGCTTCTTGGAGGGGTCACCGCCGACCATGACTAACCATGAAGGCGGTGCGAGGCACGGCTGCCTTCAAGAAGATGTATTGTTTCAATATAGGGCAAAAAAAGGAAGCCGGGTGGTCGAAATTGCGAAGTGGGAGTTCAGGAGTATTTTCAATGAGGTTTAAATTGGAAATCACGAGCCAGGCATAGCGCTTATCGGCCCCGACGTCATTTCGACACGTGATCTGGGGTAGATGCCATCCTATTTGGATCCAATTGTATGCTCAGATACTTCACGGCAGAACTTAAAATATATACTGGGAACTATGCAATGATAGCCTGATTTCTTTGATGTAAAATATAAGGGCCACTTCTGAAGAGAACTAGAAAACCGCGCTGTGCAAGGAAGCGTGTTGAACTATACAAATTAGCTCACATAGATGCATTCGAGCTATTCACCTTTTGGCTCTTTGGGGGAAGTCAATGGAAATTGTGTCTCGCCTACTGGTCTAACATCTGCTGGCACCGTTTTCATATGCTGAGCCCTGTTTTCTGCCCCGATTTGGCACATCTCGGTTCTGACCGATCAGCTTTCTAACAACCTCCGCTCTAGTAGTACGAAGAACATTTCCTGTATCTTCAATTGTCCATGGTAAATATCTAGGCCCTCTGAATCATCATTGACTCTTTGCGAGTTATGGTCAGACTTGCCACAATGCTCACATGGCAGCCTCGATAATAGGGCTAGGCTATTGGAAGAGTCGTGTTGTACCTCAAGCTAAATAAGAAGACTACGTGAAATAACGGGCTTAGTTTTTTATTATCGTCTATTTGTGAGTGGCCTGAATTGTTGCTCTATATACGAGGTAAGGACAGACTAGTATGCAATGTTTTGCTTGTGATAGGGGACAGTTGCATACAAAATGACACTGTTGACGTAACAAGGTTTAATATTCATTAAATCAGGACAATTAATAATCACAGGCAAGATGGCCGAGTTGGTCCAAGGCGTCAGGTTAAGGTCTACCTTAACATCAAATTCCTGATCTCCGCAAGGGGGCGTGGGTTCGAATCCCACTCTTGTCATGTCGTTTTGCTTTTTTTTCCAAGGTTGTTCTCTCAATCATGAGATAATTCTTTCTTCGTACCTTTTTTTTTTTTTTTTTTTTTGTTCAGTCCATCTTATGTGAAGTCTAATAGGTCGATTCATTGAGCTTCTATATACCAGTAGCGGGGATTCTCCAAGGTTGGTCGTGCTACTACGCCGTACGTACATATATATGTATGTATATTTAGCCATTACTACATATCATGATATGCCAGGTAAGTAGTGCTCTCGCTAATAGCGCCTCCAGTGGTACTAGGTAGTAGTTCACAACCTGTGTTACTGGGTACTACCATCTATGGATAAGTATTACCTACCTAGGTATGCCCAACCCTGGAACCCATTTGAACAAAAACTTGAGTCATTCAAAAATAAAATATCTTCTTTACTCGAATCTATCTCTATATAGAAATTCGCTCCTATATACAACCTTGGAATCAACTTGAATTCCAATTCATCTCATAAATTCCCGGAGCGACCAAGCTTTCGCAATCGCAGCATGCTGTCTTGTAACGAGGTCGCAATTAACGTGCCATCTGGACTCCAAAGATGACTCTCATGGACAGCCCTGTTTTCCGCTGACTGTGGTGTCCAACCCTCCTGAACAAACCATTTCATAGCCAGATCCGAGCTTCCGCTGGGTGTCGCATCCCAGTCAATCATCCTCAGGGCCGCCCCGTGTCGGTGAATTATGACAGTTAAAGTAAGACTTGCCATCTCCGCCCAGTTTTTGATACCAAGTGACCGCGGGATTAAAAGGAGAGAGTTCTTGTCGCTGGAGTACATATGCGCACAGGCATAGAGATTATCATAATCCCCTGCTAGCTCTCTCTCTTTCATCTGAGTAATTGTAGCATTAGGGTCTTCGTCTGGAAATCCTTTTAGGCGGTACTGTGTCAATTGACGGTATTTTTCGGGGCTTTCTTCGATATGTTTGCTCTTGTTGTAGTCTCTCATATCGACCTTCCGGACATCGAGTCCAGGAAATTCACGTTCAGCAATATTGCCTTGTTGAACATTCTCAATCCACCAGTCTGCGTCAACACTGGGACTGATCGGCTGATCCTCAGGTCGTTTCCCGACCAACACAGATTGGTATCGCTCCTGAACCGGGGAAGGTTGGTGTTGGAAGGTCTGCTGATTTTCATCGCGTTTGAATGAGCAGAGACACGAGAACATGATTTTCCCATCTTGTCGTGCATCGACTGCCCTGGTGCAGTACATGAAACCGTCTCGAATGTGTCGAACGGTGTAGAGATACGGGATATCTAGTCGGCCAGCCAATATGAAGGTACCCGTCATATCCTACCAGTGGCATTAGTTTTAACAGGCTCTCAGTAAAAGTGTGTGATTTGATAAATTTTTGAGGACAGTAGAACTGACATGAACTACAAACCCTTTCTCGACGGTTTTTGAAGCCGCATATGCGGACTGAGCATATACATGCCCCCCAAATGAGCGTGTTCCCTCACCAGGAGGGAAAGGCGCAGCCAAAGATCGGAACCTCTCAACTTTCTCGGGTTCAAGTGTGCTAGCATGCGACACTGCTGTGTCTTCCAGCCGTTCCAAAGCCATTAAATGCACGAACGAAAGCGGGGATGTCAACTCCTCCGGATCATGGTCGGACAGCTCGCGCAAGGGCGACATGATGCAAGCCAAAGAAAAAATTCCAAGTAAATATATGCGCCAGGGGTATCAAAGTCGCCAACGAGGAGAATGGTTGAGTTCTGATAGCATGGGGTTGAGACGTCCGGGGAAACTGCCTCGGCACGCGGGGCGAGTCACGTGGGGCGCCTCCCCCTGATGAACAAGTCAAAGACGAGGTAGTATCAACAATGTGGAATTGGGTAGAATGGATGAAAATAGATTGATATAGCGGTTTAATACAGAATGCGCCGGTCGTGCTGACAGTGCTGAGTTGTTATGCCCAATTTCCCATGCCATAATGATACAAGAAAGGAAAAATAAAAAAGAAATATAAAAACGGTGAAAGATCACACCTCCAACCCCCAAAGTCTTATCACAACAGTGTAATCAAACATCCTGCTTCCCATCATTCGATGTCGTTCAGAGAGAGTTGGTGATGCTGCGAGTCTTGTTCCATTGGACCTTGCCCTCGACGTCCTTGATTTCCTCGAGCTTGTCACCCAGCTTGACGACGGAGAAGTTGATCATCCGAGGGTCGAGACCGAGGGTACGACGGATAGAAGTTTGAACGGGACCGGAGGAATCGAAACGCATGATAAAGTGGTGGCCTTCGCTGTACCGGGCCTGGTGCTTTGTGGTAACCTTGGGCAAGCGGAAGACACCCCAGTTAGTGTAGCCACGGACGACGCCGCCGGAGCGGATAACCTGAGCACCGGCGTTACGGGCGATTCTAAAAAGGGGAAACAAGTTAGACGGGCTGATGAAGAGTGGACGTATGGCCAGGATGGTGGTTCTATTATGTCACATACTCGCGAACCTCGTTGAGGCTGCCCGGGCGGACCTGCAGGGAGAAGCGCACACGTTAGTAATTCCATCACAATTCAGAGACAAAAGCATATAAAGGAATATGCACATACAATTGCAATCAGCTCGTACAACATTTCATCGAGTGGTGGCGTGCAGGGCCCGAATAATAAAGATGGACTAGACGGGGTCAATCGTAGCCGCGCAAAATCCGAACGTTGGGCAATTCTGCCGCTCAGCGGTGAGCGGAGCTTATCGCGGGGTCTTGGCGCCTTCCCTTATCGGAGCCACTGGTCGCGGTTTCCCAACTCCGCCGGGGAACCTCCCGGCGGTGCTCTTTCCTTCTTAAACTCTCCCCTCCTCTTCTTTTCTTCTTCCCACCTCTCCAATTCACTTCCACTCACTTTCGAAATGGCCTCCGTTGCTCGTTCCATCCGTCCCCTTGCCTCCCAGGCCCTTGCCCAGAAGCCTCTGGCTTCCGCCTGCCGCGCAGCGCCTGCTTTCCGCTTCCCGCGGGGAACTCGCAGCTTCTCCCAGAGCCCTCTGTGTAAGTGAATCGGCCCTCCAAGCAGACCAAAATGGTTTCCAAATGCCTTCTCAAGTCGAATTGGTCATGGCATATATGTTGCGATTTACCAATTGAGCTTTTTGTGGTGACCTATAGCTAACGACGTCATCGAT
The DNA here is from genome assembly GCA_023626415.1 of Penicillium sp. S1701. Lineage (NCBI taxonomy): Eukaryota > Fungi > Ascomycota > Eurotiomycetes > Eurotiales > Aspergillaceae > Penicillium > Penicillium sp. S1701. The sequence goes on along the minus strand of JAMAGY010000003.1, from coordinate 1,296,111 downwards.
TTAGCTCAGTTGAAGAAGTATACCGAGTCGCACGAATGGATCGAGCTAGCCGACGGCAGCAACAAGGGTGAGTCACTCAATAACTTTTCAAAAATTTCCCGTTGAAGGGAATTGAATTCAATTCTCAACACCTCCATGAGCTCAATTCCAAGACCATTACTGACGCGCGCTTCCCCGCTCCTCTAGCCAAGATCGGCATCACCGAATACGCCGCCCACTCTCTGGGCGACGTCGTCTTTGTTGAGCTCCCCGAGGCCGATCTCGAGATCGGTGCTGGTGAGCCCGTCGGTGCCGTCGAGTCTGTCAAGTCCGCCTCCGATGTGCTGTCCCCCGTCGCCGGCAAGGTCATCCGTGGCAACGAGGTTCTGGAGGACAACGCCAAGACCATCAACGCCAGCCCCGAGGGTGAGGGCTGGATTGCTGAGATTGAGGTTGCCGATGCCGCTGAGTTGGATGCGCTGCTCGACGAGGCTGCCTACAAGGAGACCATTGATGCTTAAATCTGAGTTTGTAGAGAATATATTGGTTTTAGAGGCAAGTTTGTTTGTCCCCCGGAACAGCTGGTGGTGTTCTCTCGTCCCTTGTGGACTTTCCTGCGTTTTATTATGATGTCATATTATCTTGGTCTTAAACGAAGACATGTTTCTTTTCAACACAAATATATAGAGATGGGATGAGCGCTCCACGGCGCCGACCTTTCGTTCAACAGTCGAAATACGCACAATCCACAGAGAATATAGCGAGATGCGTGTTCCTAGACTCCTCTCGGGAGTACTTAGGAATGCTCTATGCGACCAATTCGAGAGACATCATGGATCCCAGATGTTTCCTACTAGACCTGGGGAGATGCAAGTCTGTCACTAATTCAGGCTGATCGTCCAAAAACGGGGTAGTATGTAGCAGGATGTCTTGTATTAGGGTCGTCGTCAATCATGTACAATCTCATCATATCTCAGCACATTGCTTCAAAGAAGCTGGCTAGCGTATCTGCCATTTTCTTTCCTCGATTGAATCCCCTTCTAGGGCCACACAATTCCTTAAACGAACTTGCGGTGAACCTGCACCTTGGCGCAGCTAGGGTTCTGGGGTTTGGCCTTGCCATTGCCCAGAACCCAGTTCAAGGTCTGGTACTGGTAGGCGGAATAGTAGGTCTCGCAGACATACCAGTTCTTCAGAATCTTGACCTTGTCATCCGTGGGAGGAGTGACAGTGTCATCGAGGTAGGTGTAGATGCCCATCTGACCCTCCTTGTCGAACATGACTTGCTGCTGATCATAGGAAGGCTGGAACAAGAGCTGGGCGACGTTGGTGGATGGGTCAACGCAAAAGCTCATGGGCTCGGAGACCACACTAGGTTCTGTGGGATCCATTAGATATGATCACAGTGTACACACGAAACTGGGAGTGTACTCACCATTCCCACCGATAGGAAGATTCCAGACGAGAGTACCAGAGAGCCCTTGGCCCTTGATGGGAGACTGTTCGCCTTTTGTGGTGTTCAAATAGAATTCAGAACCGGACCCGCCGGCGAGGCAAAGAGATTCAATAGCGGCGCCAGAATGACAGGCGGCAAGCTTGTGGCCATTGATGGCCTTCTTGTCGGACTGAATGACCAGGTTGAAGGGCTTAGACTGGATTTCCTGGGCAGTGACGGCCCCCAGGAGCAGCAGGGAAGACAGGGCGGCGATGGACTTCATTGTTGCCGATAAGGATTTGTGAAAGTCGTGTGGTTGCCAGAGAAGAGATATTGGAGATATTGCAGATTAAAAAACAGAGGTAACATCGTGCATTTTATAGTTAATAACACATCCGGTTTCCTGGTCGATGCGGAGAAGAACCCTGAGACATGCGTGCCTTAGCGCTATCGACCAGCATCAAAAATCGGTCAGATCGTCAATTTAGCGCATGTAGGAACAAGCATTCCCCAAGATTCCATGGTACATAGCTAAGCAAATCATGTGCGCAAAATCAAGAATAGCGTGGCGCAGTCCCTTCAAGTTTCCAAATATTTGAAGACGACTTGGTGGTTAGAGTAGCCGAGCGAAGCCGAAGCTGCAGAAACTAGTGGCAAACGAACCATGGGGGAAGCTGCAGAATGAACAGCCCGGGGGTGATACTGCAGTAAGCATTAAAGCTGGGGCTTTCTACTCGCACAGACCTTTCTTCACTGGAGGCGAAAGCCGATCATCGGGAGGGATGCGGAAGCACCGAAGACCCGATGGGTTTGGATGGTTTGGCCTGTGCATGGCTAAAGCCGACGCCAAACTAGAAGTGGCCAACTCGTATCTCGAATAGGAATTTCCTCATGGTCTCACCCTACCTAGTATTACCGGAATATTTCCCAGTTTGCCACTTTCCGCTGGAAGTTGGTTGCTACGACCTCGGTAGTATCGGGTAGGTTGATACAACCTCAAGTCCATACTATTATTAGTAGTATCATATTGATTGCCTAGGTTTGGATTCGGTTCTATGTAGACCCGCATCTCCACGCGAGATAATCCAAGAATGAAAACTCCTAGGTTCATTCGCCAGTGTCATCGTCAGATATGGTATAGATCTATATGTACATACAGCATGGATATCAACATATGCGAGCTAGCTCTACACAGGAGGGATGGATTCACGACAGATCGGACACTGCAGACGAAGTCTCATCCAACTCTCCAGACAGGCAGTGTGGAATATATGCCGACAAGGAGTTACCATATATGTGCGACGACTCAAGATGCTCGTAGCCCCCTCGGTCACACTGCTTCCGCCTGCAGAAGTGGGCGCGGGAAGAACAGGAACCTCGATATCCTGCATGCAGATTGCACAGTCAAACATCACTCGCTTGCGATCTTTAGATCGTTGTTTGTCATCATCCTTGGAGTCGATCACATCTTGCTTATCAGCGCGGAGAGATTCAATGGAGAGACTACCGCCTGCCTCAAGGTCATCATCGGGCCCGGCATGGTCCCGCAATATAGGGTGATAATCATATGCGGGTGGCGCCCAGCCCCGAGGAACAAAGAAGCGTGGACCCAAGATATCCTGACTAGCCAAAACCCAGGCCTGTATCCACACCCATCCGGCCATCGCAAATGCGGTAGTCCAGTCAGGCTGGATGAACAGTACATTCCCGCGAGCCGTGAGGAAATATAAGAAAGGGAAGAGGCGGAGTATGCTTTGACCAACAACAAATTCCCACCGCAGAGCTTTGCGGCAATTGCGCATCACATTGCGATAAATTTGTGGGACCCAGAACGACAAGTAGATCGTTGCCAAGAGGCGGGCATAGATTGCACCCATGCGTCTGGGAAGGACAAAGGCCCAAATCGATAGGATAAGCATACCAAATAAGGCGAGATAAAACCGCGCATACATAGCACCCACGTCGGCACGCATCTGTCTCGGGGTAGGTGGAGTAGTTCGGTTAGCAGCAGGCTCTGGCTCCGCTTCATCCTCAGGTGGATCTTGGTCAGGCGTCAATATAATCGGCGTAGCACCAGAGTCTCGCACCGCCGCAGTTGCAGGAAGAGGAAGGGTGCCAGGACGCGTGACAGGGGTCGGTGGGTTGGCCGGTCGTTCTTCACGTCGTTCCGGTTCCTGAACAGCCCAAATTTCCATCATAAATTTCATACCAATATAGCTGACAGAAAGGAAGACCAAGAATGAAGCAGTCGCAAGAACCAAATAGGAGACGGCTGCGTAGAGCTGCATGATAATGAATGTTAGGACGAAAGCATCTCCAAACGCCATTAATGCAATGGTATAAAAGCTGACTCGACTTCGAGTGGAAGGTGTCGATGCTTCTTTGATCTGACGTAGCAGAAGGCTAATCTGTGCAGCAAATACACCAGAAACGACAAACACAAGGCGAGAGGCAAATTTACTGTACTCCTCGTGCTTTGGCCCCGACAAATACAAAGCATCCGAGGGTGGATATTCGGGAGCTCCTTTGGTTTCGAGGATGTATCCACAATCCGGAGAGAAAACCACCGCCGACATGGTCATGAGAGGTGGATCTGGAATAGGTGCTCCTATCGGGTACCTCAATTCTCTTTCTATCCAATCGACCGTCATTCGATCTGCCACAGTACCGTCAACGACGAGGGGGTGTTGTTGCAGGAAAATGACATGCTCGCATTTAGGCGCAGGAAATTCCATTTGTTCAGTGCCCGCCAAAGATGCCCATGGGAATAAGGTTGGAGGTCTATTTTGCCGTTCCAACATGCTATCCGAGAGCGATTGAAGTAGAAGACTATGAGATAATTCATAAGTGTCGGCTGAAAGTGCGAAATGCGGCAAAGAGAATATGCCGCCGAATTTCTCGCTCGATGTGCTCAGAATGATCCCGCCAGACTCTGGGAAATGGATGCCAAATAGCGAGGCATACCAGGTGCTTCCCCAGAAGTCATCGCTCTCCACCGTCAAGCTCGCTCTGATTTCACGAGCAAAACCATCGCCAATCCGCAATTCTTCTCCGGGTCCTTCTTCTAAATCGAAGTAAAATGTGCCTCCGTCGCCAGTTATGTTCGTGCCGAATTCATGGGTGAAGTATTCATGTTCTTCCGCGATGGCGGTTATATTCAAAGGTATGGCGCGCTGTACATCTTTCCGACGAACCCAGTCTCCACGAATTTTCCCAGTGGTATTACGATAAACCGGAAGAGACAGTTTGCTCAGATTCAACGGGGTGGATGTGTTGGAGTCATCTAGGTCGATGGGAGGGTTGGAGCCGAAAGTGGATGATAATACGGATTGCAACTGATCGCGTACACGACTTTGGACCTTTGGAAATAAATCCCAGGCATAGGTATCGTTCTTTCGTAACCCTGAAATAGGAAGCCACTGATCGGCGACTGGATTGAAGTCCCCATAATGCGACTCGTTTAACAGTCGAATCGCACGCTGTTCACGATCAAGCTCTCGTTGACGCAGTCGATCTTCATCGATCAATGGAGGCCGCGATTGTGAGCTAAGAAGAAAGTAGAAGACGAGCAAAAAGAAGAAGAATGAGCCGCGGTTATCCATTGACGCCAGGAGGTGGTGGGCATCAAATCGGCCTCCTTAAAATGAAACGGTGAGCATCGCAAGAAAAGCGCAGGCAGGAGAAGCGGGTGCGCGCAAACTCAAGTACCTCGTAACCACGAGGACCGACGATAGTGAATGACGAGGGTGGTAACGTAGACGAAGTGGCCGGCAAGTGGATGATGTACTTGACATGCCTCCATGTGGTCGAGGCCCTGCGATTTCCCCCGCCCCTTCCGCCCAGTTCAGCGCCTGATCTTCCAGGCACCAATATGGAGTCTCCACTATCTCCTATCTCCTGATTGATTTCCCTTCCCTCCTCCACTGGGAGCTATACTGACCCCCTCACGAGACCGTCGACTTTGTTCCTTTCACCGGGAACTGAAGTCGCTGACCCTTCTCTTCCTCAGGATGGCCTCTAACCTTCCCCTTCCAATTCCACCACGGACACCAACACCACCGTCGGACGATGGTCGAGATCAATATGCTCCCCAAATGACCCCAGGAGTATCGGTGGATCGCGATTCCTTGTCGCCGCTGAAGGAATCATTTCCTCGGACCGCGTCGCTTGATCCAGTGAACCCCGATCGTCTCAGCCCTACGAAATCGTCATTCAATTTGAGTCCCAGGGCTGCAGATACGTCCGCGCCAGCGCAAAATGGCTCGAGCGATTCAACCACCGCGGGGCCCTTCAATTTCAATACAACGGTCATGTCCAAGGGCCCCGTCGTAAAATCGGTGAGTTTGAGGGAGATGCGAATCATATTGATCTATCGGGGTTGAATTGCTAAGAATATTCACCGGTATTTCTAGAACATCGGACAGCGCCGCGGTCACAAGTACAAGCACAGTAGTATCTCGCATCAGATCTTCCTCGAACCTCCTCCCCGTGCGCCTTTGGCTCTGCCAAATTCCCTCCCAATACCGACACTGAAAGAGTGTCGTGCAAGTATGTCGAAGGACCAAAAGACACGCTTTTGGTGGAGTGTCTGCCACATGTTCGTGGCGGCTTATACACTTTGGACGGCGCACGGGTCATTGGCCATGACGGCTTTGTCCCATTTAATACTATTTGACTCTCTGGGAGCTCTTGTTTGTGTGGCTGTGGACGTTCTGAGTAATTTTGAAGTCTGGAAAAGGTCAAGCATTCGCCACCCATTTGGCCTGGAGCGGGCCGAGGTCCTGGCCGGGTTTGCAATGTGTGTACTACTTTTGTTCATGGGTCTTGACCTAATCTCCCACAATCTGCAGCATTTCCTGGAGAAGTCGGGCCATGAACCTCATCATTCTCATGATCATGACCGGGTTTCCCTGGGCAGTGTGGATGTGACGGCCGCTCTCGCCATTTCCTCAACCTTGGTTTCGGCGATTGGACTCAAGAATCATGCCCGTATTGGCAAGGCGATGCGGTTTGCATACATCGAGTCTCTGCCATCCGTGTTGAGCAATCCCTCCCATTTTTTGACCCTGTCATGCTCTACTCTCCTTCTATTACTGCCGCTGGTGTCGATTCGAATCTACGACTGGCTCGATAAGTTGTTGTCTGGCACAATTGCCATTTCAATGTGTGTACTTGGGGTTCGTCTTGTGAAGACACTGGGCTCCATGCTCCTCATGTCCTACTCGGGTCAAGGAGTGTCTGATGTGATTAAAGATATCGAATCGGACCCCTCAGTATTTGGTGTTGATGACGCTCGATTTTGGCAAGTGCACTATGGACTATGCATGGCAAACTTGAAAATCCGTGTTTCCGGGGCTGATGACAATATTGGGAGACTGAGGGAGAAAATTTCCAGTTTGGTCAGGAACCGATTGGGCGGGGGCTATGGCACAGGAGGGCAGAAATGGGAGGTTTCTCTCCAATTTACTATTGAGCGAGCCTAGGCATATGCTTAGCCCTGAAGGATCAGTGGTTCTGTTTGGTGAACTACGTGTGAATTTACCTAGAAAATACCCTTGTACTATAATAATTCAAACATTCATGTCATTCACTCTTCGTACTCGAAGCCTTTTCAAGTTAAGAGTTCGCAGGTATACGGTTACTTCAAGTGTGAGATAGAGAGAGACAAAGGAGACTGAATGTTTAGAATGCGTCTATTAAAAGACAGGAAACAGATCCCAAACGACTCATGTCAAAGGACAATTGCAAGAATGGAGAAAGAAAGTGTTATTCATATTCCACGGCAATATATCGCTGCAGAATACATTCTCCGGGAGAGGTTGGGATGTCGATATCAAACCGCCGAATTTTGGTACATGTAAAAGAAAAAAAGCAAGGGAAATACAAAATGCTCAAATCTTCCGCTCTTCACCAATTGTGTAAAAGGAAATTATAAGGCGGTAGCCAGAGCAGCACCCTCAGTCTTGGAGATGCCTTCCCGCTCGTCCCTCCGGCGGCGCTTCTCGAGAATGGCCTCTCGGCGCTGTGCAAGCATCTTGAGCTGTCTTTGCTCAACACCCTGGAGCCAGTAACCGAAGCTACCACCAACACTGGCGAAAAGAGGGTAAGCCCAGAGAGATTCCTTGCAGAACATGGGACGCATCTCGATTCCGAGTTGCCAAAGGCGGACGGCAATGCCTGTAGAGAAGACGCAACAATATTAGCCCAATATTCCCCAAAGTAAAAAAGGAGAAAAGATATATATTCTGCCAAGCAATATATCATGGAGCTCAATGAAGCCATTGGAGGGGGGTGTGACACGCACCGAAGCCGCTCCAGAAGAGCACTTTGTGGACCATGATTGTGGATGGGGTCGGCGGCGGATATGAGGGATTGGACTAAATCGGCAATTTCCGACAATATTTCGAATTGTCGAGAGGGTGCGCAGTCACCGTGGTAGGTCCGCAGGTCGCAATCGATGGGAGTCGAGGCTGGGAGGTCGCACCGGGCCAGGAGCGAAGGTGGAAAGCAAATCAGGTGGAGGCACTTCCAAAGCACGGACTGGAACAACAGTTCTTCCGCGGGGTCCCCCGATAACCCTTATCGCTTTCACGCGAAACGAACATTTGAACTTCCCTGTCCCAATTGCAGGCAGGGTGGGAACTCCTTGATTCAGCACTTCGCGATGGCTTCAGAGGCCATGCAGGATGTGCAGCCGGCAGTAAAAAGGCCGGCAGTTGATATGGAGAGTCTGAAGCGCAAGAAGTTCAAGGCCGAGGATCTCCCCTTGTCCGCGGCGCAACATGCTGCCATTGACAAACTCCTGCATTCGTTTAAGAAGAAGGGCGGATTCGATAGCATTCGGAAGCAGCTATGGGCCGATTTTAACGATGGAGTAGGTTTCTTGCCGAAATGCCCTTCCTCTCTCTTGCCGCCTCCAGCGCCGCTAACACTCAATACAGGAGTCCAAGTCTAAATTCACCGATCAACTAATCGCGCTAGCCGAGTCGGAGATCGAACGCGAACCAGCTCATCTCTCGCGAGAGAGAGGCAAAGCCGCGACACTTATTGAGGGTGCTGTCGACCGTGGTGATGTTTACAAAAATGTGGAGGAGTCTATCGACCAACTTGCATCCAAGCATCTTGATACAATCCTGGAACAAGTGCGCGCAATCCGTAGTCAAGAGATCGGAGCAGAAGCAGCTATCAAAGAAGAACAAGCTGGCAGCAAAACAGACGAGGATTATGACGCCTATGTGAAGGAAAAACGGGATGCGCGCGAGGCAGTCTATCGCGAGGAGATCCGCAAACAAAAGGAAATCGAAGACGAACAGAAACGCATTCGGTCTGAAGAATTACGGAAGAAACGAGAACTGGAACGTCAAAAAGAAGACGAGGAACGGGCCCGAAGGAAAGAGATCGATGACCAACGACGAGCCGAGCGTGAGCGCCTGCGTGAAGAGCAACGGGCCCTTGATGAACAGCGAGATCGCGAACGAGATGAGAGGAGGTGGCGACGAGACGACCGGGATCGATACCGTGACTGGGAACGGGATCGTAGTCGTACTAGAGACCGAGACCGGGACCGAGACCGCGATCGTTATCGTGATCGTGAGCGCTCACCAGCCTATCGATCAGATCGGGGAGTATCACCGCGCAACAGAGACACAAAACTCGACAAATCGAATGCTTCAACGAACCCGACACCGGCATCAGCACCGCCAGTGGATGAGAAGTCACTGGAGGAAGCCGCTTTGCAAATGCTTCTGAAGGAGGGTGAAGAACTTGCAGCAAAAGCCCGACAAAAACCAGAGTTTGACTTTGAAGAGGCGGAAGCTATCGAAAATGGACTTAAACCAGGATCGACAACAACAACTCAGGCCAAAACACCAAATGAAACAAAGCCCGCCTCAACCAGAGGGACTAGTCCATCCCGACGACAGGATTCAGCAACCGATCGAACCAGGTATCCAGACAGGGGGCGTAGTCGAAGCCAGAGCCGCTCCCATCGGCGACATACATCTCGTTATGACCCCAATCGACGTCGAGACCGATCTCGGGATGCCTCAATAAGACCCCGAGATCGTGAGCTGGATGAACGCCCTGGACTCCGCGACTTCCGTGACCGTGACCGTGATGAACGAAGCTGGCGGCCACGTCGCAGCCGCAGCCGCAGCCGATCAGCGGGCCGCGGGTGGGACAGAGACAGCAAACGTGAGCGAGATCGGCCTCGCTCTAGATCTCGTGAACGTGATAATGACCGCCGGCGGTATGATCGTAGTCGAGACAGAAGTCGAGATAGAGACCGTGACCGTGACCGAGACCGAGACGATCATCGCCGTCGTGTTCGACACTCCCGCTCTCCGTCCCGTCGACGCTCACGTTCCCGTGGTCGAGACCGAGATCGAGCGAGGTCACGAACCCGGTCCCGATCAGAAGTGCGAAGACGGTCGCGGTCTCGATCTGGCGGACGCAGACGATCACGATCGCGTCGTGCATCACGAACCAGAAGACCTTCTCCTGCCCGGCGTCCATCTCCCGGCTCTCTTGATATTGATCGTTATGTGCCATCAACTAGCAATCGCAGCAAGTCGCCCCGACGCCGAGTTCGGTCCTCGGAGCGAGACTCGAGAGCTCGCCATGGGTTTGGAGATATTGACCGATACATGCCTGTATCCGAGCGGGAGAACCACCGCCCTCGAGAAACAGGCAAAGAAGAAGAGACTGAAACCAGTGCAGACCACGCTCAAGAGCCCGAGGAACGACGAACCCGCCGTCGAAGCCCAAGCCCTATTCGACGAAGAAGCCGCAGTCGCCGACGGAGTCCAGACCGACGGAGAAGTCGTAGTCGGCGCAGAAGTCGAAGTCGAAGCCGAAGGAGAAGTTTGAGTCGCAGACGAAGTCGGCATCGCTGAGGAACTGCCATGTGATTTTAATATGTACTACAATATCATTGAATCGACTGCAAGCTCAGCCATCATCCTTTGCCATGATACATGTTATTCAATGCGAGCAAACTGTAGTATAGATTCTAAAGCTTACCATAGGGTAGACTACCAAACAGTATGCTCAATATCGCCTGAAGTCAATTTTGAGATACCGTCTGGGTAGTATTTTGTCAAGATGCATTTTATTTGCGTAGGCAAAATACCAGATCTACAATATGGTACCCTAGTACCAGCCCGCCCTCCCCGGTTCCAGGGCTGGCATCGATTTAGCGTTATCGCTATCAGGTTGCTCCACCCAAAAAAGTTCCAAGACCCGCCGCAGACCGCGCTCGACTTTTTTTTTTAACAACCACACCTGCAACAAAACACCGAGAATCAAGGCTGTTGAAGTGCCAGCCCCTGATAAGAAGCCCACCATTCCACGCTGAAATCCTCGCCCACCACCAAAATCTCCCACCGAAGCCACGACTCCCTCTTCTGGTCGCAAAATCAAAGCCGGAGCACATCGCAGCCTCGCAACGAATCGAGCAAGCTACAGTATAACGCAAAGATCAGTGATTGGAAAAGGTCGCAAAAAAATAAATAAATAAAAATGAGCGCAACAAATTCAATCTCCAAAGAAGACCTGCGACCCCGGGCAGATGTCACCGAGGAGGACGACGATTACACCTCATCCTCTGGCTCGTCTTCGGGGGATAGCGAGAGCGAGGACGAGGAGTCGGATGATGACGAGATGCTTATCGACTCGAATTCCAGTGCGAACAAGAACGATATCGCCGATGGAACATCAATACCGAGTATTCCTGGCCGACCGAAGCCGCAAATACAGCGGATGGAGGGTGGTTCAGATCTGTTATCGCGTTTGTCGTCATTTTTGCCGAAGATGAAAGACGCAAATGAAGATTTAGAGAAGGAAATTGCGGCTGGAAGGGGTGACGAGATGGTTTTGGATTCTGTGAATGATGCTGATGGTAAAGATTACATCGAGATGGTATGTTGGATCTCCTTAGTGTACGCCCTCGTTTGAAATCGGGAATATTCACTGACTCTTTTAGAATCTTGGATTGGGAGTACTCAAGGAGAAATGCGGGGATGGTGATGATTCTTCGAGTGGCGAGGAGAGTGATGATGAGAGCCCTGAGGGTTCTGCGGAAACGAAGGAAGCCAAGTCCGAGAGTAAATCGGATGTTATGGACAAGCTAATGGGAGGGAAGAAGAAGGACACAGAGAAGCCATCTATTGAAGAAATGGCGCAATGAGGCTTATTTCAAGCTCATGATCTACTTTGCATTTTCATCGCATTTGTGCGTTTGCCTTAGGTATACTTTTTCGGACTTCTACAGTGGCATTAATGAGAAAGACATGAAGATTCGTACATTTTGATGCAACTCGCCAAAACCTCCAAAAAAAGTCTAGATCAAGACACTAGTAAAGAATTGAACAAAACACAAACATATCGAGTGTCTATTTATATGCATGGACCCATCACGTACTATGGCTGAGCCATATGATTAAAAATTTGATAAGAAAAAGGGATCCTGATGCCGGTCCAGGATCTAGGAAACTTCCTTGATGCGACAAGTCCAGCCAGACTCCTGGCTCAGAAGAGGCAAGCTAGAAGAAAAGAAAAATTAGCATGTGTTTACAAACTCGGACGAAAGATCATCAACTTACCTCGCTCCAAGGCACCAGCCCAGCTCGTTGCCCTTGATCTTCTTCGCAATCTTGACCTCACGGGACAGAGGCATCTCGTAACCGGTGTGGAGTAGACCCATCATGAAGTTGAGGTCCATGCACCAATCAGGGCGATCACGAAGCTCGTGAAGAGCATTCTCAACGCCGGCGAAAACACCCCAGCTGTCCTCGCCACCGCAGACAGTGGAGGTGAGCTTGTGCAGCTCATCGAGAGTGAACGATGAAGGCATACCCAGAGGCTCAGTGCGATCGAAGAAATAGGAGAAGATATAGACATCCTCGCGGGCAAAAGTCTTCTCCAAAGAAGGCTGGTGAACACCGTTGAAGGAACAGGGAGCCAGAGCGCAGTCAGCCTCTTTCTTCAGGATCTTCTCAGCAATGGCACGGCATTGGGGAGCGGCAGTCGCATCCTTCGGACCGGCCATGGTGACAGTAACCTCGGGACCCAGAGGGTGCTCCGCGGGGAATTTGACGGTGACTTCCTTTTCCATATCAGGCTGAATGCAAGGGTTGGAGATAGGGCTCTTCAACCAGGACAGGTCCTTTTGGTTGTTGGCAAACATGGCTTCCAAAACCACGCGGTTCATAGCCTCGCGAGCAGACATGAGACCGTAGCCAAGGTGAGAGTGCTGGTAGAGATCGAATTCACGGCCACCAAACTTCAGCTCGTACTTGTGGTCACCTTCCGCCAAACGCTCGGGCATACCACCGGCCTTGCTCTTCTCAAAGGTAGGCTGGAAGACGATTTGAGTCGAGCCACCACCCAGGTCAAAGATAGCAGCAGTTGGGGTCTCGTCGGGGCCACCAATCTTGCCAAGAAGATAGTTGGTAGTAATCCAAGCGTAGACACCCTCATCAGAGCCATCCATAATCTCAACACCACCCTTCTCGCGGGACACAACTGGGAATGGGTAGACAGTCTCCAAGCGGTTGCGTACAGCCTCCAGGATGTTCTTGCTCATCTCTGGGCCCAAGAGACGCAGGCCAGCGGTGGCCTTCACCGCAATGGGAGTGCACGATTTGTACTCAGGGGGCACGTTGGACATAGCGACTTCCAGGAGAGGGTCCAGACTTTTGGCAGCACCCTCGGCATCCTCCTTATAAGAGCTGAGACCGGAGCCACCCTCCTTCTTCGCCGTTTGCTCGAAGATCTCGTTCTCAAGTTCCGGGGTTGCGCCGCAGTTGTTAAAACGGTAGACGTGGATACGGGAGCCAGTGCTACCGGCGTCGATCATGAGAGCATATTGAATCAGTGGCTTGGAAGGATCGTGGGGTTTAGTGCATTTGGTCTCCACACCGGAAGCTGATTTATCTATAGATCAAGATGAACGTCAGGATTAGCCTCACTCTCTTGCAAATGATTGATATTAGGGCTCACATACCCTGAGAAGAGCCGACATAACTGGAAGGCTTGGACGGCGACAGCCACAGAATTACCATGAAAATGAAGCCGATAATGGCACCGGTCTTCAGCCATCGGGATTTTTGACTTTGCGAAACCATGTTGGCGGGTTGTTTATCGGGGACCTCGACGGATTCGACTGGTTGCGCGAGCAGAGAGCCGTGACTCTGGGAGACAGAGCGTTGACGGGTGGTCGAATTCAAACTTGTAGTATTAGAGGGTTGTTGGCTGTCGACTCCAGTCGACATGCGAGCAATCTGGAGAGATAAAAAAAGCGGAAGAAATGACAGGTGGCGAAGTAGCCGTCCCCACACAGAGTAACGATCGGAAAGGTTTAAGGAAAGGAAACCAAAAGATAAAACGACATTGAACCGGACGAAAATACCGACTCCAGCAAGACAAATGGGGGGAGGGAGTTTGAAGGGAGGAAATCAGGAGTGAGGCTGCACGAGAAAGGGGACCGACTGTTTCTGTTTCCGCATTGTGGCGCAGGTGGCAGGTGGCCGGTGGCAAGTGGCTCTTACTCGATCCGGCTTCCCCATAAACCCTGCCATAGCTACATGCAGTAGCTCCTCCTCCACCCCTCCCCTCTCTCATCTCTCCTGTCGTTTACTTCCTTCTCAAATATTCCTTGAATTATTGGATGCCCCACCTCCACAACCGCACCGGCCTACCTCCACCTTGTCTTTTTCTCGCCGGCCGTCCCCATGAATCATACCCGTGGTCTCGTGTCCACTGCGCAGGCATTGCGCCAGACCTTCTTCGCACCCATCCACACTCCCAGGATTGGGCTCTGGCAGCCCAGATTGCTCCGGGATGGTCTTCAGCTTAGATCTTTCCAGCTGTCTCGAACCCTTGCCGGCCCGAAATCTACCACCCCTCCCTCGACTTTGATTAAAGATGAGTCGATTCGATCTCCGTGGGTGCAGCTGGTCAACGAGGAAGGAAACCTCGAGGAACCCAAGAGACTCTCCGACGTTCTCGCTTCATTTGACCGCAACAAGTTCTTCTGTGTTCAAGTGGCGGCGAGCGCTGGACCGAAGGAACCGCCCATTTGCAAGGTCCTTAATAAGAAGGCGTATAAGGAAAGCGAGAAGGCCAAAGCAAAGGCAGCCAAGGCGGCAGCCCAGTCTACCAAACAGGTTGAATTGAATTGGGCCATCGATGCTCATGATTTGCAACATCGTTTGAAGCAGTTAGCCAACTTTTTGGAGAAGGGACGGAAGGTGGAAGTCATCCTGACCCGCAAGAAACACAAGCGGCCGGCCACGGTGGACGAAATCAAGAACGTCATGCAGACAGTAATGGATACCGTCCGAGAGGCGGGCGGCACCCAAACTAAGGCCATGGAGGGGGAACCCGGAAAACATGTCATTCTCACTGTGACCAAGGACAAATGAGATACCTTTGCTGGAAAGCCGCCTCATGCCGAGAACAACGGATGGAATTTGCCCAGTGATTGATCTGTTACGGTTTTAGCTCATGGGACAGACAATTCAAATAGCTTCCTTTCTTTGGGTGTCAACAATGATCAAGGAGTATAGGCGTGCTTCTGTACTCGGGCAAATCTGGGAGTCTTTTGTATATAGCGATTTTACTGTATAATTGCATTCTGGCATACGCTCAGATCATATCAGAATTACACGGCTGATAAATAGAAGGCCAACAAGTGATTAAACAAACACAGTTCACTCGCAACGAAAACTTCCATGAGCTGGGATACTGGGTATACTTGATGACAGCCGGACCTCCGCAATTCGCGACCCCTGATTGGCCGGGGTCTGACTAAAGTTTTTCCGGTCAAACCGGGAAAATTGGGTGTTGATTCTCCCCCGAAGTTCAGACATTCGTGTTTCTTGATTCCATCTGCGCTTCTTCGTTGGTTGTTCTTTCCCATTTCGCAAAGATGTCCAGCATTTCTCGTTCCATCAACCTTCTGGCGCGCACCAGCCGGTCGTCTCTGCTACGCCCGCGCACCGCCAACCCCGTCCACCACGTCTTCGCCAGCGACAAGCTGGCCGTCCGTGGTCTGGCTACTGCTTTCGAGCGTACCAAGCCCCATGTTAACATTGGTACCATTGGTCACGTCGATCACGGCAAGGTAAGATGCAATTGATTCTTTCTCTCCCCATTTCCCTCGGCCCAGCGTCTAATCATGATTCCATTCCTAGACCACCCTGACTGCCGCCATCACCAAGCACCAAGCCTCCAAGGGCCTGGCCAACTTCCTCGAGTATGGTGCCATTGACAAGGCCCCCGAGGAGCGCAAGCGTGGTATCACCATCTCCTCTGCCCACATCGAGTTCCAGACCGACTCGCGCCACTATGCTCACGTCGACTGCCCCGGTCACGCCGATTACATTAAGAACATGATCACTGGTGCTGCCAACATGGACGGCGCCATCGTTGTTGTCGCTGCTTCCGATGGTCAGATGTATGGTTTTAATCCAATCGATTCATCTAAAAGAACTGCCTGCTAATATCGCTCTTTTCAAAATAGGCCCCAGACCCGTGAGCACTTGCTGCTTGCCCGTCAGGTCGGTGTCCAGAAGATCGTTGTTTTCGTCAACAAGGTTGATGCCGTCGAGGACCCTGAGATGCTGGAGCTTGTCGAGCTCGAGATGCGTGAGCTGCTCTCCACCTACGGCTTTGAGGGTGAGGAGACTCCTATCATCTTTGGCTCTGCCCTCTGCGCCCTTGAGGACCGCCGCCCCGACATTGGTACCGAGCGTATCGATGCCCTCATGGAGGCCGTTGACACCTGGATTCCCACCCCCGAGCGTGACATGGACAAGCCTTTCCTCATGTCCATTGAGGAAGTCTTCTCCATCCCCGGCCGTGGTACTGTCGTCTCTGGCCGTGTCGAGCGTGGTCTCCTGAAGAAGGACACTGAGGTTGAGATTGTCGGTGGTGCCGAGGCCCCCATCAAGACCAAGGTCACCGATATTGAGACTTTCAAGAAGTCTTGCGACGAGTCCCGTGCCGGTGACAACTCTGGTCTGCTTCTCCGTGGTATTCGTCGTGAGGATATCCGCCGTGGTATGGTTGTTGCCGTTCCCGGCAGCACCAAGGCCGCCCAGAAGTTCCTGGTCTCCATGTACGTCCTGACTGAGGCCGAGGGTGGTCGACGCACTGGTTTCGGCACCAACTACCGTCCCCAGGTCTACCTCCGCACTGCTGATGAGCCTGGTGACCTTACCTTCCCTGGTGAGGACCAGTCCATCCGTGTCCAGCCCGGTGACAACGTCGAGATGGTTCTCCAGACTCACCGTCCCGTCGCTGCCGAGGCCGGCCAGCGCTTCAACATCCGTGAGGGTGGCCGTACCGTTGCCACTGGTCTGATTACCCGTGTGGTTGAGTAAAGGGCCTTCTGGCTCCCAATAATAATCGGGCTCGCCCGACCTGTATTATGACACCCCTTTTTCTTTCTTGTTTGTCTGCCACCTATTATTCACAGCGCGGGATCATCGATCAGCCACAAGGGTTCCGGGGGTAAACCGGAGTTTTTTAGCTTGAATCTTGTTCATGTACCTCTTCTCTGTTGGAGATGTAGCCTGTTGTATCTTCTCCCCTCATCCCGCGGAAATGTATTCAAAATAAAATTTACTCCCAATCTTCAAAATTCTTACCATTCCGTACCCAAAGATTGATGTTAACCATTCAATATTTTTGTAAGGCGGCATTGAGGGCACTCTAAAAACGATACCTACCCATCGTCCCCATGACCCGGAGGATGTAAATCATGGGACGGACGAAAGGGACGGACGAATTGCGCGTTTTTCGGACCAACCGGCTCCTTCGGACGTGGCATTAGTATCAACCCGCGTGCTCTTGTACGGCGGATTCTGTCTACCGTACTAACTAGCGAAGACCATATGGAAAGAAGGCATGAAATAAGGGGCATTTCCCTACTACAAGGCTTTACTTTTGAGAGGAAAAAAAAAAAAAAAAAAAAAAAAAACAGATGGGACTAATTAAATAGGCTTACCTTTTTGGCTCTGAAGCGGTTGCCAATAAAATCTCTAATACTAATTATGAGCATCACCTACTTAGTATCTACCATAGTGGCCGTAATAACACGCACATCACAAGTAAACCGCATCGGAGTCGCCCCCAATACAATGAGCTCAACGGGCTTACTGTTTCGTCACTTGGTTATCCCCCGAAAAGTTCTCCGTTCACCTCATCTCTTGCCAGATAATTCTCCAGGCTTTCAGTCCGTTAATCCGACAGGCTAGATGGCCCACTATCCATACCTTTAACTGTGTGGACTAGTTCAATTGGCCTCTGCGACTTCTGGTCTAGGCCCGGAACAAGCGGTCTAATTTGTCTAATTTGTCTTGATAGAGGTAGCTAGCATGGATTTCCGGTTAGATACACACGGCCCACCTCGCAAGAGAATGCGGAAGGGGACAAAGAGTTGTATTGAATGTAAGTTGAGGATTGTCTTTAGCTTCTCTTATCATGCTTATGGTATTTGGGATTGATCTCCACTATAGGTCGACGTCGAAAAATCCGCTGCACTTACAGTGTCGATCACCCTAACGTCTGTGATGAATGTCGCTTGAGGGGCTCCAAATGTGTCGATCAGGAGCATGATGGGAGTGACCGGGGCATGCCATCAACATCTGGACAGGGAGAGCAGCGCTATAGTCTTCGGGAGCGTGTGGCTCACTTAGAGGACATAGTCAAGAACCTGGTGAAAAGATTGGATGAGCAAAGCACCCCTGTTATTTCACCCGGTAAGTAACAAATCATCTGTTCATTTCAAAGGCTAAGCCACGTGTCTCTGAAACAAGCCTGTGCAAGCATTCAAGTTGACGTATGTAGTGTCTATAGCTGGTGTAGCTGGCAACTCCACGGTGTCCGATCTAACCCCAACTTCAGTCGAATCAGACAAACTCGGACCATCTAGCATTCAAATCCAGAATGCCCCAGTTTTGCAGCTTTTCGACAATTACCTTCTAAGCCGACAGGAAGACCCATCTAATCATGATCAATTCACTGGAATAAAGGACATGTCGCCCAAGGCCCGGGCTGTACGCTCTGAACTTTTATCGTTACTACCTCCACAAAAGGACATATGGAAGATTATCAATGAAGGCTCGAAGCTATGGTGTGTCTGGGAGGAAAGCTTCCCTGAGATACAGAATGTCTTTGACCACAAGTGGGACTCTTGCGAAAGTCTCGTGGCTCCAGCCGACATAGCAAAGGCAATTGTTTGTCTCTGCATGAGTGTCCTTCAATCTTCACCAAGCTTTGATTTTAATACTCTTTCCGTGTCAATTGACCCCGAAGAATTCTCAAGTCGTTTGACAACAACCGTGGATCGCCTTGTCGTTCGCGATGACGATTTTGCAGCAACGCTCCCAGGAATCGAATGTCAAATGCTTCTGTCCAAATATCATCTGAATGAGGGTCGCCTTCGAAAGGCATGGTTAGTGAACCGTAGAGCCATCGAATTTGGCCACTTGGCTGGAATGCATCTGTCAACTCGAACTCGCAACCCGATGGACACCCTCTTTGACAGACGGCAGAAGATCTGGTGTTCATTAAACTGCTCAGATAGGTCTCTCAGTCTGCTTCTTGGCCTGCCATACGGAGTGGCCGAGGCCAACTTCTTACCCCAAATCACGCAACGCTTAAAGGAGCCTAACACGCCCACGGAGGAATATTTACTGCGGATTGGGGTCATCTGTGGACATATGGTTGACCGCAATCAGCATCCAGCTGAGATGTGCCTCGAGAGTACTTTGGAATTGGATTCAGAGCTTGACAATGCATGGAAGGCCATGCCGAGTAGTTTCTTTGGCGTCGAGCTTGGCCCCAATGAGCAACAAGAGGAATTCTACCAGCGAATTCCCCTTCAATTTGTGCCA
Source organism: Penicillium sp. S1701 (assembly GCA_023626415.1). NCBI lineage: Eukaryota > Fungi > Ascomycota > Eurotiomycetes > Eurotiales > Aspergillaceae > Penicillium > Penicillium sp. S1701. The sequence continues at coordinate 1,276,794 of JAMAGY010000003.1, read as the reverse complement.
AAGGTACTACGGGCTCTTCTACACCTACCGTTCATGCTGAAATATCCACATAATCCACGATTCGCCTACTGCCATCGAATGGCCATCATATCGGCGCGACAGTCGCTTGCAATTTACAAAGTGCTACGGTCCATCACTCGATCTTATCTATGCAAGATGATCGATTTTCTTGCCTTCACTATGGGCATGTTGCTCATTGTGCATTTATATGGATACTCGGATGAATCTCCAGAGCACAGCAAAGAGCAAGATGAATCCGATTGGAAATTAGTCGGTGAGGTCGTCGAGATCCTCCACCAGGCGAAGAAAGAAAAAGGTGGCTCTGTGGCGGCAGAGTCTTCCAATATCCTTGGCGAAATCTACCGTACACGGTCGCAAAAGCGAGAGTGGTCTGAGATGGCCACATGTAAGATTACCGTGCCTTACTTTGGAACCATCACCGTCGGTGCTGGAGCCAAGTTCTCTCGGAAACAGAATAAAGAGCACCAAAGCGATGCTGTGGCGAGTGGACCATCGCCAGAGCGTCTACTCAGCAAGCAATCGCCCCACCAGCTGTACACTCCACCACTTTCAGATCCCGAGAGGATATCTGGGGCTCATTCAGAAGCTGTTGGTGCCAATGTGCCCGTCCCACAGCCCATTGAGGCAGGCTATCCCGTTCAGGCTCTACCCGCGGATAATCTTGCATCCTCGAGCTTCACGGGGCCAGAAATCAATGCTTTCACAGGTTTATTTGATGATTTCAGTCAATTTTCGTGGCAGGCTCCCAATGTTGACTTGGGATTGGACCATGGATGGAATTTGAACTGGTTTAGTTAGAGCGGTTCAGCCTGCCTTCAATACCCATATTGCTTGTATGTAGCATGTTAGTGTTGTATTTAGCCATCTTTTCCTTTCACTTCCTCTTTTTCCATCGCCCTTCGAAGCAAATAGAAATATAACACATTTGTATGTCCATTGTCTAGACTCGAACAGATAGACCTCACCCGTATAGTATAGTATAGTACTTGTGTCTACAAGTCCAACCGTGGAACACCCGGCGATCATTGCAAGGTTATGTAAGACGGTGTTTTCCCCAGCAACCATTGGAACCAGGCCAGACCTCGGACCATTCGATCCTCGTGCAACGGCCTTGTGATCGGACTATCCTTGCGATTTCATTTCCATCTGCATTGCTTCCGAGAGAGTTGCATGCTCCACACTTTCCCCAACCTCCTAGTTCCCGCACTCTCTCCCCTCGCCACCCTCTTTACGGTGATCTGTCCCCACCACCACCTCAGAGTGCGATAACCACCACCATGACTGAACGCCCGTCGGGACTGGGTAGGATGCCAACCGCACCTCCTGTCATGGCAAATGGCCACTTTGCCACTGTCGGCGACCAAGGCGACGCTGCCTCGTACGAGCATGGCGTGCAAGTGATTGATGGGGATAAGGAGTTCAAGTATGGCGATACACCTGGCTCCTGAAGGCGCCATCCCAAGCTCTTCAAGTTCGAAGGTAGCATGGTCTTTTACTGACTCCTAGTCTTGCAGTCCCAACCTATCCAAGTACCTCTCCCTCGAAGATGTCACTCCCGCCGGCTTCAACTATCACCTCATCTCCGTGTTTGGCTCACAGTCCACTGGGAAGTCCACTCTGCTCAACCAGCTGTTCGGCACACAATTCGCCGTCATGTCCGAGATGGAGCGGAGGCAAACAACGAAGGGTATCTGGTTGTCGAAGAACAAGAAGCAGGCCGAGGCCACCACAGCCGATGGCTCCCGAATGGCGGACAATATCTTAGTGATGGACGTGGAAGGTACGGATGGCCGTGAAAGAGGCGAGGATCAGGATTTTGAGCGCAAGAGTGCTCTTTTTGCTCTTGCGACAAGTGAGGTGCTCATCGTCAACATTTGGGAGCACCAAGTGGGGTTGTACCAGGGTGCCAACATGGGACTTCTGAAGACGGTCTTTGAGGTGAATCTGCAACTCTTCCTCAAGGATAAGAAGTATGCGAATTCTCGATATGCCCCATGTGCGCGCCAAGTACTAATTAGATTCATAGCACCACCCACCGATCCTTACTGTTCTTCGTTATCCGTGACTTCATCGGCACCACCCCGCTCAAAAACCTACAAAAGACGCTGCTGGAAGATCTCTCCCGCCTCTGGGATACTATCTCAAAACCTGCTGGATTGGAAAGGTCTACAATTCACGACTACTTTGATTTCCAATTTTACGGACTGCCGCACAAGGGTTACCAGCCGGACCAATTCGTCACAGAGGCCAAGAAGCTAGGACTGCGTTTCCGTGAAGGACACCGCGATCCGAAGAGGGATGCGCTCAAGAATGAATTTTCGGAAGAAGGTGTCTTCCTGCCTGAGTACCACCGGCGTATTCCCGCTGACGGTTTCGCGCACTATGCGGAGGGTATCTGGGACCAAATTGTCAACAACAAGGATTTGGATCTTCCCACACAGCAGGAACTGCTCGCCCAGTTCCGTTGTGATGAGATCTTGCGCGAGGTCATGATTGGTTTCGATGAAGCTATCACGGCATTTGAAGACAAGCAAAACGAGGCAGTGCGTCTGGGAGTCCCGGAGGTGCTTGGCGGTTTGGGCGCGGCTATGCGGACAGCACGCTCCAAGACGATCAAGGGGTTTGAAACCGAAGCCAGCCGGTACCACAAGGGTGTCTACCAGCGCAAGAAAGCCGAACTGGAGGGCAAAGTTGATACTCGACTGAAGGCTCTTTTCCACGGCCAGATTTCGGCTGCACACAAGTCCGGTATCCGTGATTTCAGTGATGCGGTGACAAATGCTGTCAAGTCTGGCCAGAAGAAGGGTGGCAATTATGACTTCGCTGAGATTGTCCACGAAGAGACTAAGATTTCGCTGGAGAAGTTCGAAGAAGTTGCCCGAGCGACTGTAGTGGAAAACACCTCTTGGAGCAACTATAAGCAGGAGTTGAACCTCTATGAGAAGGAACTGTCTGAAGTCAGTGCCCGTCTTCGACGCGATGAGATGCGCCGCTTGGCTAGCCGGGTGGAGCGTTGGGTGCAGTCTCGTTTGGGTGAATCCGTGGGACTTGAATTCAATGGACTTGGCTCTGGACGCGCCGGTAGCGGTGCCCCCGAGGATGGCGAGAAGCCCACCGAGAAGGCATTCTGGGATCGGATCTGGAACGTGTTCGTGGAGACCGTCCTGGATGCGGAGCGCAGATTCACGGACCGTGCTAGCAGCTTTGATGCTAGCCTGGAAGAAGTGGATGTGGGACTGTGGCGTCTACGTCGTAAGTCCTGGGGTGTCCTGCGGGCCAAGATTGACGAAGAAATGATTGAGGGCAACTTGCTTTTGAAGCTGCGCGAGAATTTTGAGGACAAGTTCCGATATGACGAGGCTGGCGTGCCACGCATTTGGCGTCCGACAGACGATATTGAGGGTATCTATACACGTGCGCGCGAGTCTACCCTCACTTTGATCCCTCTTCTCTCGCGTTTCCGCCTTGCAGAAACCTCTGCTGCTCCGCTACTTGACCGATGGATTGGCCACACCCCAAGCTCAGCCACTCCCGCGGATGAAGAAGATCTGGCCCCTATTGGTGGCGTAGACGAGGATGAGGGAAAGAGTCTAGAGGAGGAGATGACGATTCTCGGCGATTCAAAGCGCCAGGAACTCACTGTGCGCTTCAAGAAGGCCGCTGATGGAGTATACGTCGAAGCCAAGCGGAGTGCCATCGGTGGCATGACCCAGGTGCCTTTATACTTCTACGGTATTCTAGTGGCATTGGGATGGAATGAGATTATTGCAGGTAAGTCGCTTTCGTCTGAGATGCTTGAATGGCCTTGTCCGTTGACTAATGTGGTTTCGTCCTAGTTCTCCGCAATCCCGCTTATTTCTTCTTGCTGTTCGTGTGTGCCGTTGGTGCCTATGTCACCTACCAGCTCAATTTGTGGGGTCCTATCTTGAAGATGACCGAGGCAGCATCGCAGCAAGCCCTCGAGGAAGGCAAACGTCGCCTCCGCGAATTTCTCGAGTCCTCCGACACAGGTCGACAGGCAATGGCCATGTCCGCCTCGGACGGTGCTGGTTCTTCGCGCCGCAAGGAGGAATATGAGATGTCTGACCTGCCCAGCCGTGGCTCGAAGACTAACGATGATCTGGATGACTTGTAAATTCTATTTTGTGGCCGGGCTGCTTCCTTAACGGGAAGATGCTGTGTTTTTGTTAACTACCTTTTCCGGAGTAGATTATGTTATAGCGTCAGCATTGACTTCTCCGTATGACAGCTAAAATGTAATAAAATAGTTCGTCTGTACCTTCTTACCATTTTCAAGTTCTCCTCCCATATAGCAGAGCAGTGTCTAGGTAGTTCCCCCGCTGATCCCGATGCGGGTCCACTAAGAGACTCAAGGTCTACTACAACCCGGGCCTGGTCGAGCTTTTAAGTTGTCACACGGCGGATACACATCCATGCAGTATCACCACACATATACACCGCTATATGCATGTTATCGAGTATTATCCACACCTATCCACAGATATAATGACGTGGCCAAACCTGGGGAAATGTGATTGATTGGAAGTTCTCCTCATCCAGTGGACTGCGGGGTCATGCCCACGTCAACGGACTTGCTCCGACTCGGATATTGTGGGCGTATTTAGCCCGTGGACCAAGTGCATCTTCCTGAAATTGTGAAAAGCGCCGTTTAAATAAAGACCCCGAAGGTGACCTTTCCCATATCACCTTCAAACCTGCCGGCCAAATTGCGATCTTACCACACCCAACGACTTTCCCCAGACCGCCAACATGGCCAATCTTCCCAAATTCGATGAGCTCCCTGATAAGCGCCGCTACTGGCCTGCACCCGCAGGCTCAGAGGAGGAAGGTCTAGGAATGCTACGTCTGCTCACGCCTGAGGTCGTAGCGGATGCTGCGCGCACGCAGATCCAGACCGGGGAGCGTGTGTGTTTGAACTGGGACATGGAGAACTTGAGTCCACCAGGTAAATTTCTACAAGGAGAGAGATGAAGAAGAATAAGAAGAAGAAGAAGAGGGGAGTAATACGAGCTTCTACGGTATATATGCTCATGATAGATTCGAAATCAATTCAGGATTCGGCCGTAAATCCTTCGAGCACCGCATCAAGTGGGTAGCTGAGGGTGTCGCCTTCGATGACGAGTACCACTTCAACCCGCAGCAATCTTCACAATGGGATGGACTTCGTCACCATAATGCACCAGCTCCAACGCCCGAGGATCCCGAGCGTCGCGTCTTCTACGGCGGCACAACCGCCGAGGAAATCATCAACTCCGACTCCCCACGTATCGGCGTAGGCTTCTGGGCCAAAAAAGGCATTGCTGGCCGCGGGGTATTGATCGACTATGCCTCTTACGCAAAGAGAAAGGGAATTCCTCTCAATGCACTCACTCGCCAGACCATCTCCCTCGATGAAGTCCTTGAGATCGCGGCCGAGTGTCATATCAAGTTCCAGCCTGGGGACATCTTTTTCCTGCGCGTCGGACTACCGGGGACATGGGCTGCTATGTCGACAGCGGAACGAAAGACGTATAGTGAACAATCGATGCCGCAGCATGCGGGCATCGAACAGAGTGAGCGGGTGCTACGCTTCATGTGGGACAATCACTTTGCGGCTGTTGCGTCGGATGCGGTTAGTTTCGAGGTGTTTCCGGCTCGTTCGCCGGAACATGACCTGCACCACCATCTGCTGGCTGGCTGGGGGGTACCTATTGGGGAGATGTTTGATTTGGAGGAGTTGGCGGCGACGTGTGAACGGTTGGGACGGTGGAGTTTCTTCGTCTCGAGTAGTCCGCTGAATTGCTCGCGGGGAGTGTCGAGTCCGCCGAACTGCATGGCGATTTTCTGAGAGGGGATTGAGTGCGTCAGAGTGGACCTAGTTCCACGTTGCAGTGCCATGTGTAGCTTAAACTAGTACTTGGAAGTGTTCTGGTATGAAACTTGGACTTTGACGGGTGTGCTTCATACCCCCGTGACCATACTATAGAGCATACTATAGATAATACCTAAGAATACTACCCCAATGGCTACATAAGATTAAGAGGATATTTATGGTAATTCTCATACCATGTTCATACCCATGTTCATATTCATTTTCATCATATTCATAATTCATGCTTTGGCCGTTCCTCTTGGCGGGGCCACCCGATTTGGGGGCCGCGGCAATCTTCTCCACGCTGGGATTAGGGTCAGGGTCTGCGGCTCAGCCTTGCTTATAATTATAATTAAGTATACATGGCAGGGTATAGGTATACCAGGTATACCCTGGCATACTCATAATTCATCGTAATTATAGTTGTGAGGCTGATAATATTAAAGTATTAGGTACATATTCTCCTAGATATCTTGATGAGATGCCTCACTGGATAACTGTAGTACTATATTACATACTACTGCATAGTTACTACTACATAGTACCTCGCCCGCACAGCCTCCAGTATACACTGGCAGTGAAAGTACCATAGCCATCTCATTGCTCCAGATCTCATCACGAGTGCCCTGCGCCACTCCCCCAACTCTACAACCAAAGACGACACTCAGAAAACGCCCCGACCCCAAGTAGTTTCAGCCCCCACTAAATCACATCAGTGGGACACTTCCAAGGGTCACGGTGGAGGAGGAAGCGATCACTCTCTCGTATTACCGCACTGGGGCTCTTTTGGGTGGCCCCCCTAAAATAGTCACTCCGCACCCCCGGTTCGCTTTTTTCGTCCCTTTTTCCCTTCTTTTTACCAGAATGTCCCGAATATAGATCTCCTCCACAAACAGGGCCCGAATGGAAGAATGCTGCTGGTCAAACGTCCAATACTGGTGACCATACCGTGTCTCCTGCTGGTCCTGAGCTTCTTCTACTTAATCAGCCCAACCCCCAAATCCAACGTGCAGCCGACCCGAACTCCCCTCACACAACCACAAGGCCAACACCGCTTCGATGGCGCCTGGCGATATGAGCGCGATCGGGACAACCTTCTCCTAACCCAAGGCCAATGTGACCTGGCTTTCCCTGACCTCTTTGCCGATCTTGAACGTGCTGGAGCTGCGCGCGCCGAGCGACCCATTACCCTCGGAGAAATCAACTCGGTGCCGCCGCGCGATGGATACATTCGTGCTATGATTTATGACCAACAGGTAAGTTATTCCTCCATATCCCCAATCCGAGTAATGTGTTATATTATGCGGTGAGGTCTGACTGGCCATTCCCCCAATAGCTTTATGTAATTGCCAAAGAAGGCGCTACCTGGTCGCGTGAGATTGCGACCCTCTCGGCCATCAACCGGGCGATCCTCACCTCACCCGAACCTCTCCCCAACATCGAATTCGCTTTCAACACCGACGACCATATCGATAATGCCGCGCAATGGGGCTACAGTCGCCGCCCGGAGGATGAACTGGTATGGCTGATCCCAGATTTCGGGTTTTGGGCCTGGCCAGAGATCAAGGCCGGTTCGATCAAGGAAATCCTCCTGGATGTTGAACGCGCCGAGAAAGAAGGAATGGGCTGGACGAAGAAAATCGACAAACTCTTGTGGCGGGGCATTTCCACCCTCGACCGCGACGTCCCCGACAAGCTACTCCGTGTGACCGAAAAGAAACCCTGGGCGGACGTGAAACCGCTAGACCAAGATGGCCAGCAAAGCATGGCGAATGATTACAGGACGATGCCACAATTCTGCGACTTCAAATACCTTGCACAAACAGAGGGCAGTACCTCGTCCGGTCATCTCAAATACCTGCAAATGTGCCGGAGCGTGGTGGTCTCGCAGAAACTAGACTGGATCCAGCACCATTCCCACCTTCTACGATCTTCCGGCGCTCAACAGAACTTTGTAGAGGTCAACCGCGATTGGTCCGACCTGGAGAAGAAGATGAAATGGCTGCGTAATCACGACAAAGATGCTGAGCGCATAGCCGATAATAACGTGCAGACCTTCCGCGAGCGCTACCTCACGCAAGCAGCTGAAGTATGCTATTGGCGTCGTTTAATTCAGGAATGGGCCAAGGTAAGTGACTTTGAGCCCGAATTTTTCACTGAAGAGAATGGCAAGAAAGTTCAACGGGGACTGAGTGCGGAGACCTTCTTGCTGATGAGAGCTATGGATTGGGAATCATAGCGTGTCTTTTGTGTTCTTGTTTCTATTTACCCACGGCGCATTTTCAAGGGATTATGGGTTTTAACGATACACTCGCTTTACGGGCTATGCAAATGCCGGAGTTTTGTACATATAGATCACCTTCGGCTTTTGATCGAGGTGCATGAAAATATAATTTAAATCATCTACAAACACTGCGATCTAGATCCCAAGGGACGTCACACGACCTATAAGTCGCGAGATGGACCAACGGGTTCGGTTACCACGGAGCTGCTAGTCGGAAGTCGCCACCTCCACAGCGCGTTTGATACAGCCAACCAATCTTTTCTCACATGGCTAAAGAGCGCCATCCAGGACCCCGGAATTCGTCTGAAAGTCTCGCGGTACCATTGGAACCTCCAGTAGAGTCATATGATTGACATCATCATGACCCAGCTGAAAAGCTAAGCTATATTAATGGACACGCAGAGTCAGTGGCAGCTCACTAGAGCTACGAGTATCTCAACCACACACTAAATATCGGAACTTCTGATCCACCGTTATCATCATGTACCCTGCACTAATCAAACGTCAATTGACAAGGCCATTGGCCTTCCGTCCTACCAGACTACTAGCGCGGGCATCTCTTCACGAGAAAGCCCAGCCTAACATCAAAGGAAATGAAGAATGTATGGACCAGAAAAGATGCCATTCTTCCTCTTGAGCATTAGATCTAACACTAATACTCGGTTATCTCAGTTTTCGTGACAACTACATTCCCCGACGATTTTGAAGGATCTCGCTTGAAGCCAGACGTCGAGAAAAAAGCCGCCACAAGTGACCAGGTTCGTCTACTTGCAACACTTCGATAGTAGAATTAAGTGGGTTGGTAACATGAAACTTTCAGGGTACTACCGAGCAGCATAAAGCCGACATTTATGATAGTCTATGGGGAAAGGGAGCAGGTGCTTCGCCAAAACAAACGACGGCTCGAGACGAGGCCCTCGAGACCGAACATGAGCCTGAGATGGATGAAATGTGATTTCGGGCGTTGTGGTTGATACGTGATTTTTCAAGCTGTTTTTATTTTTAATCACAAAGTCAGGATATTATATGGATGTAATTTGATTTACGTGTATAGATTGACAAATGAAATTGGTATTTATTGTTGTAGCCCTGTGTTTGAGGCACCCACGTTGCTTTGCTTGGTAAAACGAAGCATTTCATTCCAAGAAACCATCTAGGCCTTTGTACGTAGTGTTCGTTAACTCTTGGATGAACTAGAAATCCGGCTCGAGTGTGTCTTGGGCTCTCCGCTCCAAAGTCCTTCACCAGGGCAATCGCTCGCCAAGTTCTATTCGAGCCCAGTTGTGTTACTCGTGTGAATCTGGAATAGTCATACATAAAGTATTCTTCCCTGAACATGATAGGGACACTCGATGGTTATTCACGGCTTTCCACCATTCTCGTGCGGATTATTTCGGTATTGTTCCAAGAACGATTGATTACACCTCACTTTTCTCCACCCATGCCGATAAGAACCAATTTTCTATAGGTGTATAGGGAATATTTACTGGCTTGCTCAAACAAAGTCCCACTGTGGATAAAGTATGGATTGCAAAGGAGGACTGATTGTCCCAGGGCGCTCCGCAACCGCGATGCGGGGAATAAGGCTCCATCACCGTCATACCATACAACTCATCTGAACTAGAACCGTTTGTGGTTGAAGCATTATCAACACCGACCTATATTCCGTTATTGAAAGAGTCAGAATCTACTGTGTTAAATAGTCTTTTGAGAGTCAAATCAAGTTAGATATCTGCGATAAAAAAGGACGACAGCTGACCAACGATGCGCTGGGCCCTGCGCCCCTGCGCCCCGCGCTAACTCGGCCAAAATGCCAACCAACATGTCTCCTCTTTCAACCCCTCTGTTACTATCCATTCATCGGAATTCTTCATCATGGTTGAGCCACTAAGCCTGACCGTCAATATCGCTGGTCTCGTGATCCCTGCTCTACACGGAATGCGACTACTTCTCCGCGATCTACAGGATATCAAAGACGCCCCAAAGCACGTGAAGGATCTAGAGAATGAGCTCATTTTGGTAAACGGGGCTCTGACATCTCTTCAGGATGTTGAACCCACGGATCTGAGCTCTCTTGGTCCAAATGTGGAAAGCCACGTTAAATCGACAATCGATATCTGCTCCACGGCTTGTGACAAATTTCGAGCAGATCTCCGGCGATGGACCCGCCATTCTCAAGACCAAAGACTTTCTTGGAGAGATAGGTCGAATATTGGATTCTGGAAACAAGCCCATATCAAATCAATACAAGGCAAGCTTCAGAACTGCCAGGTTAATATAACTTCGGTTGTCAGTATAGCGACATTGTAAGGCTTTCATAAGAAGTACCGCGCTCCTAAGCGGACGTACTAATTCGAGAGATAAAATTTCAGGTATAGCTCACTCCAAAACACTCAAATCACAGAAGAACTCAGAAAAGCATTATCGGTGAAGGAGGATGAACTAAAAGCCGCCACTCAGATTACGGATCGGCAACGAGGACAAGTGGAGTTCGAGCTTGCAAGGCTTGAGATTGAAGACCCTGAGCCTGAAGAGACGGCCAAAACCCTTGAAGAAGAGCAAAGATACCTAGAAAGGTCACAAGGTCTCCTGAGCGAGCTTTTGGTCAAAATACAAGAAGCTGCAAAGCCACAGGCTACACCCGTGGTAAATGTAACCTTCGGCAGCCACAACTCAGGTCTACAAATTGCCACAAACAATGCCCCGATGAATGGTTTCGTCTTTGGGGGGAAGCCGTAATGAGTTTGACCTCTGTTTGAAATATAATTTATATCATTCAAGTAATGGAATGCTGTCCGAAAGTCTTGTCTTGTCCTGCAAACATAAGACCATACGAGAATTCGAGTATTGGTCTTTATTGTAGATATTTTTAAGACTCGATATTTCCTATAATGCTCATAGTCTATGTACTGGATTTCCCATGCAAAGTCTTGGCTTTTCTCTTCTGTTTTGGTGCTCAGTGAGCGCCGTTTTTGCTCACAGAGTAGATCTGAGCATGTCTCTGAGTGCGCTGAGCGGATTAGTGATTATTATGTGACTGCTCTGAGCAGCTCTCTGATATTTTGATCTGTTTACCGAGCCCGATCTGAATTCTCTGACTTGCTCTCTGAATATTGTCTCTATGAGAGCTTGTGGCCTGACTTAAGTATCCTAATAAATGTAGTACCCTACTTATCTCTTATAAAAGTCTTTCTCTATTTTTAGAATGCTTAAATAGCCTATTAAAAAAAGTTACATATTATAAATAGTTATAAATTTGCGTAGTAATACTATTTCCTAGGAGTAAATATACCTAGGCATAGAATGGCTTATCTTATTATTCTATAAAACTCTGGCTGAAGTCTGTAAGCTCCTGGGAATAATTTATCTAGTTTGTTTTGTCATATAGCTTCTCGTAGAGGTCAAAAGCTACTAGAGAGCTATAGGAAGCTAATTTTCTATAACCCTCAATTCTCAACCGTCGTATCTAGTGCTTTCGGTCTAGCTTCAACCTTCAACGTCTCCTGCTCCACAGATTGGATCTCTCGTCCTTTTCGAGTTTACCCGCCACCCTCACACTTTTTTTCCGTACACTCGTCGCTGCGTCTCCCTTTCCGCACTTCCCACCAAAAACTCCACAGGGGTTTATGTCTTAGCCCAAATGCCATTCACTGGGTTTAACCCCGATTTATCGGCAGAACTTCATAACCAGATCCTGAAACGGGCATGGATTGGGGCCGGACGGGATGTCGCTTCTCTCCCATCCAAGACCTGGTGGGAAGAGTCCTCGCCTATTCCCTTCGATCTCGCATCGCGTCTTAATCCGAACTTGATCAAGTTCTTACGGTTGGCAAAGGCCGTTATATTTAACCCTGATTCAGATTTTCATCTCTTCTATTATCTAATAGCGCTTCATGGAAAACATGAAATTTTTGCTCCGAAATCTTCACTTGGATTCTGGGGCGATCGCTATGTATGGCTGTATCCCTCGACGCGCACAAAGAGTGATGAAGAAGTCGGCATAGTGTGAGATTCCCGTTGAGATTTGCTACGCTTGAGAGGAGGCAAATGCTCACGCGCCAAATAGATTCGATCAAGAAACCGAGCTTGCTACCTTTGTTCCAGACTGGGAAGATATGATCTGGTCTGAAAGAGAACGGTGGCCATGGCGGCCATTACAAACTATTTTGCAATCATATCTAGACATGGTTGATGAAGGCAAAATAACAACATATTCAGATCGCCGGAAGGAATCAATGGATTCTTTTTTCGGAGTATTTCCCTGGGAAATCCATCAACATGCCCCAATGGATGTTGAGAGGGCTGTCAATGCCTTTACCCGTCTTCTTGATGCTATCGAGACCAGACTCCCATGTAACTCGACAAATTCGCGACTTGGTTGTGACCGCAAACAGCTAAGCGTCGAAGCAATATCCCTCCCATACTCAGAATCGGTTATTCAAGCGTCCTTTATAGAATCCGACTCCTTTCTGAAAGATTTTCTTTCGGCTCTTCCCATCCGCCATCTCAACTTTTGTTATATTGCCCCCGGCATTCGACTCCAAAGTTCCATCGAATTCATAGATCAACCACTTGCTGACCACTTGCTGACCGTCGCGACCAAGTGACTCCGTCAATTCCTGTACTCTTATTTCGAGGAGATGTGGATAATAAGTCACCCTGGACTCGCCCCTGGTTTCCCGACGGGAAGGCAGAAGAAATCCCCTCTGGTTTGTATATTGAGCCAACTGACAAAGATTTCAGCTGGGAATCTGGCAATCAGAGTCGACTCTTGCTACCCTTTAGCATCGGAAAGAATGGGTTTGCTCGAAGTAGCAATGGTATTCCATTCAAACGTGCTAGGTTCCCGGGAGCAGACCGCCCTGATCAACTTTATCAGGAGGATTTGTTCAGTGGTTACAGTGGTTATTTACCCTGGGACTCACGTAGCTCGTATCTACATAAAGTTTTGGAAAGCTGGGCTGAACGGGTGGAAGCCGGTGATTGGCAAGTGGGTGAAGAGGGTATTGTCGGGGGTATTGGAAAGTTCAGAGAAGCGGACACTGAGGAACATTGGAGAGAATATTTCATTCCTTGGTGATATATTCTACTAAGACTAAAATTTCACATGTGATTCTGGGCGCCTTTATTAAAGCAGCGGCACCCAGAATAGAAGAGCCCCATATTGTATGGGAAATGCGTTACGTATAGCTTCCTAGGTATTCGTGCTCTTCTCTGCTGTCTCCCACTCCTTCTTAATGGTCTCCACTACCCAGTCACCTCTCGGCTTGAGTTTGAATTTAATCTCTCTCGGCCTTATCATGAACCCCCCCACGGTCATTGCCCACGGATCGACCTCCTCTCCTTTGGCAGGCTTGATATCGAACGCCCAAAGGAGGCAAGCAATCTGCAGAAAAGTTCCATCTACTGCAACCCTTTTGCCTTGACACATACGTCTACCCTGGCCAAAAACTGGCAATGGGAGATCTGTTCTCAGCTTTGTTGCTTCACTGCCATCCTCTTGCAACCATCGTTCCGGTATGAAATCTTGCAGGTCCCCAAACTCAGAGCTAAATACCTGATTATCACGACCAATCCCCCAGGCATTTGCCATGATCGTGACGCCTTTGTTGATCTTTACACCATTCAACTCGTCATCGCGGTCTGCTCTGCGAGGAATAGAGCCTGGCGCAACGGGACGCCACCGGAATAGCTCACAGGCAATGGCCTCGATAAAAGTGAGACTTGAGCGGTCAGAAAATCTGGGGAGGCGGTTGTGTCCAACAACTTTATCGAGAAGAGCCTGTGCCTTAACCACAAACGATGGTTGATGCAGCGCTGCAATGAATAGCCATAACAGTTGGCGAGGAGATGTCTCCATGCCCCCTTGGATTGATGTCGCTAGAGTGAAGGCAAGGTCTAGATCAGGAATTCCATCTGAAGCATGTTTCTTCGCTGTCGAGATGGCCTGCTTTGTTGAATTCCAGCCATCAGAGTCCCTACCGTGGCGGAATAAGTGCATGTAGAGATCCACCTGATCGGCGTAAAGCTTTCTTGCAGCACGCTTCCAAGGAGACAAGACAGCGGGTAGATGACGAAGAGGCGGTATAAAATCCGGCAGCATAGGATTCGCAGCTATATGCGTTATTCTTCCCTGCATATCGATCACTTGATGTAGCATATCGTCCTCGAAGCGTGGGGTACGAAGGCCATAGTGGAGCGTCAGGATGATACTCGACTGGGTACGTTCTAGGATCGGGAATATCTCGTCTGTGCTGATCAAATCGGAGTCTTCTCGTAAACTTTTGCAAAAGTCGAAGAGCAGCTGCTTTGACTCCAATTCCATCACTGGCTGATAATTAGGGGCAGCGGAAGCTCCAAGGCTAGGCGAGAGAACACGGTGGTGCAGCTTGAGATTCTCATCGTAGCCATGCATCAGTGTAAACTTTGAATTCCCTGGCGATGAATCCGTGATCATTTCCATGCTAACTGAAGCTGGCCGGTTACTATACCATTTGCTGCGACGGCTGAACAATTCTGTTACGCCTTCAAGCGAGCTCAGAACGACAATTGGTATAATTCCGAATAACTTGGGTACAGCGACAGGACCATTCTCCTTGGCCCATGAGTCCCAGTTAAGCAGCGGCTTTTCGATGGGAGAGCTGTGCAGGTCTGCAATGAGAGGAAGCTTAAGGAGAGGTCGAGATTTCTCCTCTCCAACCTTTCTTCGATGTCTTGAACTGACATAAAGTAATAATGCTGTAACACCTAGAACAACAAGGGCCACATTAGACAGAAATGCAGCCATGATGGCCAAGGTGATGAAGGAGGATATTGGGGGACGCTCAAAAATAAAAGTAATTCGGTGTCAGAAACATTACCCAAGAGAGGGGCCGACAGGCCACGTTCTGACCTGCAAAGGCCGTTGGATGTCGTCCAACCACTTGAGGCGTGAGACGTCAATCAGCCAATCCGAAGAATGTCAATGTTAAAAGAGTGGGCCAGATTTGACCCTAAATCCACGCCATTTCCAAACTAAAGCAGGCTAAAGGACCGATGAGCCGTCGAGAAAACAAGCGAGTACCGACATACACAATATTTGCCGAAGCCTCCGAGTCAATGGACCTGGTGGGAGATCCAGCTAAATGCACTTTGAAAATCAATACTATATAATAGTAGATCGGCAATTTATGTTTAACCCTAAGTGATATCTTATGAATGAACATAGTTGGACAGATTGCTTCATCGAAATATACTCATTAGATACACAAAATACATATGGATGCTACTTAATCATCTTGTTCGCTTGTTCTGCCGAGGAGATTATCCAATATTTCCTCTATATGGAGAGTCATATCGAGATGGCCATTCTCATCGCAGAAATGCGCATCAACGCCCGGCAGTTGCTCCACTGCTTGTTCCGCCATCCCAAATGGGATGTTGCGATCAAGCTTGCCATGCCATAAGTGAATACCTCTTGGGTCGATATCCTCTAGCTCAAAGTCCCAATCATTCAGAATCATGAGTTCCGTCGCAGCTCCCGCTCCCCCGTTCATAAAAGCACCACGCGTTGAGTCCAAGGCAGCGTTTCTAATCAGAGGCTTTGTCCAAGCAGCCTTTTCTGACCCAGGTCTCTTCATAACTGATGTGTCCATGATCTTCTCAAGGACTTTAGGATCCGGATCTCTCGCAGCATTACCTACAAACCAATCTAGCAGGCTGCCTGTTGCGAACCTCGGCAGCCATGCACCGGAAGCCAACAACATCCTCAGATCAGGCAACATTCCTTTCATGTTAAGTTTGAAAGGGTATGCCCCGCATATAACTGACACACCAAGCAGACGGCCATCAGACGTTTCGTCGAACGCATCGCCATTGATTCGAGGAATCGAATAAGCACATGCAAGAGCGTAGGGGGCTCCACCTGAAAATCCCATGACATAGAAACGGGCAATTTGCAGATGATCAGCGATGGCCAGGACATCCTTCGGCCAGTCTAATATCGCGCGTTCGGCATAGTGTGTTGAGTTACCAAATCCAGGTCGATCAACACTAATCACACGGACATCACGCTTTTGAAGGGCTTCTGGATCGAGCTGGCTCGCTTCGCTGGAGCAGCCGGGAAAACCATGAAAGTAGAAGATAACTGCGGGGGGCTCTTGATCTTCGTTGACTTGAAGATCACCGCCATATACTGTCCAGGCTAGCGTTCGCCCCGAAGGCAGAACAAGCGTATCTTTGCCACCGATTTGAGCAGCCATGCCGACTTGCAACTTGAAGCGAGGAAGGTCTGAAATGACGGGATATGGCCGCTTTTTCCAGCAAGGATAACAGTGCCACGCTTAGCGCTGAATAATTGTGGACAATGCAAACCAACGCTCACGATTTCACGTACGGCGTGCAGATCTTCGCCTGGGGTATTGGAATAAAAGTGTTATTTAGCAATGTTTCATTAAGGCGTGCGATGCCAGTTGGTATGTTCCTAGATTGTCTTATGTAGAAGGACAGAATGCACAATGATGCGATGCCGTCTCCAAGGCCCCCAAATGGGGCCAAAAAAGAAAATAGTCAGGTGATCTGGTCAGAAATGACTAGTTCCTTCATCGCTGCTCTGATTAGTGCTTGAGGTGTTCGTTCAAGTTGTTTAGGGGCCATTATCCGGGTGGACGCTTATTATAGTATTGTGTGCGAGGATAGTACAAGTAATCCCTAGAAAAGGTTTAGCTGGATCGGGAAATTTGCGATGTTCCAAATTAAATATTGCTGTCTGGCCCACTATGCGGCAGCTAGATGCAGATATATATAGTCACAGGCTAGACCCTGCAACAACATTGAAGCAGCAGCCCCCATATTCATATTTATATACACCGAGACTAGACTGGCAGTTTCTATTCCATTAGACTTTTCATTATAGTGTAAATTATGCTTGATGATTCCATGGATTGTGCACATAACATGACTCAGCATCGATCACGTGCAGTTGTGATGAACCTCGGTCAGGAAGGAAACCGGATCGTGATGGTCTGGCATTACTATGATTTGTGATCGGCACGGCTGAAGGGATCCTGTTGAGATCTATCGTGCCCTCATCGCTTGCCAATTCACTCCTTACCACATAACTCACCAGTCATTTCCTGAGAAAAAGTACTAGTATATGCCAAGTGTGGAATTCCTGTCTCAATTCCCCTGAGAGCCCAATCACTGAGCGGAACTATATCCTTGTCACCTTCCCTGCAAGATCCTGCAAACTGCTTTTTGGATCCAAATTCCCGTGCCGTCAATTCATTGTTGGCCCTGACCGCTCAACCGACCCTTCGTCTCATATTGTTTGTCTTGAGGACAGCACCATGTCTGCAGTCCCGGCAGCGCTCCGTGTCGAAAGCATGCGCGACTTATTATCAGTGGCGGGGTCGCTTGCATCCTGGAGGACGCTAGCCTTGATCCTGGCGTTCATTAATCTGAAAAACCTCCCATTTGTCTGGCACGTATGTACTACTCACACACTGCATCCTCAAGCTGCTCGTCAAATTTGACTCTGGCGAGCATGTAGGGTCTGTTAGCTGCTGGACGCTGTGAGACCGTGCTGACTGATGTTTTAGTTCCGCCTGTTATATCACTTTGCAACCAACCTTCGCTTGAAGCCAAGCGCCCCGTACTTTCCCAAGGGGAAGGCCATTGTGGATGCGCGAGGTAACCCGACACATCCGGTCTTTGTGCCGGTTCGGGTCACCTCACGAACGCCATTGCTGGAGACAGATTATAACATGCACAAGTCCAACAGCACGTATTTCACTGACCTGGATGTGTCTCGTACGGCACTTGTGAGTCGTCTTTACAGTCCCGGTGTTGGTCTTGTCAGCAAAGAGCTGGACAAGGAATTCCTCGCCGCGGCTCAGAAAGAGGGAAAGCGTGCACCCAAGAAGAAGCCGGTCATTATTGTGCTTGGATCTGTCTACTGCAGTTTCAAGCGTGAGATTAAGCCCTTTGAACTGTACGAGATGCACTCAAAAGTAATCTCCTGGGATAAGAAGTGGATGTACATCCTCACGTGTTTCATGCGCCCTGCTAGTCGTTCTGGTGGTGAGAAGACACTGTTGGCAACCGCTCTAAGCAAGTATGTTGTGAAGAAGGGCCGATTGACTGTCGCTCCAGAGCGGATTCTCCGCCTCGGAGGATTTCTCCCCACGCCGCCGACAGAGAGCCAAACAAAAGATATGTCGATTGACTCGTCTGCCGAAGTTTCTGCAATCGGAACACCTGCGAGTGGAGAGGGCATTACAGCTACCGGTGGCGTGGATGGATCATTGGTGCGCGAGGTGCTCACCATGAAAGATGACCAAATCCCGGATCAGGCAATTCTCGAGGAGGAAAAGAATGCCAATTCTGATTCATGGAGCCCCGAAGAATGGACTTGGGAGCGCATCGAGCAGGAGAGACTGCGGGGGCTGGCTGTTGTGGATGGATATATTAACTTGGATGACCGACTGCATCAGGAGTGGTTGTAACTTGAATAATCGTAATATATTATTAGTAATTTTCTTTTTCGGATAGAAAATAGAATATGGTCTTCTCATTAAGCAGAATGTTAGATATGGGAGAGTTGTAGGCGCCGTTATATACTGCATGGATCTATGTAGTATAAATCCCCTGGCGCGGACCACTGGCGGGCGAGATCGACAGAAATCAGCCCAACGTGCGACTTCGGAGGGTCCCCTGAAACCACTAAATTTTGCAGGCAAATCACCTAGATGGTCCTGTTTCAGCAGATCCCCCGTGAGAGCCGGCCATATTGGATTTAGGATGTGTGCTATGTAAGTGATCTAAATGGATCTTATTCTAATGCAATATACGGAGTAGTTTATATCCTGGGGGGGGGGGGGGGGATCATGCTCTGTAGATACTCGCATCCACTCAGTTTGAATGAGTCCGTGCGTGGTGAGATCATCCTCTAGTGGGCTACAACTGGGACCAACTCCAACTCCAACTCCATATGTATCCGTAAGTACTTACATTCTCTGTAATGCCAGTGCCAATCGTATGGAAATACTTTCGGGTCCGGCGGTATCCGAGAGAGCTCGACACAGCCCCCTTGGTATTATTTACTGCAGAGGAAAACACCGAACCACGACAATTCGCTGCTTGACTGGTCATTAATACCGTCATTACCTGTTTCTGCCTCTAGTCACGTGTCACACGTGACCTGACGGGCCAACTCCTTGGCAAAAGCTCCCCCGAGACTCCCAGCAGCCCTTGGGGTATTCTCGATGGTCGCAACAGTCTTGTCTTGATTCTGGTGAGTCGCTTTGTTTTTTATTTTTCCGTCTGAAATTCTCCTCGTCAAGTCGCAAGTGATATCCCCTTCCGATACTGCCTGAGTGAGCTGCAAATCCTCATTATTGGTCCGACCACCGGGATCGGAATCAGATCAGGTCAGTTTACAGTATCATACGGGCCTAGTCCACCCTTTCGCGGCTCCCCCCAAGGCGCTACGACACCTTTTCCCGCTCTGATCGGACGCTTTTCCACTTGGTGCCCCCCTTCAACAGACGCTCTGATTAGCCCAGCCCCAAAAAAGCCCATTCCATTCCAGTCCTCGCCCTGTTCCCACTTTGCCCTACCCCTGCCCATCCTACCTACCTCCCAGTTGTCAGGTCAGGCCATCGTGCTCGCTCGCTCCACTAGCTTTCCGGAACGTCACCTGCATGATTGGCCCACCCTCCTTCTTCCTCATCCTTTTTCCATGGGGCGAACTTGGTCTAGCGTACGATTGCGTTGCTTGACTTGTTCCTTGCAACCTTCCTACAACTTTCCCCTCTCCCCTTGATACGCTTCACACTCCCCTGTGATCTTTTCCGTTCCTCTCCATTGGTTCATTTTTTCGCTAAGACTTTTTTCTGTTTGCCCCATTCTCAGGAGAGACCCAAAAAGTGTGTTTTCCAACCGAAAGAGCTTATCGACATCTTTCGTTTTACACCTCATCCGGCGTATACACCACCACATATACACCCTGAAACTTAATCAACTACCGTCTTTCGTCTTCTCATACAAATCGGAACTCTCTGCCCCGATTGCCGAAACCTTTCTTCCTTCCCCGACCGCTGGGAATAACTCTTCGCCGTCGATCAGCGGTCGCTCCATCCGACGACGGCACCCGTGTATCAAACCGCATTCTGCAACAACTTGTTCCCCCTGCCATCCAAGATGGTGGCAGCACTCGATCAGCCACCCCTGAATCCGCTCGGGGGTGGCCCTGTTGTCGACTCCGCTTCGATTACTCCGCCTCACAGCGCCAACGGAAAGAAAGAGGCACCAGAAGGAGTACCCTCCGAGCTATCAGACCTTGAGCTGGACGCCAAATCAGCAGCAGCTACCGAAGAGCCCATAATTAAACAGGAGGAACAAGATGAACCGGTAGTGGAAGAGGAAGAGGACATTGAGCCTGACCATTATTACGGTGGTGGGAAAGTCCCAGTTTTCAAACCGGTAGGTCTCAACGCTTCTCTTGAACCATGAGGACTGTCAATTCTCGGACGCGATTGTTGTTGCCCGTGAACAAAAATCCCAAGAAGCCGATGGTTTGATCGTTTGAATGGAAAAGAGGCTGACGTTGCGAGCAAAGACAATGGACCAATTCCGAGATTTCCAAAAATTTATCAACAAGATTGATAAGTATGGAATGCAGGCAGGAATTGTTAAAGTCGTTCCCCCAAAGGAATGGTGAGTACAGGAGACCCAAAGTGATGAGGATGGCTGTGCTTATTGTTATGAAGGACGGAATCACTTTCGCCTTTGGATGACGCCGTGAAATCTATTCGTGTGAAGAATCCGATCATGCAAGAGTTCCATGGATCGCACGGCACCTACACGCAAGCCAACATTGAACGCCAGCGAAGCTACAACCTCCCTCAGTGGAAAGGCCTCTGTGAAGAAAGCAGTCACCAACCTCCAGCTCGTCGTGGCGAGAGACGTCGAAACCAGGAACGGGCGAACCGTACAGCCCCTACTCCGCGCGCCCAGTCCAGCCGCCCAGAGAGTCAGAAGCGCCGCCCTGGACGCCCTACCAAGCGCGGAAATCAAGTCAAAATTAAAGAAGAGCCATCTGCAGACGACGTTGAGAAATCCAAGCCCGAAGGACCCCCGACGCCTGTGTCACCCGAATCGAACCCCGTTGAACCTAAAAGTGAGGAGCTAAGCGAAGGTGAATCGCTCCCTGCTACCAAGCCTAAGGGTAGACAGCCCAAATCTGTCACTTCCCGGCGCAAGAACAACAGAGGCGAAACAGTTGATCACATCGACGAAGAAGCATTCAAGCAATTCGACTACCGCATCCACGACAATGAAGATTACACCGCTGAGAGATGCGAGGAACTGGAGACTGCGTACTGGAAGTCTCTTATGTTCAACAACCCTATGTATGGCGCAGACATGCCAGGATCACTCTTCGACGACTCCATTGAATCATGGAATGTTGCCAAATTGCCCAACCTGCTCGATGTTCTCGGCCAAAAGGTTCCCGGTGTCAATACGGCGTATCTGTACTTGGGAATGTGGAAAGCCACTTTCGCCTGGCATCTTGAAGATGTGGATCTCTACAGTATCAACTACATCCACTTCGGAGCCCCCAAGCAATGGTACAGCATCTCGCAAGAGGATGCTCCCAAGTTTGAGGCTGCTATGCGAAGCATCTGGTCTAGCGATGCCAAAAACTGCGACCAGTTCCTCCGCCACAAGACTTACCTGGTATCTCCCAGTTTGCTGAAATCCCAATATGGGATCACAGTGAACCGCTTGGTCCACTATGAAGGAGAATTTGTGATTACATTCCCCTACGGTTACCACTCTGGATATAACATCGGGTATAACTGTGCCGAATCAGTCAACTTTGCAACCGAAAGATGGCTGGACTACGGCCGAATTGCCAAAAAATGCCACTGTGAGGCCGACAGCGTTTGGATTGATGTCGACGAGATTGAGCGCAAGCTGCGCGGCGAAACCACTCCTGAGTACTATGGTGACTTTGAGAGCGATCTGGAAGGGTTCGAGGGTGCTTCAGATCTTCTTACGCCACCACGCAGTGTACCTGAGAAGACCTCCACCCGTGGTCGGAAGCGGAAGATCACGGGCGACGGCCCGAGCACCAAACGATCGAAGCTCCACCTGGAAGGCCCGCGGAAGCTTCCGTGTCTGTTGTGTCCTAACAACTTGGATTATGAGGACTTGCTGCCGACCGAAAATGGCAAAGGCCATGTTCACCGTCGCTGTGCCTTGTTTATTGAGGAAACCAGCATCTTGCGGGATTCTTCAGGCAATGAAGTGGTCTGCGATATCGAGCTGATTCCTAAAGCGCGCCTGGGTCTGAAATGTCTTTTCTGCCGGGAAGTTCGCGGTGCCTGCTTTCAGTGCAACTTTGGCAAGTGTACTCGAGCCTATCATGCCACTTGTGCCCTCTTAGCCGGCGTTCAGGTCGAACATGGCTCCATTGCTGTGATCGCCGACGATGGTGTTCAGTACACGCTGCCGAGCGTGGATCTGAAGTGTAAATTCCATCGTCAGAAACGGCCAGCTGGATTGTTGGGCGAGTCGTCTGATTTGGATCGTCGGGTGATTGAGGCTGCTCACCGTCTGGTGCAGGGCGATTTAATTCAGTTCCAAGTCGACAAGGAGATTAATGGCGCCATTGTGCTTCAAAACCGTCCCGAAGAACGGGCGCTTCTGTTGAAGGTTCTTCCGCGAGGGTAAGTGAAACCATTGTGAAATTCTTGATCCCCACCCCACCGCGGGGTTTTCCCATTGAGTTTTTTTTCCCTCTTTTTTTTTTAATGCCCACTGTTTCTCGCCGAGCCTCCCGACCCAAGATATCCTTGTGTTTGGAACGCCATGGGAAAAAAAAGCAGGGGCCTTTCACCTCTGATATGACCGAATACTGATAAATATCAACAGAGATGTGATTGAGATGCCATACCGCTGGATGCTGGTCGTCCGCAAGAGCAATTTCGCGCCCCTTGCGCCGGGCATCCAACCCCTCCCGGCCCACTTGGTGCGAAAGCCTGAACAGCGAAAGGACTTCGAAGCCGCCGTACCACTTGCAGGCAGTGCATTTGGCGACGGCCGATCTCCCTATCAGTGGGCCGAATTTGAGACGGTGGATGCAGCTAGGAATCAATTTGCCCCACTGGTTACGGTTACCATTGACAGACCGGAGCACCTGTGGTATTATTTGGGCGCGCAGTCCACCGAGAGTAGGGCACAGTATACGCACAACCCTAGCTTGCCCATCCACAACCCGCGGGCCAATTTCCTGGACAGCGTCAAACCCAAGTCGCTTGGCGTGGCTGGTGCCGGTGCCGGTGCCGGTGTTGCTCGTGCATCGAAGATCTCACCCCACCATCTCTTCCAACATGCTCCCACCGCCCCTGCCCCTCCTTACCAGCAAATTCTTTACGCCCAGCATCCAGCGCAGCTACAACATAAACACGCCTTTCTGAACGTCAACACCCCTCACCTGTCATCCCGACCGCCCTCCTCTGCCGCCTCCCTGCCGCATCTTGCCCCTCCCCCTCCCCCTGTCCCTGCTGCCGGTGCTGCTGCTGCTGGTCCTGCGATGCCGTCGGCCTTTCGAACCCTGCCGAATACATCCGCCCGACACACCCCCTATCCATCGGTCACCAAATCGCATGTTCAGCAGCAGCACCACCTCCCTTCCACCAATACCTTTGCCAACGTCCGTGAACTCATTGCCCGGCGTCGCCTGGCCCAGATCACCGATCATGCCAATGTCTTTGCCGGGTACACGATCGTTAGTCCGGAATTGGTGGTAGAGACCCTGCTGGGCCCTATGGGCTCGATCCCTCCGGCCAATGGTCTGGAGAAGCTCGAGCTCGCCATGGCCCAGCAGCGGGTGCAGCCCCGGGCTGCTGATGGGACTCTCCTACCACCTCAAACCCTCAACATGAGGTCGGAGGAAGTGACTCGATTGCTTCAGATGCTCCGCTTCTCACTCGTCAGTCACCGCGAGCGTTTGGATGTCATCCAGAAGAAGGAGTCCGAGGGTATCAAGTTGGAGACTGTCGATCGAGGAAGCATCGTCGCGGCCAAGATGCCAGGCAAGTATGCCTTTCTCGACCAGCAACGGGCCCTGGCCCCCAATGTTTATCAATCCCCATACAATATGCCGTCTGGACTCTCCGAGTACGCCAAGACGACTTATGAGTTACTTCCCTCTGCGGACGAGCCTCCCAAGGAGTCCTTGGCCAACGATTTCTTTGCCAGTCTCTCCCAGGCTGACAAGGAGAAAATCATGAAGACCTGTGGTAGCTTCGTGCAACGTGCCATTGAACGATCGGCCAGCCACAGCCGGCATAGCTCTACAGCGTCTAATCTTCGACTCTCTTCGGCACTGGCCCAGCAGACGGAAAACCCGACCATCGACATCACTACCGTTGACGATCCACCAATATCGGGTCTTGATCTTCCCTTGCACGCCGACTCTCCATGTTCCAGCTTTGGCCGATCACATCTACGGCTTCAGTCGCCGGGCGATTTCCCCATCCATGGCCCCGATCCCCACCCCGATCATCACGATCTCTTTGGCGATCAGCAAGCCAATACCCGCTTCTGGCAGAACGGGCCGTGGGCCGCCGGCGACGGCAATACACCGAACGATGAGAATCGACCGTTCTTTGGGCCGCATGAACGTCTGAAGCACGACTATGCCTCCTCGGACATATCCTTGGGCAAAGGGCCTGGGTCCTTGCACTCAGTGGACATGGCCGGCTTTGGTTTTGATGCTGCCGAGGATCTTTGTGCTGGCCTAAGCCCATAACGGCTTTTGGACTTGATCTCCTTCCATCTGTCTTTGACGGTGTCTCTCTGTATCCCTTCCGCGTTTTGGCATCCCGACTGTACTGCATCTCTCTCATGTAACGAACTTCACCGGCCTGACGACTGCATGACTGGGCGTTTTTCCTGTTCCCCTTTTTCCGACCTCGATTCACGATCGTTTCTATCCCGACGGGTCATGTTCTCATTGTGTTATGATTTTCCTGGAGTTTACGCTAGCTGGCTGGTTACGACTCAGCGTGTCTTTTTTGGTTTCCTTTTGTTGTTTTCTCCCTTCCCCCTCCGCCATCTCACCAAAACTCTCTCCCACCCCTTGGTCTCCTCTTTGCGAATCTCGATCGGAACGCTTTCCTACCGGACTGGCCGTATAGACTGGCGTTCGACTGATTTTTGTGCATCTCCCATCAAAAGTCCCGACCTCGAATCTTTTCACCCGTTACTCACTCCCCCTCCCCTGTTCCCCTTGCTTCCCTTCCATCAATATTTCGGGGCCTACTTTCGCCCGCTCTCCGACCCTCCTCGTTCCCCTTCCGCCCCCAATGTCCGACTAGATACTCCAAACAAGGAAAAAAATTCTTTTCAAGACTGGATGTTTTGCCCTTCCCATCCCTCATCCCCCATTTTTTATTTGATACCCCCTCCCGATCTCCTCGCGGGAGCGAGTGCCGCAAGATTCCCTTTTTGGTCCGAACTCGTCGCCCTGCTTCCCACATTTTCGTTTTTCTATTTGTTTGATCTTCCTGGCGCTCGTCAAAACCTGCTCCCTTGGGCAGACAACGGCGTGGCAGCCGTCACCACGAGTGACTCGATGTGAATTACCATTATCATGCAATCCCAAATGATTTAAGTGTACTTCTTTTTTTTTCCACCTCTGGCTGGACTTGGCTGGAGCCTCCTCTTTATTTTTATTTTGGTTCTTATTTTAGCTAATACTCAGCCTCGTATGAGTTTTTTTTCAGACTTGATTAAAATGGAGCCTGGGATGTCTCCACTTCACGCGAGCTTTTTCCCTGTTCTACTAGCCCCTAACTAAGCCTTTAGGGGTCCATCCACTATCACACTATCAGACCCTGAGATAGCATTTTCATAGGATAGGATAGCCTAGGCTACCCTAAGGTGCCCCCTAGAAGTAGCTTATCAGCCATGGTTGTGACTAACAACTGGATCCTGCCCCGAAATTACTCTTGACCAATCCGGTGCCCTAAGTTCAGATTGCCCCAATGAGACAGGGCCCCGAGCCCAACCCCGGTTAGGGCCACTGGAACCGATGGAACCCTTGGATCCCGCGAGTCTCACCTGATAAGCTATGTCTCAACTCGTCTATGAAAGTTTCCGCGGTCTCGGACCGCGATGCGTCCACGTTTATCATGCGGGGTTAAGCTTGTCTTCTTCTCTTTCTTACTCTTTCTCTTGGATCTTGTTATCTTAAATATTCCCCCATAATCTCCATCCTTATGTTCGACCCCAGACTCAATTGAAACCATCCTCGGCCCTTTCCTCCTCGAATAACCCTCCTCCCATCATGCGCAATTCCGTCGACGCCAACGCCGACGAGGCGCTGGCGGCCATGGGCTACAAGAGCGAACTGCCTCGAAACCTCAGCATGCTCAGTATCCTCGGTCTGTCCTTTGCTATTATGGCTGCGCCTTATGGCCTCAGTACAACCCTCTATATCACCCTCAACGACGGTCTCTCAGTCACCATCATCTGGGGCTGGGTTTTCGTGACCCTAATCTCCATCGCCATCGCTGCTTCCCTGGCCGAAATCTGCGCTGTCTATCCCACCGCTGGCGGTGTCTACTACTGGAGCGCAATGCTGTCTACACGCCGTTGGGCGCCGTTGATGTCCTTTATTGATGGATGGTTGACTCTCGTCGGGAACTGGACTGTCACTCTCAGTATTATCTTTGGTGGTGGCCAGCTGATCCTGAGCGCAATCAGTCTCTGGAACGAAGACTTCGTCGCGAATGAATGGCAGACCGTCCTGATGTTCTGGGCAGTTCTGCTGGTCTGCGTATTGGTCAACGTTTTCTTTTCACGCTACCTGGACTTGATCAACAAAGTCTGCATCTTCTGGACCGCCGCGAGCGTCATCATTATCCTCGTGACGTTGTTGTCCATGGCTGATAACCTCCAGAGTGGCAAGTTTGTCTTTGCAGAATACGACGCGTCGCACAGCGGATGGCCTGAAGGTTGGGCGTTCTTCGTGGGTTTGCTGCAGGCAGCATATACTCTCACCGGGTACGGCATGGTCGCTGCCATGTGCGAGGAAGTTCAGAACCCACACCGTGAGGTCCCTAAGGCGATTGTGCTGTCTGTTGTTGCGGCCGGTATTACAGGTCTGCTCTATCTGATTCCAGTCCTGTTCGTGCTGCCCGAGAAGATCGATATCCTGCGCAATGTCGCCAGCGGACAGCCGATTGGAACCGTTTTCAAAATGGCGACCGGCTCCGCTGGCGGTGGCTTTGGTCTGCTCTTTTTGATCCTGGGAATCATGATGTTCGCAGGTATTGGATCTCTCACGGCGGCTAGTCGTTGCACTTATGCTTTTGCGCGCGATGGTGCCATCCCCGGATTCAAACTGTGGCGTCGGGTCAACAAGAAGCTAGATGTTCCCGTATGGGCCATTCTTCTTTCTGCTGGCGTTGATGCGCTACTCGGCCTGATCTATTTTGGCTCCACAGCGGCCTTCAACTCTTTCACTGGTGTGGCTACCATTTGCCTGTCTACATCATACGGCCTCCCCATCGCTATTTCTCTCATTCGGGGTCGTCAGGACGTCAAAAACTCCGGCTTCTCTTTGGGTCCCTTTGGATTCGTTATTAATGCCATCACTATTTGCTGGATTGTGTTGGCGGTGGTGTTGTTCTGTATGCCGTACACTTTGCCCGTGGACCCTTCGTCCATGAACTACGCGAGCGTGGTGTTCGCTGGATTTGCTTTGATCAGTATCATCTGGTACTTTGTCTATGCTCGGAAGCATTTCACTGGTCCTCCAGTTAGCAAGGAGGAAGCTGCTGCAGCCACCGGCATTATGACAGGCGCTGCGGTGGATCCGGAGCGCAAGCTGTCGGAGACGACCGAGGTGAAGAAGGCCTCCCTGTAAATGATGGAGTTTCTCACTTTTTTACATATTACATACCAATCTAATGTACATTTTCTGGAAACATGTGTCAATGTTGTCAACCGTCGTAGATTTTAGATTCTCCGAAGAAAAAGTAACTCTTGCGTTCTCAGCGGGCCACGGGGAATGCAAAATGCAGAGAATCACAAGTGCCCTGACGATCTCCCCCGGCCGTTGCTGGACCGCGGCTAATCGGACAAGCAATCAGACACGCCACTTCTCCTCCCTATACGCTCTCCTCCATAACTCTCTGCGTATCATTTCAATCACTCTCCCTCTATTCCGAATTCAATCTATCTTCCTCAATAGCTACAGGGAGAGTGGTCGCGTGCAAGACCCCGGAACTCATTGCTTTCCCGAAAGGACCAAAGCAAAGGGGAGATCGAGAGACTTTAATCTCGGACTTCAACGCCCAACGACCTCCTCCTCTCCGACTTTCTCCCCCTCCCTCCCCTTCCACCTTGAACGGCCCCCTTCGATTCGATCCCTTTGACCTGCCCCCATCTCGCTCTCCATGCGGTTCCAACCATCGTAGCCGATGCCCAACCCCGCTTCCATGAAGACAGGGCATATTATCGCACGGCTTCCTCTCGCGTCAATATGTCGGACTCTGTAGGTGCGTGTACTCCGTGGATCTTGCTATCATCAATGAGCTATCTTGGCATTAAATACTGATACCTGATTCGCGCAGATCGCGTCTTCGTCCATGCCCTTAATACCGTCAAGAGGATTCCCCGGACGGGGACGGCGCGCCCTCCGGCAGCCGAACGGTTGAAGCTGTATGGATTGTATAAGCAGAGCATGGGTGAGTGGAACCCATATACGGAATAAGATGTATCGCGTGGGATCGACTGGCTTATACGATGTTATTAGAGGGGGATGTGGAAGGTGTCATGGATCGACCGATTGGGAACACCCCAGAAGTGCACGCGGAGTGTGAGAAGTGGTAATTCTTCCCCAATTGCTTGGCAAACAGACCTGCCAAATTCGAAGAATAGAACTATATCAACAAATACTAACGACATCCTTTTCAAATGATACAGGGATGCCTGGTACGCTCAGCGCGGCATTTCGCGTACCGAAGCCAAACGTCGCTATATCGGCACTCTAATCGACACAATGCACACCTACGCCTCACAAACACCCGAAGCGCGTGAATTGGTTTCTGAACTAGAGTTTGTCTGGGACCAAATCAAATACAACGCCTCTTCATCCTCCTCATCAGGCCCATTAAATGCCGTTGGCGTCCCACCCTTACCACGACACCCAGACAGCGCATACGGTAGTATCAATGGCCGACTAGCACAATCTCCAGAGCACTATGAACGACCAAATATAAGAGCTCACGACGGTCATGATTCTCGACTCCGCGTGCTGAGCCCCGTCAGTCAGCCCGAAGAAGAAGAATACTATCGCCGACGAAGGCGGCGCTCAACAAACGACATGGACGAGCAAGCTATAGACGACGACGATGAAGATGATGACGAGGACGAAGAATACGAAGAGGCTCGCGATAGCCTCTACGAAGACCAAGACCAAGCCAGCACAACCGCCGACACAAATACCGGCACGGACCGCACCGCTTCACACGGCGACGACCGCTCCCACCATCGACATCACCGCCACCAAGACTCTATTGCTGCCAGTGGCAGCGGGGACCTCGAAAGTAACTCACACCACCGCAGAGACTCGCATGATCCATCAATTCCAAGAGATAGCCGCTGGCGTCGCCGCGTCGAGCAGGCCTTGACCAAAATGACCGCCGAGATCGCCGCCGTCCGAGAACAGATGGAGGTGCGTACGTTGGCGAACCGTCGACGTTCAGGTCTCTGGGCCTGGTTAAAATGGATCCTGTGGACCATCACGCGTCAGATTATCTGGGATCTCGCTTTGTTAGCGGTGCTTTTAATAGTGATGCGGATACGTGGCGATCGTCGTGTCGAAGGTCGATTACGTTCTGGATGGTCGGAGCTTAAGACGCGGCTGGGCCGATTTAAACTCCTGAGTCGTTTCCGTAAAACGCCTCCTCTTCTGCCATGAGATCTCGTGGTTTGAATGGTCTCGAGGTTTATTGTCTATACCTTCACCCTCTTCATTATCTGCATTTTGAGATTTCTTTTGTTTTGGCCGGCTGCATCTTATCTTTTACCCCGACTCCCTTTGCTCACGTCTGTCGTGGGAGTTTTAGTACATATTTTCGTGTCTATTTCTTTTGTCAAGTACATATGGGTTTCACAATTCAGGTTACAGGAGTTCTTTCCGTGATTTTTTCTCTTTTCTTGGCTCTACTTGATTCTGAATTGGGGTGTACAATACGGCTATTATTATTAGACGTTGGATACGTGTGGTTTGGTGGTTATGATGTGATTGATCAGAGAGGAGGATTATACCAGTAGATGTTCTCTAGAACTACAGGTTGGCATGGATACATCCTTTATCTAGATCGACGGTGCGGTTCATTTGAAATTCACCTTGATTTTCTTCCCAAGTTTCCAGGTTGAGATATCGATGAGGAGGAAAGCGAAGAAGAGGAAGGTATCATATTTGTAGAATCTTACACTGCCTAGCCATTATTTGACCCTCTACAGCCCAGATCAACGCACAGAGTAGTATGTAGAGGTAGTAACCTTGGAACATTCCAAGGTATAACTCTGTATTTGCTAACGAGTTAGGTACTAACTACCGGTCACTACGGTAGCTATAGTTCCTAGTACTAGTACACTACACTGGCAACTACTAGGAGTACAAGTACAAGTTTGACACCAAGGATGATCATAGATCAAACAGCACACTGGAAGTAGTGCAAAACCAGTTAGTTAGCAAGATACTATATAAACTCGTAGACTCGATCTGTTTTGATACTACTTCAAACCCGATGTATCAAGTTCTTAGAATAAGCGACAAGTAGTTTTTGAAGAACCACCGAATTAAGCAGAAATCATGTAACCATTCCTGATGCCAATAGATATTTACACAAAACATACACCAGACAGACACAATAGAGATAGATGAGACACAGGGCCCAATTGCGCATCCAAAACGGGGGAGTGAAAAGCCGCGGCCCTGGACGGCACATAAGAATAGGGGATCGCGATTGAAAAACTTTGAGGTAACAAGAGTGAAACAGGCGCATGGTATTGCGCTGCTGTCCTTTTAGTACTGGGGGCCCGGGTAGATGGCGTACTTCTGTTTGGGACGTAGGTGAACGGGGACCTGGCCTTCGGGGGAGCCGGGGATCTCCTTCTTGAGACCCTGTTAAAGAGTGTCAGTATTTGAATCAAATTGAAGGGAGAGATACGCAGATAATCCAATCCATTGCATGTGTCGAATGGACCGGCCAGCCTCGGCTGGAATAGGGAATGGGCGACTTGGTCACTTACCAGCTTGTCGAAGACACACTTGTTCAGGTCCATCTCGGCCCGACGGCACTCGAAGAGGTAGTGGTTGTTGTTCTCGAGGCACTCCCAGTGAGCCTTGAACTGCGTCAGGCAGTGGGTGTTGATATCCTTGATGCTGTGACAAGAGTCAGCCTGGTGCCTGGATCTTCCTTTATGCCTGCGTCCTCCCTCCAGACGTTAGACATCACAAGTCCGAGCTGGAAACGTACACACTAGCGGCACAGCGCGTGACCTTGCGACCCTCCTTCAAGCAATCGATCTCCCCGCGGCCGTTGGCCTCGTCCTTGCACTTCATGAAGTCATCGTTAAAGGGCTTGCAGCGCTCGCCAATGAAGTAGGCCGCACTGAATAGGGGTGCGGAAGTAGCGCCCAGCTCTTGGACCTTGGGGATGTGGTCCGGCATGGGCGTGGTGTCCACGAGGACTTCTTGGTTGAACCTGTGCGCCGAGGGATGGGGTTAGTGAGGGTCTTTCTCGTCGGGCCGGACGGTTGGTTCGTCGGGTTTGTATCTGAGGGAGTATCCAATGCGTACCGAGGTTCTCTCTGAGCCATTGTGACGGTTGATGGGTGGAAAGACGGAGGGTGGGAGGTGTCAATTGGGGAACGAGAGGGACTTCGAGCTGCGGGTTGCGGTGGATGGAAAGGTCGGTTTCTTTGGCCTCACGCTGATTGGTCGGACGTCGGTGATGAGGTAAGCGAATCGCAGAGTTGGCTGCAACAGTCGATATTCAGTGTAGAATGTAAAGGAAAAGCGATTAAATGGATCATTATTGACTGATTATTCTATTGAATTTATTTAAATCCTTCTAATTGTTGGTTGCCACCTTCATTGAGTGGTTATTGGGTGTGTTCTGCCTTCAACTGCGACTGACGCTCACGTGACCTAAACAAAGCACAGCTCCGACGGCTTCTTTCTCGCAAGCTCCCACCTGCCAGGTCGCCCTCACCCAACTGCCATCTCTTGGACCTGCGGACGATGCGAAATTGATCTGACACACATTATAACTCGCATCTTACCAGTCCCACGAATTCTTTTTTCCAATTCCGCCGCTACCCTCCTAGATCGGAGCTGATCCTGCTTTTTTTTACGGCATCGCTTCGCGCCCATTTGCGACATTAACGATGTCTCTCTTCGGTACACCCCAACCCGCCCAGACGGGCAGTAGCCTTTTCGGTGGTGCTGCAAACACTACGGCGCAGAAACCCGCAGGTAGTTTGTTCGGGGGCAACACAGGGACGACTACCCAACCTAGTGGAGGATTATTTGGCGCGACACAGAATCAACAACAGAGCACTCCCGCTGCTGGTGGTGGTCTTTTCGGATCCTCGACTACCAATCAGACCCAACAACCTCAGCAATCCGGGGGACTATTCGGTTCAAGCACCGCACAGAAGCCTGCAGGAGGCTTGTTCGGTGGCTTAGGACAATCAACCCAACAGCAACAGCCTCAACAGCAGCAGACTGGCGGATTGTTTGGATCAAGCACTGCGCAGAAGCCCGCGGGAGGCCTCTTCGGTCTGGGACAGTCAACCCAACAGCAACAGCCCCAGCAACAACAAACCGGCGGGCTATTTGGTGGACTGGGTCAACAGCAACCACAACAGTCTCAGCAGGCACAACAGCCCCAGCAGTCACAATTCGGTCAGACCACTATGGCAACACCGCAAGGCCAGCAACAACAGTCTCTTTCATCCAGTTTGTGGTCGCCCGGTCGCGCTATTACGGGAGGTAAGTGGAATTGCCATTTGATTCGAGTCGATTTCTGCCCAACAGTTATAACTGACTATTTTCGCAGTGCACCGAACTGTCCCCATGCAACTCGAAATTGTTACCGAAAAGTGGAACGCCTCGAGTCGTACATCCCCATTCCGTGCCTACCTCTACAATAATGTCGGCGAAGAAAACGCGCCTTTCTATCAACCTACCCCCGAAGATGATGAAACGAAGTGGGAGGAAGCTCTGCGCAAACGAACCAATCCTGGATACGTCCCCGTCCTCGTTAAAGGTTTCTGGGAGCTGGGCAAACGAGCTCAGCGCCAGAAGGACTTCCTTTCTATGATGCAAACACGTCTCCACGAAATCAACAACTGCCTCACCGATATGCTGTCACGCCATGACTTGAAAATTTCCGTCAAAATCGCCGACTGCCGTCGTAAGCATATGGTTCTGAGCAAACGCTGTCTTGCTCTTGCGGCGAAGACACAGATCTTGCGCAACCGAGGCTACGCCATGGACGACGCCGAAGAGGAATTGAAGAAAAAACTGGCTCAATTAGAGCGCTCTGTATTTGATCCATCTTTGAGTGGTAGAGCTGAAGAAATTTGGGCTCGTATGCTGGCTATTCATGAGCACGGCAAGCGCCTGCAGGCCGACATGGAGCGCGTTGGGGCCAATGTAGGCTCAGCGAGCGATGATGAGATTGACGAACATACCATGAAGACGGCAAAGAAGGTTTGTGACAATCAACACTTGGTTTCGCGGCTTCGAATATATGCTAATCAAATCAATCAGATCCTTGACGACTACCATGCCCAGATCCAGCACCTGCAGAAGGAGCTTGAGTCAGTCAAGAAGGAATTCGACGAGGCCCAGAAGCTGAACGGGAACTAATGCCTTTCTGGATGTACTTCTGAGTTGGTTTCTGTCCAACTCTAGGGACTAGTGTTGTAAGGACATGGGAGCATTGGCGTTTCTGGGGAGTAGACTTGTTTACAATGCATGCTGGAATACGATCTAATTCTGTCCATCTACAAATTTAAGGCTTGTAGTGTGCTTCAGGTAATCTGAGTGGCTCCAGCCACTGTCTTATTTTCCATTGACCCCTCTATATCCGAATAAAATCGCAGAAAAGCAGGCATGTACAGTAATAATACATCATCCAGCCATGAGTTTAGGCGGAGCGGATGTCGAGGGGAGTGTCAACAGCAGTGCACTGTTACTGTAAAATGACCGCGTGTAACATTTCCTCCAGTAATCATCCAGCCAAATACCTCTTGACCCACGGCCGGATGTGAAAAGTCGATTCATCCCATTATCCATTCAACACCAAGTGTCATCATAACGGCCAAGGCGGGAAAATGGACGAGCTGTTTAAAGGAACTTGCGGGCGAAATCGATGGCGAAGGGGGCTGTTCGACGATTTCGTTAGCTGCTACTTCAAGGATGCACAGAGTGATCCATATCTAGTCCAGTTTCACCGCACTTTGGGCTATTTGCCAGAACGGAGGGATGGACGTCATCGGAGGGAAACCAACTCACAGAGGTAGAGGGCAATGCCGCCGAGAACGGTCAGCTTGACGGTTTGGCAAGCCTCGATCTCACCAGCCTAAAAAAAACATCATTAACCACTGTTCCGAGTCAGGGTGTGAATATGGCGGCGATTAATACCTTGATCTCCTCCTTGGAGAGTTGTTCTTGACCTATTGATCGTCGTAGGTTAGCTTTGCGGGCGATTCCAAGAAGAATAGAGATCGCATGGCGTATCCGACATACCCGGAGCGAACATTTTGGTGATTGTGTAGGATTGGATAGAGAGAGAGATGAGGGATGAAGTAAGAGATGAGTTGGAGAGAGAGAAAGGCCTGGGAGCGGACGGGGAAAGAAATCACGGGAGCACAGACCACCGCTGCTCCTTCTCTCACTTCCGTCTGCCTTCATTGCCTCGACTGTTTTTCCTCTCCTCTTCTCACCCACACATTTTCTACTTTCCTTGTCTATAGCACAGCTGGTGCATCTGTTAAATTCAATTCTATTATCACCGGTACTGCGCGCTGGTGAATCCTGCTGAGAGGCTCCGGACGACTTGCACCATCCTCGACCGCGCGCCTCACGATTTCTTTTACCATCGCTCTACTAATTCATATCGACTTTCCTTTGCCCTTTTGATACCCGCAACCAATTTTTCGTCAGAACAATGTCTGCATCTCCAGAACATGCCGTTGGCTCCCCCGCCGCATCCCCCGATCGCGACGAGGAAAATGTCGCGACCCCGAATGCCGGTGATGACAACCAAGATGAGCAGGAAGGCCAGGCTGGTGGAGATGACGATGACAACGAGGGTGGAATTTCAGACGATGAGTCAATTCTTTCCGAAGTCGATGAGGCCCAATTCGAGAACTTCGACCCGGAGAATGTCGATGTCGAGGATCGTCCGCAGCTTGCGATCGATGAGGATAATCTGAAACTAATTGGTCGCCACAAGCGCAAGCGCGAGGAGGGCGAGAGCCGTCCACGTCGTAAGGAAGGCCGTCGTGAGAAGAAGCGTCGCGGACAGGATGATGAAGATGGCGAGGATGGGACTTCTCGTCGCAAGGAACGCAAGAAGAAGGAAAAGAAGCCAGCCGAGCCTGATACCGATGAAGAGACATTGGATCCTGAGACTCGTCGTCGCAGAGCTCTTGATCGTGCTATGGACGAGGCGATGAAAAAGCCTACCAAGCGCAGAGCCCGCAAGCAAGATGGCATTGTGCGTTGATAACGAGTCATTTGAAGCGAAATTACAGTTACTAATTTTTTTGATATAGGACCTGGAAGCTATGGCCGACGCCGAGATCGAAAACATGCGCAAACGCATGACCCACGCTGCACAGATGGATGCCATTGATCGTCAGGAAGGCAAGCCAGCCATGCACAAGCTGAAGCTTCTCCCCGAGGTCATCTTGCTTCTCAACCGCAACCAATATACAAACAGCTTGGTTGACCCCGAAATTAATTTGCTCGAGGCTGTCCGATTTTTTCTGGAGCCTCTCGACGACGGCTCGATGCCTGCATACAACATTCAGCGCGATCTGCTCACCGCTATGGCCAAGCTCCCCATTCAAAAAGATGCTTTGATTGCGAGTGGAATAGGAAAAGTGGTCGTTTTTTACACCAAGAGTAAACGTGTTGAGCGGCCAATCAGAGATATGGCAGAGAAGCTGCTGGCAGAATGGACACGTCCAATCCTGCAGCGCAGCGACGATTACTCGAAGCGTGTTTTCCGGGAAGCGGTGTTCGATCCTACGTAAGTTGTCACTTCTCGAGAAGAATCTACCGGTCAATTTTTACTAACTATTTCCTAGAAAAATGACCAAGACTACGCAGACCAGCGCTGCGGCTGTTGCAGCGGAAGCCCGCGCTCGCGAAATGCTTCCACCCCGTCTGGCCAACCGTGCTCGCGTCGACCGTACTCAAGTCAGCTACGAGGTTGTTCCTCGACAGATCGGTGTTCAAGAGAGTCGATTTTCGCGACCTCTGGGAGCAAGCGGCGAGGATCGCTTCCGCAAGATGCAGGCCAGACAAAATGCGGCGCGAAAGGCATCTCGCCAGTAATCCAGAAGACTTTGCTCTATGTTAATTTCTTTTTTTTTTTTTTTTTTTTCACCCCTTCTACTTTTGATTTCCCTCGGCGAGTCCGTCATCCTCTTCTTGAGTCATAGTTTTCTTTTCTTACATGATGCGTCGGGCGTTCGGGATTGATCGGGATCATTGATATTGGGCTTGGGCGTGTAACATCAGTCGCATTCGGTAGATTCTAGCCACAGAAAGTGAATAAGCATTGACAGAACCACGCTAGAAAATAATTAGAAGCGAGTCAGCGGGATAGATCCCTCTAGCCTATGATATTGTGGCAATTGCCATGTCCATACCGTAGGGCAGACTATCCGAGCAGATGCCGAGTTTCGCCCGCAAGCAGATCCCGCAGGTCACGTCACGCTTTCGGTCTCTCGGTCTTTGCTTCTGGATAAAACGGCCTCTTCTTCTCCATCCATCCTCCTCGATTCCATATACTCCTCCCATCTTTTAACATTGCACATTCACAATGAAGCTCCTCACTAAAGAAGAAGAAGCTGCTCACTACAGGTACGTTGACTTGCGCCCATTCCCAACACTTCCGAACAGAGCTTTCCAGAGCTCCCGTCGCATCATGCCATACTGACAAGACTCAGCTCTGTCGTCCGCGGCGGCACTTTCGGTGGCCTCGTCGGTTTGGTCGGCGGTGCAGCTGGTGTTCTCCTCGCTGCCCGACGATTCCACACCATCCGAAATCTGACACTTCCCATGAAGGCCTTCCTGGTGACTTCATCCGGTACCTTCGTGGGTATTATCGCAGCCGATCACGCCTCGCGCAGCTTCGAAGCACAGCACAATGCCGAGAAACAATGGTACGAGAACCGCGAAGAGCGCCTGCGTGCCGAAGAATCCCGCGGTCTCACCTTCACCGACCGCGCCGTCGCCTTTGCTCGTCGTGAGAAGTACAAGATTGTCGGCGCGACCTGGGTCGCCTCCATGGTCGGCTCATTCGTCCTGGTCGGTCGCAACCCTTACCTCTCTGGCCAGCAGAAGATTGTCCAGGCTCGTGTGTATGCCCAGGGTCTGACCCTCGGAGTGCTGTGCGCATCGGCTGCTTTCGAGATCTCTGATCGTCGTCGTGGTCAAGGTCTGCTCAATGCCGCTAAGAGCAAGGAGCAGGCTAAGCGTGAAGCTGCTGCGCCTCAACCCGTGCACAACCCGAACCAGGAAGAGGGTGATCTGTGGAAGGACATGGTTGCTGCCGAGGAGCAGCGTCTCAAGCAGAAGCACCAGTCCCTCTACCAGAAGCACGAGGAGGCGCATGCTGAAGCTGGCCAGGAGGCTGGCGAGAAGAAGGACTCCGAGACTGAGGAAGAGGGCAAGGAACAAGACAAGGCCGAGTCAAAGGAGGAGCCAAAGCCTGAAAAGGCTGATGGTGCGAAGAAGCACGCTTAAATGACCTTCCCGGGTACTGCTTATAACCCTTTCCATCTGATCCGTCAAGCTTTGACTCGAAATTTGTATCAACTTCGTCATACTTTGACTCGCCTTCGACATTTTTGCATCTTCACATCTTCATTGGGTCGGACAGCTCAAAATCACCATAGACCGCGAGACGGGATAGGGGTATCTTTCCAAGGGGCTGGACCATTTGGTTTCTTTCATTTTGTCCATTCCTCGTACATACTGCATTGGCGTTTATTTTATTTTTATTTTTCTCTTTCCCCTCAAGTGTG
Organism: Penicillium sp. S1701; assembly: GCA_023626415.1. Lineage (NCBI taxonomy): Eukaryota > Fungi > Ascomycota > Eurotiomycetes > Eurotiales > Aspergillaceae > Penicillium > Penicillium sp. S1701. The sequence continues at coordinate 1,238,269 of JAMAGY010000003.1, read as the reverse complement.
ATGCCCAAAAGTCTGATCTATATGGTCGTGTATGATACTTCGACCCGGTTTGGAAAACATCTCTCTGCTCTAATGAACGAATTGTGTCTATCATTCTCATTTTTCCAACTATCAGCTAGTCCCAAAGAGTTCAGCTTATGTTTACTGATATACAAGTCTTAGTTGCAGAAAAAAAAAAGCTTCCTCATTTACTACCATATAACTATTGAGATGAGATATTTCCAGCCGAGGTCTCTTCATCTTCCGAGTCAACCTGAACTTCCGATGATAATCACATAGAAATCACCTCACATTCCTCTACAGGTTTCAGCCCGAAACTCTTCATGCCACCTCTCCAACTCAGCTCTATAGCCATTTTGGCAAAGTCTCTCAAATCCGCTTCATAAGATCCAATGACTCCCTCATCCACATTTTCCAGTCCCCCAGCCGACACAATCCGCCGAGCCAGATCCGCAGCATCTCGCAATGCAGTATTGGCACCCATAGCTCCGGTGGGCGGCATCACATGAGCCGCATCGCCCAGCAGAGTGACTCGAGAAGATGGTGTCCATGGGGCAATTTCCGGGCCCGCGGATAGTATAGAGCGAATCGATGTTTGACTTATATCTGACATTTCAAAGATGGTTCGAAGATGCGGATCCCAGGAGGTTGTCAGCTGTTCTGCTAGATTGGCTGCTTCTTCGGAGGAGAGATGCCATGAATTTTGATCGGAGGATGGGATCCGAGATCGATGCACGACTAGCACCCAATACATGTATGGATCCGGTAGAGTCAATATCATCGGCACTTCCGCTGCGCGTGGAAATCGAATCGATTCAAACATCAGCACTGGCTGGGAATCATCGTCGTCGTTTGTGACAAGGCTCATTCCATCGCGGTAATCCTCCGGCAATTTGGCCACAAATTCGTGAGTAAGAGGTGTCTTTCCAAAGACGATCCGCATGCCCGTATCAAGACCTTGGAAATCGGGGATATATTGCTTTCGTATACTGGATCGAACGCCATCTGCACCGACAAGGAGAGCTCCATTTTCCGTAGTTCCGTCCGAAAACGAGACAGTCACTTTATCCTCGTGAATGGTGTAGTGCTCCAGATTCTTCTCGAAGAAGATATTTCCCTCCAGACCAGTGAGCAACGTATCTCGAAATACACTGCGGTCAACGGTATAAGCTTTCCCTCCAAATCCTCCCGGTGGAGGTCCAAATGGGCCGGTTGATGAACCATCGGACTTGATCCTCACGCCAAACGTTGGTTCTTCGGCACAAGTCTTCTCGAACAGTGCATACATCTCCGGTGTGAGAGCATTTTCCAAAGCTTCGACGCCGTGGGATGAGATTCTTAGTCGATATCCTTGAGCAGTGACATTGCTTTGGCCGTATCGTTCGAATATTTTGAACGGAATGTTGTTCTTCTTGAGGGCTTGTGCGAGGCATACTCCTCCCAAGCCAGCGCCACAGATCAGAACTGGTAATGTCATGTTTAAGAGAGGGGATGATGATATAAATATGGTGACCTGCTTGATATTGCGAAAATTAGAAAGCTGGAAATATTATGATTGAAAATCTTTCGAGGCATGGGGGCTTTATATGCTTGTTGTTCATGTCAAGGCGTCCCGTCCCGACCTTCGGTCCCGAAAAATGAAGTTCGGGACCGAAGGGCCCTTGTGTGGCCGATCGTCAACACAACATAAGACAATGTTTAGTTTCGCGAGGTATCAAATTGTGTTTTCCCTACAAGGTCCAGACAAGTCGTAAATTCTAGTGCATGAGTATTGGAATGTTCTAGCCCAGGTAATTATCTCAAGTTTGACTGGTTTACCACCTTTCGGATTGATAGTCATGCCTACCAAAGAAGGTTTCCGTGATGTTTCTATTTAAAAAGTCCTAATACGAACTTGAATGATATTAGTGGCTGTGACTTACATACGAGATCATGAATTGTTAATTAACCTATGTGCAGTGTGAAGACATAAAAAGATAAACACCGATTCTATGAAAACGAAATATTGTGAGGGGATATCATGAGAAATTTTCCTTTAAAAGGTGTCATCTTCCAGTCGCCCAGACCGTCGGATGACACTGGGAGAGTGGTCGTCGTCAATATCATCGGTGATATCACCTGCGCCAGCAGTGGCCAGAAGGTCAGTGACGATACGCTTGGACGCTTCCTTGGCTGTAAAGAAAATATCTTGTTAGTGAATATCTAAGACTCGATAGAAACATAGCTTATCTTACCTGGTGTCTTCATCAGCCGGCTTTGAGGGATATGGAACTGCATTGTCTTGGGGGGACTAGGACCGAAATCTTCATCGTCCAAGTCATCATCACTATCCCACACCGGCGTGCGACTGCCGTGTTTCTTTGCGGGTGTCAAAACACTTGTACCTGGCTTCGGAGTACCATGAAGAGGATGGCTGCTGGTTCGACGCTTGCGATTCGTTCCAGGGGTTGTGTTCAGACCCTTAACGGGGGAATCAAATAGCTCTGAGTTTAGTTGCGGGGCTTCGGGTTCGGGACTCGAGATAGGCGAATCGTCATATGCATGTCGCGAGGAGGAAGCGGCAGCCTTTGGTGTAACGGCGAACTTAGAGCGGGCATTGGCGCCTCCGCCGGCATTGCGATATCCCTTGCCGAGAGGAGTCGCCTGGACCCGATAGGTCTTGTCGAGAACTTGGTGCATAACAGGATCTGAAGGTTTCTGGTATCTGTTTTCCCGCGAGGCAGCTTCGTACTTCGCGGACGAGGCCGGCGGTATAAATGGAGAAGACATCGGTGTAACGGAGCCAGCATCTGGCGGGAAGAAAGGTTGCCGGCCTGGCGTGGAAGGCAAAGTTGAAGAGTCAGGCATATCAAATGGTGGCTGGTCATCGTTGATCTGCTTTCTCAGATTCTCGTACGAAGAGGAGTGGTCAATGGAAGAAGTGGTAAAATCGTCATCCTCTTGATGTGCTGGTGCCCGTGGCGTGCTGTGGGAAGAAATATTAAGCGCAGTGAGATCGATATCATCTCCCTGGCCATGCGAGGCATCTGGACGGCGTGACGAAGGCGTCGCATAGGATTGATCTACATCATCCATGCTTGTACTCTGGGTGATATCGGCGGAGATCTCTTCTTCCGTGGCGGTAGGATCTTGTACGGTATCGCCCTCATTGGGCCTTTCCTCGTATCCGGAGAGGGAAACGTTGGCACTAGCTTCGAAGAATTGTTTCCAAAACTAGTTGTTTGGTTAGCATATATCAAGACAGCATCGTAGTCACGTCACTGCCCCCCATATTGGTTAGGCTCACCTTAGCGCCCTGCCAAACATCCTGAGAATGCTCGGTATACTGTTCGACTAAAGGTAGGATACTTGTCGTCACGATTCGATGGGCTTGGCTGAAATTGTGGTCGATCTCTGCGGGCAGGCACGGAGGTTAGCATCGTATCGGGCAATCTGTTTACCCATGGGACATACCCTGGAGCGTCAAGGTGATGGATTGCTCCAGCTTTTCCAGCTCCTCCGTGAGGGACAGCGGCCGCTGAGGCTGGGCCGATTGGCGAGACATGTTGAGGTCTCACAATTTCTATGCAAATAAGTGAACGAGGTGCTGCTTTGAACGCAGCTCCGACACTTGAAGACGCGCGTTGGGGGGGGGGGAACGCGCCCCCAAAGCGGTGTGTTGTTAGGGCCGGGGATAAGGGCTGGCCGCAGTCAGGTGCGTGGGGTTATGTAAGACTAACTAGGCATCATCCGCGCGTTTCCCGGTTTCCAACTTTCCCCCTGTATTGACGATAGGAAAGGGCTCAAGCTCAAATTTTGGAGGCAGAAAGAGAGAGAGGATTAGCAACTATCCCGCCGATACTATGCCTGCTCCACTTGCCAAAGGTCAGTCGACTTGGTCCTGGAATGCGAAACCCGGGCGGTGTACTCTTATCAGTTCCCCGCCAAGTGGAATGACATAGCTGACGATCTATTAGGTCTGATCGTGACAGTTTCGGTGTTGGTTGCTGCAGGAGTTGCGGTTTACCAGTCCCCGCAGTTCCAGGAATGGGTGACGACTTCTCGACGAAAGATCGCTTTGGCTCTTCATAACCTGGGCGATGAGATTCACCCACGCGACCTGGATGCTATCCGGGAAGACATCTCCATGTCCGAGGAGGTAGGAGAAGCCGCCGAGGAACGCAGGCGTATCGCTCGAGCCGATATCATGCGACGAGCAGCCTTATTGGAATCACGCCGACAGTCTAAAGACTCTAACCAACCACTCGACAGCTTCGACACTCTTGTAGACAATGATGGGAACTTGCGCGTGGCCGATGATAAGCAGAGCAAGTTTGACGGGAACCCAGTCGGTGCTTCGACAGGTATCGATATAGGAACTTCACAGGCTCTCTATCGCGGAGACAAATCCGTTCAGGCTTCGTCTTTGAACAAGGATCAGCTACACCTCGATGTCCTCTCTGAAACAGCATCCAACAACCCTTCGGAATCAGCTGTGCAATTTACGCCGACCTCGGAGACGCCCGGAGAAGTTTTATTTGACCCTTTTACTGATTCCCCTTCACGGGCACAAACTCCTGTATCAATCTCAGCTTCAAGCCACACCGAGGGTCACGACGTTTACTATGCCCATCCTAACCAACAATCCAACTTTAGCCACCAACAAGATCTGCTTATAGATCTTGATGAACTTAGACAAGGAAACCAGTTTCAACATCCTGTCTCCTCGACGCCGTCAACTGCGGGGAGTTACAGCCATGTTGGTGATTTTGATACGGCGTCAGATGGAACGCTTAGCGACTTGGGCGATCACTCCGTGGGAGGTGTTGCTACCCCAGCTAGCTGGTCTGAAGTGGGTAGTGTAGTCAGCAATGATGATGCTGGTCATCATCAGTAGTTGTCGAGGTATCAAACATTTTGCTTGTGAGATCCATTTACATTGGGGGGATAATAAGGCGCAAGTACTAGGACAGGAATCGGCATGGAAAGGAGGATTTTTCTTTAATTAGGGATCTGGGCGTTTGGTGTTTTGACTTTAAGACCATTGATGTTTTTGATAATCTGCGTGGAAGCGCATTTGCGACTTAAATCTTGCTTCAAGCTTTGGTCTCCTTGGTCTTTTTATGCGAGCTTGATGAGAGTTTTAGTGCTTAAAATATCTTACAATTACATGCTAAATTCTGATCTTGCTCGAATATGACACCTGGGGTTCATGAGACGTTGTACCGTGCTGTCTGAATGGAAGTACTCTCCGAGGAAAGGAGTCATCAAACCTCGAAAGCCTGCCACCCTTTCAAGTCCTACTCTTCGACGAGAAAGACCTCAAAAGAATTGCGTAATTTCCGTATTCTCAAATATAGCTACACCTCTATCTCCAGAAGAATTTCCCCTATGAGATGAACAGTACCCACAGGGCCTCTTCGAGTAACTCAAATCGGATTTAAGCCACTATTTCCGGTGCAGCCTTATAGCTTGATAATGTTTGGTCTTTCTATAAGTATACACCAATCCTTGTAGATCGTATCGAATATGTTATTCTAGACAAAATCTATTACTGACAAGCTTTTGATCAAAAGCTCTATCTCATCTGCGGTCTTCTACACCTGTCCTACTTTTATCATTCAGCCACACGAATTGATGATGGCATCCGACGCACCCCAAACAATAGTTCTAATCACTGGGGCCAACCAAGGCATCGGACTTGCTGTTGTCAAGCAGCTTCTTGAACACGACGGCTACCACATCCTTCTTGGGTCCCGCGATGCGGAGCGCGGATCTAAAGCGGCAGCTGAAATCGACCCTGCTGGAAAACGGGTGGAGACTATCAAGATAGATGTGACCGACGATGACACCATTGAAATGGCAGTCAATCATATCGCTTCAAAGTACGGAAGGCTTGATGTGCTGGTCAACAACGCAGGTATCAACAACGAGCTGGAGGAGTTCTTTAAGCAGGCGGACGCGGCAAAGGCAAAAGAAAGGGAGCAAGATACCAACGCAGACAAGAAGACGGATTATGCTTCACTTCGAGCACAGATTGACCAGCAACTGGAGCAGACAAAGCCTCAGCTAGCCTCGTTACGCCAGCTCTATCAAAAGGCCTATGAGGTGAATTTGTTCGGCGCCGCCATGGTCACCGAGGCATGTGTGCCTCTTCTCGAGAAAGCCACGGTCAATCCTGCACGCATTGTCTTTGTCTCGTCGCACGCAGGCTCTATGGGTCTTCGCCTAGACAAAGATCACTCCAATTGGGCAACATTCTCACGTCCGTCCTTCCCTATCTACCGCAGCAGCAAAGCGGCGTTGAACTTCCTTACCATTCATTATGCCGCCAAATTCCAGGATAAAGGGTGGAAGGTCAATGCTGCCTCTCCGAATCTAACTGCGACCAACTTCTCGCGTGGCACTGGACGTCCAGCCTCCGAGTCGGCGGTTAACATTGTCCGACTGGCCACTTTGTCTAAGGATGGGGAGACGGCGACGTACACTGATGAGAGTGGTACTGTTCCGTGGTAAGCCATGTCAGAGGGTATAGCTTAGATCATGAAATAAGAGTCTGAGTTGAAATAATCAAGTACATGTACAAATGATTTCCAATAGCAATCAGATTATGATTACCCGCAATAAGCTGTGTTTGCATGGGGTTGAACCTAGGCTTTAGTTGATAGTAGACGGGCCCAAGTAGTGGGTACCTAATTGTGTCGGGCTGCCTTGGCCGTTATGGAAGTATCAGGTACATGACCGGGTGGCGGGCCCGCGGGCCCAAACAGAGAAAGAGCCTCGGCAATTTCGGGGAAGCTTGCCTTGGGTAAAGCGGAGTTGTCTACATCTTCTCTTCTTTCTTCCTCTTCATCCTCTCCTCTCCAGAACAAAACACAGGTGTACTTTTATCAATCGGTAAGTCGACACTACTCTTCCCTAGATGATCCTTTGAAACGCCCTTGTGCAACCCATCTTCCCTAATTGCCCGCCCTCGTGGAGCTTCCCCGCAATAACCCCGAAAATCCCCCAACCCCAGAAACCTGTCAAGTCCAGGGCGAAAGAAGGCTGTATAAATGTGTCATACTGATCATAAAGATTTCCTAGCCTTCATCCTTCACATCTCACAATGGCCGCAGATCGCCTAAGCTCGCTTCTGAGCCACCTCAAGCCCGGCTCCAGCAGCGGACTCAATGCCATGTAAGTTCCGCGGCAGTCGGCTTCAGGATTATCTCAAGCTGACGAACAACCGAAAAGCACCCAGAAGAACCCGGATGATGTGGTCATTACACTTTCCCTGCGTACACCCCTTACCAAGGCGCGCAAGGGCGGTTTCAAGGATACCGAGCTGGACTACATCGTCTACGCTCTGCTGAAGGAGACTCTGGGTCGATCCAAGATTGACCCGGCCCTTGTTGAGGATGTCTGCCTGGGCAATGTAAGTCCAGTCTTCATTTCTCATGAGATGGAAGAGACCAGATGTCTAACAATTTTGTTTCACAGGTGGGCGAAGGGAAAGCCGCCTACATGGTCCGCGCGGCTGCCCTGGCCGCCGGAATCCCGCACACCGCAGGTGCCTCCTCTGTCAACCGCTTTTGCTCTTCCGGTCTGAAGGCCGTGCAAGATATCGCTAACCAGATCTCCTTGGGACACATCGATGTCGGAATCGCTCTGGGTGCGGAGTTGATGTCCGCTGCGGGTGACCGTTTGGAGAGGCCTTTCAACGAGGAGGTCCTCCGCAACCAGGAGTCTGCGGATTGCATGCAGCCCATGGGCCAGACCTCTGAGAATGTCGGTAAGGATTTCGGAATCTCGCGTGAACAGCAAGATCGCTATGCTGCGGAGTCTTTCCGCCGTGCCGAGGCTGCGCAGAAGGCTGGCTGGTTCGATGATGAGATCGCGCCCATCTCGGTCAAGGTGAAGGATCCTAAGACCGGTGAGGTCCACCAGGTTACTTTGAACCGGGATGATGGTATCCGCCACGGAACCACTTATGAATCGCTGGCCAAGATTCGTCCTGCTTTCCCCCAGTTCGGTGATAAGTCGACTGGCGGTAACTCTAGCCAAGTCACTGATGGCGGTAAGCATGATCTTCCTCCCCACTCTATAGATGCTTTCACCCAGATTCTAATATGATTCAGCCGCCTCGGTTCTCCTCATGCGCCGATCCAAGGCCATCGAACTAAACCAGCCTATTCTGGCCAAATTCTGTGGTGCCACCGTTGCCGGTGTCCCGCCTCGTGTTATGGGTATTGGCCCCACTGCTGCCATCCCCAAGCTACTGAGCAAGTTCCAACTCGACAAGAACGATATCGACATTTATGAGATTAATGAGGCCTTTGCCTCCATGGCAGTCTACTGTGTCAACACTCTTGGTCTTGATCACGCCAAGGTTAACCCTCGCGGTGGTGCCATTGCCATCGGTCACCCGCTGGGTGCTACTGGTGCCCGCCAGATTGCTACCATCCTGAGTGAAGCTCGTCGGACTAAGAAGAAGATCCTTGTTACGAGTATGTGCATTGGTACCGGCCAGGGAATGGCTGGTCTGTTCGTCAACGAGCAGCTGTAAATAAATACGTGTCGTCTGTTTTGGTAAACGAAACAATTTGAACATATATGATCATTCTTACTATCTTACCTATATTATACGATAAGAGTACTTCCGTACGCTATTGATTATTTTTAGCAGCCACATTATAGCCCCAACGAAGTATTCGTAAGGTGGATCTCATCTCATTCATAAAAAATGTAGTTCGACGCGATGCTATCATAAATCATCACATAGATCATGGGTGTATACAGGTAATCAAAACATCATCCGATAAGTCAAGAAGCCTCATCCTGCCTCTCCTTACTTCTTTCTTTCTTCATCCTCTCTTCCGCTGCACGCGCAAGGATATCCCTCCTTGACTCACCCCCGGAAGCAGAACCCGACGAACCACCCAGGACGAATTCTCCGCCCGTCCACCCACACTCATCAATATCTTCTTCATTCTGCGCCTGCTCCCAGTCACCGGGATTGTAAAACTCCTGCTCTGTTAACCGTCTTCCACCAGCATTATAATCTGCGGCATCCACCTCCCGCTCAATTTGAGCCGTCAAATTCCAGAAATCACGATCGTGGTCTCCGAAGACGCAATGCGCCAGCTCGTGGCAGAGCGTTTTACGAATCGTTCGATAATCACGGTATCCGTCGTACGCATCTGTGCGCAGCCGGAGCTCAATCACCTCGCCGCGATTGCGATTTAGTCCCAGCGTGCGCGACACGCCCTGGTGATCGCCTGAAGTGTGTTCGGCCGGGTTCATTTCGGTGAGGAGCGGGACGGAGAACTCATGCTTTGCCATAGCGGCGCGGATACCAGGGTCATCACGGAGGCGTTTGAGGAAATCGAGAGAGCGCTCGGGTCGAGGTAGGTAGGAGAGTGGAAGTAGGCGGTGGAAGGTGTAGGATTTGCTGGAAGAGGAGAGAGTAGCGACGGTGTTGTTTTTTCGAGCGGCGGTCTTGTTAGCACGGCGCGCGGAGGCGAGGGCTGAGGCTCGTGCTTCTTCGCGCCGGCGGTTGGTCTCGGCTTGGTGGTTCAGGTCGGCGATGGCTTGGGCTGGTGTGCCGAGCAGGGTGATTTTAAACTTGGGGGAGGATAGCTGTAGAATCGCGTCTAGGCGGGTTGGTGGGAAAGGTGCTTTTTGCATTCCTGGCTTCGGTGCGATCAGGAGTTTCTGGTTTTGCGTGGGAATGTTCAGAGTTGCTTCTATTTCTGAGGAGAGGTCTTGGAGGGTTGCGGAGTCGGAGAGAGAGAATTCATGAGGGGTGCCTTTGTAATGCACGGTAAACTCCATGCTGGGAGTCTTTATTCAACTGGGGAATATTGCCAAAAAAAAAAAAAAAATTACGACAGGTGCAGGTGTGTTGAAGGGAGAGAAACAAGAGAGCGAGTGAAGTGAGTCGTACAAAGATGAGAACCCAAATAGGCAGGCGCCGAGGCGAATTCCAACGGCTTCCACGGCGATAGGTTTGTCAGCACGGAGATAAGCGGGTGCCATAATAAATATGCCATAACTTAGGGTTACCAGAGAGTAGTGATCATTTGATAACTCGGATCCGGATATGTGATCGATTAATTCATTTAGTGGCTAATTGGCCTTTTTACTGGGCTACATGAGTGCTAATAATGTCAAAACTTCTGGCCAGGCACTGCAAACCACAGCTATGCCTAGGACTATGCTAACTAAACCTCCGCACTTATGGTGATATTTGATGTCTACCACAGGCTTAATATTCTGTCTGGTTACGAACACGCTCTTGGATATTTCCTTTGTTGGTTGTCGAACATGATACACTGCTTTTACGAAGCTATAAACTTGAACATAGCTTTATTATAAATCGATCCATTGGACGAAAGCACTACTGTATTCACAGAAAGATAGAAGAGAAACCTGAATAAATAGACAAAAACTTTATCAAGTCATAAACCAAACATCCAAGCACCTTCCTTCTAGATTGTTGCCTAGTTTTGGAAGATGGTCAAGGTGTCCGAGTCTTCAGGAACTGTGAACGGCAACATAGTTCGCAATTCAAGCACTAATTGCAGTGGGGATCGTCCGCGGGGTAGCAGCCGCCTGCAACGATACATCCGTGGGGACACATCTGATTTAATAGATCAATTAGTCTATCTCACGACGTCTCGAGATACAGCAGGAAATGCTGACTTACATCAATCTGGGGATTCGGGGCAGCTGCAGCTACTGCAACCAGAGCGATGACCATGGCGGAAACGGAGGCGAAGAACTTCATCTTGTGGGGTTAAGATTTGATGAGTGACTCGTTTTGGACGTATTTAGGAGGCAATTCAAGAGAATGGTGTCAGGGACCAGGATTGTTCTGATTCTTGGGATGGGAGGGGTTCTTTGGCCTCTTTATATTGAGCAATATGGCTCGGCCGATGAAGCAAAAGCGAGAAAATACCTCATAACACACCTCTTTATGGCAATGATATGTTGATACGTTTAGAATCCAGCTCTGGAGAGTTCAGAAAAGTGTCCAAACAAGATCATCGAGGGCTTTCGCCCCAGGCTCCACATGCTACTTCGCACACTTGGACCTAAATAGGTAATCTCGAAGGATAGCCAATTAGAAAGCTACAGAAGAGACAACACTCAAAATTCCGCTTTATGCCGGCTTTAACTGTAAGTTCTAGCTAACCAGATGCTGTAAAAGACCCTTGTGACATCATCCTACCTGATGTTTGACGTTGTAAGCGGAGAGACGTGGGAACCGAGCGAAGCCAAACAAAACGACGCCATGGATAGACTTTGTATTGAGTCAGAAGTATGCACATATAGACCCTGCATGTCAGATACTAGTACAGTGTATATGAACTCATTGGCAACTCAAGCGATGCCGAGTCATGAAACAAGACACTGCTTTGCGCGTGAGTATCTCGGCAATGTAGTTGTAATATTTGGAAGAATTTGAAGTCTTCGTTGCATGACATTGACTTGACCTTCGAACAACTGGCACTGGTAGGGATATGGTGTAAATAGTACATATCTATTTTGTAGATTATCAGTTTTCTCTCCCGATGCACTGCCTACTGGGACGAGGTACCTGCCATAGTTCTACAGCCCAACCTTACAAAGGACATACATTGAAAAGTGGATGCCGATGTCTGCCTAGTCTTGGCCTCGCTATTGAGCCCGAGTATGTACGTAATTTGGTATTTCGACCCCAGATGATCGGCCCGACCCCATATTCGCCGAACTGGATAGGAAGGTTGTGCGAGCTCTAGCATGACGTCGACATATATGGAGGCGTAAGTGCATGATACTTCCCTGAAGAGACTAGGATAACTTAGCCTGTATATCATTGCTCATGATTCAAAATACTACTCTGACGGCAGTGCATGACTCGTGAAAATCAGGTTGGTAGCACAATGCTGCAGGCGTGTATGGAGCAGAGGAATCAGCATCAGGCAAAATTTCTCCACGATTACTAAAAAAGTAAGCCAAAAGAACTATACTTAGCAGATTTCCTTGCTATGTTCGAGGTATTTTACGGTCTGATATAGATGAGGCAACTACTGCGAGAGCCGATCCCGATCACTGTTGGAACCGTCTCATGCGTGGGGGCCACATATACTCTCACAACCATCAAAAACATGTTCCAACATCCAAATACTAGGCGGATTGATCCAGCCAGATGAACATTGTTATGTTAAGTTTCTTTTGGGATGAAATAATAAAGGGAGAAGGAAAGCGATACAAATAGGCGACTGCACTGTTCTCTGGGCGCTTAGCAAGTATGTCCCATAGAGCCATCACGTTTCAACTCGACTGCACTTATCAACGCACCAAAGCAAACCCAAAAATAGAGAGGTTGAGAGCTTTATGAATCAGGCACGAATACATCAGGCTGCGCAAGCTCTACGGAGGCCGTCTCTCGGTGACCCCAATGGGTCATCTGGAAATTTTGCACGTACAAGAGATGCGTTTATTTAGCAATATCGAATTATTTAGCATGCATAGAAGATAATTCCATTCGATTATTCTGTGGATCAGAATGACTTGCGAGGGTATCACCAGGCCCTTGACATATCCATGGTTACTTGATAAGTAGTACCAAGATATTCCGTAGAGAGCACCGATCCAATGTTCCCAGGGTACCCTAATGATTGAACTCTTATCACCACAAAGATAAGAATTCGGGCCGTCCCATGGGGTCTCATGGGGTGACAGTGGCCACTACTGGGGCAAATAACCGATTGATGATAGAATCAGTATAACTGATCCACGGACGGATGGTGGCAAGAAGTGTCACAAGATAGGGAATCGAAGGTCCATGGTAGCAAGCACATGTAGCGAGGAAGACACCATCTGATAGAATCCAATAGACTTAATGGTAATGAATATGATGATTTCCATTCCAACCAAAAAGGACGCCACAAAATGTAAGTAAGTAAACACCCAAACTCCTTTTCCGAATGTTATATGCAAGTTTCAACATCAAAAACGATGGCCCCAGACACCTAGCCCCTTTGAAAATGCATGAGATATAAACCAGAAAGAACCAATGTCCAAAGTAGAAAGGCGCAGGTAATGCGGAGATCAGCTAGAAAGAAGACAAAGATAGACCGAAGAGGTCAGAAGAAAATATACACAGGTAAATAGATGTTGACAGAGAGATCAATCACTCGTAATCCACCGACAATTTGGCGGTCAAATCGGCTACGTCTTCGTCCGACACCCACTCGCTTAATTCAGGGATCCAGGTGTGACTATTCAATAATTAGTATCTGGTATATAGAAATTCACGCCGCTTGACTTACTTGTGAAATTGAGTCTCAATCAGCGCCTTCTCAGAGTACTCCTCTTTCAACACCCGATCATATGAAAATGGGACTTTGGCAGGAACTCCCTCGAAGAAGGTCCGGCGCATTGGGTAGAGGTCCATGAGACGGTATTTGTGGAAATTTTTACATTGCCAGATATCTGGATGGTGCTCCAGCTCTAATCTGCTGAGACCCGTGATATCGATGTATAGACCATTGTGAATGTCAATCCACCGGGCATCGATGATGTTGTGGCCCTTTCCGCGTTCACGCTGGCGGGACCAAGGGTTGATGTCGAGAAGGTACTGGCGGATGATGGGGCTGTCGGGAGTAGTATATTCGACGATGGTTTGATTAAAATGGTCTCCAAGGTAGGCGAGGGTGGTATCAGGTACTTGTGTATCCATATCCCAATCCCAGGGCAGGATCTATGCGACAAGGTTAGTTGCTTCCCCAGACAATAATATGATAATGACGCCGGAGAAATCCCACCTTTCCATTCCACCACCACCCTAGCAACGTCCCATGCGCAATCCATGTTTCAAGTTCGTTCTCGTTGAAAAAATTGAGATAGGCGCGAATCATATGTGTGAGGGTTTCGGAGCGCTCCGAGTCACTAACGGGTTCCTTGAAGTAGCGCGAGTCATAATGGCCGAGGATATCGTCGCGGCCCGGTTCGTGAAAGTATTTATATTCGGCGGATGCATTGAGGCCGTAATGCAACCAGAGGGGGTCGGTGAGGGTGGGATCGGGCTTAATATCGGTGTCGACTGAGCTCTCCTGCGGACTGGGCAGCGCCATTGCGGCAGAGCACAAGGTGAGGCCCGCTGCCAGTACCCGCCGCATCGTGAGGGAATTCGGTTTGCTTAGAGAACAAACTTTGAACGGGAGCACGGTCCAGTTTTCATGCTGGAGTCTGGTGCGAGGCCGAGATTGGGACCAGGAGTTGCAGATTGCAGACTGGAGGATATATCGTCTAGGATGTACAGGTTCAAGGTTTATGTCGAATTATGTGCGCGGCGATAGGTGCAAGGTCAAATATATACAGGGTAGGAGAGAGGGGGAAGGAGACGGAGGAGGAAGATCGAGAGAAGATCGGAAAGAAAAGAAGTAATATGATCAAGGAAGAATGCAGAAGGTCAACTTGGAGAGACTCGCGTGAGACCAGGGGAGGGGAAGCCCGGCGAAAAAAAAAAGGACCATTGGACTCGGCAGAACCGGTAGAGCCAACAGAACTAACTAGTCGAACCAGCGCAAAGTCGGCCAATCCGGATGGAAGCGCCAGAGTTCATGGGAATCAGCGGGGCGGATTAGGCCGGATGGTCCTCCCCACCGAAGGGGAATGGAGCAAACTATTGGAAAGGAGGGCCCCAAGAGGGCCCTTTGGCCAAGGGGGAAGTGGTGCGATCGTGGTAGGCATGTCGAGCCCGCCAATTGGACGAAACTCGGGGAATGCAGCCAGATGACAGTCATCACAAAGGGGACCTAGGGCGAAGAGAGACTAAGAAACTCTGCAAGCCACCAAATGTCCGCGTGCCCACCTGCCTCATCGGATTTGGGGCTGGGGAGAGTCGTGATGTCAGGTCCTCCTTGTTTCCTGTGTGTACAGAGACCACTTGTGTACTCTGTAGCTGTTTATTTTCATGTTCATGTTCTTCCATAAAGTGGAGCTGGGTAGAGGGACACATAAGGGGGTCGTCAGGGGAGATCCCCAACGTTGTCAATCTCCTTGCTCGTAAGTCTAAGCCCTGCGAGAACGAGCGTGCTTGGCAAGAGGACCGCCAAGACTCCCGGGGGCCCCATGGTGGATCGGGCGTTTGCCGTTGAGGGTTCAAGTTGAGGAGAGTTGAGATGTGTGGAGGAAGGATAAGAGTGCTGGCAGGTGCGAATTCGGTCGGTTTCCGGCTGATGCCGACTACATGTCGTACACACTACATAACACTACTGTACATGACTAGAGTACATATACTCTCTCCGGTATATGCATGTGGACCTGATCAACTTGAAATGATTACTCTGAGTCAAATAATCAATTAGGGATTGTTGCCTACTGTCTAGCCACCTTAAGCATCGAGATGAAACCCGCCACAATTTTGTTGAACAAACAGCGCACACCGCAGTCGGGGCAGTACTCCGTATACTGAGTGTACCTGCGTATACGGAGCGTATCGAGCAAACCGAATACGACTCCGACTGTATTACCCTATTGGGTTATCTCCGAGGTCGATCGAATTGCATCAAACCCAATCTTGGTGCCTGTCATTGGAATGCTTGTCGTTGAGCCTATCAGATTGCATCCTTGACAGTGTATATATTAGAATAGGAACTTATACTTCCTTATCCAACCGTCGATCATTAAATACTTCATTCTTCATATGATGGTATTGCCTATGGCCCAAGGTTGCCCTTGTAATTCCCTTAACTCCAACGCACCTCCTGTTTGCCTTCTACTAGTAGTTACTAGTCCATGAGCTGGGCCAGCAAAAATATATACATCACAGATCTTCCATGTATGTATCCGGCGAGTCGCATCCTACGCAGACGGCTTTTTGAATGATGCAAATCCCTCGGAATAATGACAAACACAGCATTGCTCTTCGTCAGCCCCCTTTCCCTCATAAATAACCGAAGTTCACTTGACTAATTCGTCCTCATACTCTCTGCTTGTTGCTACCTCATATGACTTCCAGTCCTTTTGCTCTCTACTATCGCCGCATCTGATACTGTGAACAAAGATCTTCCCAGCACTACTATTACCTTACCAGAGACTCTCAGCATGTCTGATGACACCATACCAAGCCGCTTCACCTCAGAACGTGGAATATTTAAAGCATGGCCCGGTGGCATGGAGCGAGACAAAGGCTCCCGCCTTCGAAAAATGTTCTTACCACGATTGTCACGGGAAGGGAAGAAGGCCCTTCGAGAAAATGAGCACTTTGTTCGGTGTGCCAGCTGAAACACTATGGGATCAATCTTGAAGAGAAGGAATACTCGGGCAATGGGACCCAACTGCTGAAACAATACCTCAGGGCTGGGAAATGCGACCAGGTCCCTCGTGAGATCCTCGAGATAGAGGACAACCTCCACAAAGATTGGCTAAGAAAGTGCAATGACCAACTGTTGATTGGAAACCCCAACGGGCTCATGGACAAATACTTCTTGACTCACGGCCGACCTGATCGTCTTAGGACTATTACCATCGTGGAAATCACATCTGGAATGTATCACAAATATGGCGCGAAGGGCCTAATAGAGGCCGCTGGCAAAGTCCCGGGTCTCCATTGTCGAGAGGTTGTCGGTCCAGACACCGAGCCTGTTTATATGGGTTGGGATGCGACGGGAGTGAATCACAAAGCCCAGAAAGCCACAGAGGATATCTCCAATGAGATTTCCGTCTCCGATGAGAGCTTCGGGGCGATCGACTCGGAAGAAACTTTGTTGAAATTTTTTTTAAAGACGGTTTGGATAAATTCTTCCAATTACATGGCAGAGCCAGGACCTGGCCTGATTACACTCCCGTCGGTAGCTATGTCATTGATTGCAAGCACATTCAGAGTCAATGGCCGGGAAATAACCTAACAATGGATATCAACTTCACCGCTACGCCCGGTCTATTCAAAGCTTCTTTTGATTTCGGAATCGCTCATGGAATCATGATTATCTGTGCCGAGTTATCGACACTAGATGAATACTGTGCTCGGGCAGACAGAGGAGATGATCCTGATTGGAACAAGTATCTTTTGAGAGCGGAAGACCCCGACAACGAGATGACTCAAGATTTAAATTATATGGTGAAGCACAGATATCGTGGGACCGGGGAAGACATGATAGAGTATCAGATCAGGAAGGAAGGATCTGGTTCCTAGATGAGCACATGGACATTATCATGGGAGCAGTGGACATGAACGACTTCGGTTTGAAAATTCCTTTCCTTGGGCGCAAAGTTTCCACTGAACCTCGCCATTTCATAAAAAAGTGGACTGATTACTCGGAGGAGCAGTACGAGCTCGAACGAGTCGACAGATGGCGGTGGCGGCGATAGGTGCTTCGGCTGCTGTCAAAACGTTACTTACTATTCGATGGAATACGAGTAGGAAATAGTCGAAGAGGACCTCTGCCATGATATTTGTTGTATAGTTGCGTGCATCCCGTCTCGTTAGAGAAATAATAGTGGACTGTCTCCTTTGTCCTGATTCATATCTTGCTCCATACGAGTCTTCTTTACTTCAATCCCCCGCCCATTGCCCATTGTTCCATACACTGCAGGTGGTCTTGGGATCTAATATTTCTTCTCATAAATGCAAGCTATTACAGATCTATGAAATTCATTGGCCTGGTGTAGTAGCTAGCTGAACCGATTAACATTCTGCGTGTGGTATTCCGTCTTGGAAATTCAACTTATGGGAATTCGGCCTTGATGGAACATACCGAAGAGATAGTAGCTATTTACCCCCATGGGACTAACCAAGAGGACTATCAACTCAGGACTAGATTCAAACATAGAGCATGGAAGGGCATATGGGATTGGATAAGGCATCAGTTAATCCAATCTCGTATATAGCATGATAGAATTCATCTATTCGTAGGAAACGGTCTACATCATAATTGTTTGCATTAAGAACAAAAAAAAGGTGACCAACAAAGTTGATCGGGTCTAGTCGCATAAACATCTCTTGATCCTTTTCGTCATAACACGGGGCGAAGCCCGCTCCAAAGTGGGGAATCCCGTCACATTGATAAAACTTCAAAGACGCGCAGATCGTTTTCCGATCTACTGCTTCTCCTCAGTCTGGCCCTCGGCGGGGGCATCCTTCATCTCAGCATCGCCGTTCTCAGCCTCGCCGGCCTCGGCAGCAAGCTTCTTCTTGTGCTCCTCCTCGGCCTTGCGCAGGTCCTCCTGGGCCTTCTTCATAGCCTCAAGCTCAGCGCGCTTCTTGGCGGCGGCCTCCTCTTCGGCCTTGCGGACAGCCTCGCGCTCAGCCTCGATCTTATCCTGGTAGCGCTGGATGACGGGGCCAACAATGGAGCGGATCTCCTCTTGCTTGGAGACGTAGACTGACTTGGTGGTGTCCTCGCCCTCCTCGTACAGCCAGTCCTCGATATCGGTCAGCTTGGCGCGCAGCTTGTCCTTCTCCTCATCGCTGGCAAACTCGGAGTAGACGCCGTCGATCTTGTCACGGAGCTCGTAGATGGAAGCCTCGAGCTCGTTCTTCTTCTCGTCAGTCTCAGCAACGAGCTTGTCCTCCATGTACATGGCGTTCTCGCGCTCCTGGAGGGCGGCCTTGGTGGCCTCGTCGATACCACCGGTACCGGCGTTGATGGGCAGGTCACCCTTGCGGACCTGCTTCTTGACCTTGCGGGTCTTCTTGGGCTGCTCGTCACCGTTGGTGTCCATAGCCTGCGAACCACATTAGCAATTGAACCGGAAAAAGAGGCTAGAAACAAAACAAAACAAATAACTTACATCACCTCCCTCCTCCTCGACGGGCTCCTCGACCTCCATATCCTCAACGTAGTAACCAGACTCGACGTTCAGGATACCGTGCAGGTTGAGACGGGCCTTGAGCTTGCAAATCATGAAGTCATCGTTGGCATCAGCCTTGACACCCTTAACGGAGAAGCGACCAATCCATGGGTTGACCTTGCCGGGCAGCATGTCAGTCTTGGAGTAACGGGCCTCCAGGTCGAAGGGCTGCTTGCGGTAGAAGGTGAGGATCTTGGTCGAGGGCATAACGTTGCCACGGCTGAAGACAGTGAGGCTGGTGTCCTCATCGGGAATATCGGGAGACTGCTCCCAGGTGAAGTCGATGGGGTAGTTGACGATGTCGTGAACAGCAAAGTCACGGACACGGAAAACGGGGGAGAGAGTAGCGCAGCAGAAGGCACAACCACGGGCGATGGCCTCATCCTGGTTCAGGGTGAAAGACAGACCCTTGCCGAAGAACTGGCTGATAGTCTCCTTGAGAGCGGGGACACGAGTGCAGCCACCGACCATCTCAATGTAGTCAATATCCTCGGGCTTAAGCTTAGCCTCGGCGAGAGCCTGCTCCAGGGGAACAGTGATGCGGTTCAGCAGAGGGCGAACCATCTCCTCGAGTTCCTCACGCTTGACCATAGCGCGCACATCGACATCCTCCATCAGGGACTCGATGCTCATGGGAGCCTGGGGGTTGGCGGACAGGACCTTCTTAAGCTTCTCGGCGGCAGCAACGGTACGAGCCCAAGCCTTAGGGTTGGTGCGGATGTCGATCTTGAACTTCTCCTTGAACTCCTCGGCAAAGTGCTCGGTGAGGGCAAGGTCGAAGTCACGACCACCGAAGTGGCGGTCGTAGGCAGTGGCCTTGACGTTCAGCTCACCCTTGCGGAACTCAACGATAGTCGCGGTGTAGTCGGAGTAACCGATGTCGACGAAGGCGACGCGGCGGGGCTTCTCTTCGGGGCCGGGAAGGTCGAGCTTGGTGATACCGTAGCCCAGAGCGGTGGCGGTAGTGTCGTTAACGAGGCGGAGGGCATTGAGACCGGCAATGTCGGCCGCATCGATCATGGCACGACGCTGAACATCGGTGAACCATGCGGGAACGCTGATGGTGACGTCGGAAACGGGCAGAGCAAGTTCCTTGGAAGCGGTATCCTTGATCTTGGTCAGGTACATGGCGACCAGCTGAGTCGCAGTGAACTTCTCCTTCTTGCCGAGGTAGTTAACCTCAACACCGGCCAGGCCGTCGACATCACAGATGTTGGCTGTGTTGAACTTCTTCTCGATCTCGACATCGGGGTCGTTGTAAGCACGGCCGATCAGGCGCTTGAGGGAACCGATAGTGTTCTTGAGGTTGGAAGTCTCTTGTGTCTTGGCGGCTTCACCAATGTGTCTGCTGCGAGCGTTGAAACCGACCATAGAACTGTTGGGCAGGAAATTTCAAGTTAGTCTTTCAAAAAATCTGATTGGGATGACGTCGGGCCGCAGTGGAAGATCGGACTTACGGAGTCTGACGGTTGGAAACCTCGTTGGTGATCTGAACGATAAGCAAAATATCATGGTCAGCCTCAATGCACTTCTAAAGCCAGCGGGCAAGACATGCGCATCCTTTAAATGGGGGGCATGGGGAGGAGGGGAGTTGATGCTGGACTGGCGGGGCAAAACACGCACAATATCAATACCCTTGTTACGGGCAACACCAATCTTGGTGCTCTGCGCACCGAGATCAATACCGACAACAGACATTGTAGGCGGAGAATATGGGGGGTATATTGAAGAGAAGGGAGGGGAGGGTGGGTGGAGGGAGAATCAAAAGGGAAGAGAAGTTTGGAGGGGAGAACAATTTGCACGCCACTCCACTACTGCGATTGGCGGGGAGTGAACGAATGTTTGGAACAGTGGAATTTTTCTCAATTTAGGCCGGAAAAAAAAAAGCAAAAAGATGAAAGAAACAGAAGACGGTGAAGGCGAGCTAAAATTCTATTTTTTGTAACCAATGGAGCCTATGATATAATGGTAATGTACTGCAGTGTTGGCCGAACTGACTTGTGCGGGCTGATCGAACCTTCCAGCGGTTGCCAGGCTTTTCCCTGCCGTTCTGCCGGGGCCCACCGCCGAGGGGCGCTTGGCAGACGAAAATTCTGCCCCCGTCGCCCCTCGGGCGGTGAACCTCTGGTCCACTCAGCTTCCATGAAGAACAGGATTATGCGGGAATCAGAAGTGTCACAAAAAAAAAAAAAAGGACATGACAAAAGGTTCCGGCATCCGGGCATTCGCAGAACCTGAGAACCAGAACCCATTTTCCACGTCTTTTTGTATCGTCACCTTTTCCTCATCAAAGGATGCTTGTATGGTCCATGCTGTAGGCCAAGGATGTCGGTATTACTTGAGAAAAACATTAGTAATAGCCCTAAGCCAGGGACAGGGGTGGTTACTAACTAGTACAGAGGTCAGTTAGTTAGTGTTGGGAAAATATCGAATTATATAACTGACCAGATATGCAGACCAGACATTTCTGGAATTCGGTAATCATGATTCACTGTGTGCCTTGTGTTTTCTAGGAATTTGCAACGGCTATCAATTCGTGAATACCGAGTTCACGGTCTACAGCTAATGCCCGATTATCTGAGGGATTGGTACGTCTCCTGGGGAGAAGCAATTTTCTTCCTCGGGGTTTGGGAGAAACCAATCCTAGTACGGTCCACATACCTGGATTAGGAACGGCCAGAAAAGGCAGCTTTGAGTTCGATTTGCCAAGAAAGAGGTGACTAACAGCTATGTACGATACCCAGAAAGGAGTAGCAATTACTAAAGGACGGGGTGATGCATTATTGCTCATCCAGACAAGATGTGTGTCACAAATCATAAGAATACGAAGGGGTAGACAACAGATATAGACCCCAAGGGCAGAATGAAGAGGGAGAGAGGGAGAAAGAAAGACAAAAAGTGCTGGCTATAGCGTAACCAATTGAATCCCGAATCATAAAATCGCTCAAACGACCTCGATCGATCTCTCCAGGAATTGGCCCCTTCGTGAGGACTTATCACTATCAATGGCGGTGCGCGGCATCTCTCGTTGCCCAGATGTCTTCATAGTCTCAAGCAGGAAATGATTCTCCTGCATAGGCTCGTGGGGCTCAAAAGGTGTCATGGTGTGAAAGTGGGCAGTCTCCGCATGGTCATGATTAGGCTCGAGTACCTGCGCCCATACTGCAGCCTTGTTCGAAGTCCCGACGATCGGCATGCTTCTGGATGCGGGGGCTTGGCGCGCATAATACAGCTTGCGTTGATCTTCTTCACTCATTAGACTTTGCACTGTATGTGGCAGCAATACTGAATTGGATCCACTATCCGAGGATTCTGTGAATATGGAGTCCGAAGAGTTGCGGAGTTGACCGGGGACATGGATGCGGGGAACACTAGGAAGAGGAGCCGACATGCGTGCTCTTTCGGGACTGTTCTCATTGGTGCTAACGTAGAATCCATCCAAAAGCTGCTCTGAAGGTGCAAATCGACCATCAATATTGTGAGATGGGCGTATAGGAACTGATCTCCGGCGAACACTGTTAGCACGAAAAGTATCAACGTCGACATTCAGTTCATTTCCCAACTCTTTAGCAAGCTCTGCAGCCTCGCCCGGGGTTATATAGTCATCTGCAGTTGCTGCATCGGCTCGCGGTCCGCCCCAAGTGCGCTGTCCGGCCGTGAAAATTCCGTATACCATGTAGAGCCAGTTGAAAAATGGATTGACAATGAACATCAGCGGATAGAGCCATGCTTTATATCGACCGAGCCGAAGACCGAAATAGAACATGAGCAGATAATTTAGACCGAGTGATACGCCGATGAACCCGACGGGAATATCTGCCACCTTTTTGGAAGTAGTGATAAGGGCGATAACCATGATGAAAAATAGCAACGCGGTGGTTCGAATGGTATTCTGTAAAAATCGAACAACACAAAGTAGTGGATAGCGTGTCCACAGCCTAACATCAGTGATCATGCAGACCTCATTCGTGATGAACCCCAAAAACCAACGACGTCGCTGTTTCAACAGACTGCTGAATGTCTGAACAGCTTCAGTTTTGCAGAAGGCGCCAGTGCACATCTGGATCTGAAATGGGTTTTTGGCCCCGATCATGAAAAGATGAGTGAGCCATCGATCCTCGCCAAGATGGCACTTCCCGTAATCAAACAGATCATCGCACTGCTCAGCCTTGTCGGAAAAATAGTATTTGGCCATTTTCCGAAATGCAGAGAAACGAAGGATGGTTAATGCCCCTGGAAGACAAGTCACGGCTCCGCACCCAGACTCAACCGAACGCTCAAAAAGCTGACCATGGATGTATTCCATGTCTTGGAGAACCGTGAGGAAAGAATTTTTCACTGTAGTAGAAGTGATGATACCTGTCATGGCCAACATATTGTGCTTGTTCCCAGGTTTCAGTTCCATGTCATACATGAAGTTCTGCAGACAGACGCGATCGAGGATGCAATCGGAATCAATGAATAACACAAACAAGTCATCATGTCGCTTCAAGTACTCCGCATAAATTTTATCAACTAGTTTGAAGGTTTGCTTCTGGCACTGCCGTTTACCACCGTGCGTGAAACGGGAAACCGTGATTCGAGCTCTCTTGTAAATCACATCGATACTCTGAGGGTAACTGTTCAGAGAAATGGGAATTCCTAGGTGATGAATTACCCGGAGATAGGGCTCATCGACAACATTGCCGTCCCACGATAGAAAGACGTGAATACAAGCTGCGGGATAGTCACAGTCGACGACGGAGTCGATTGCCTTGATCAATGTATCGGGATCTTCCCTGTACACTGGCATGACAACGACGGTTTTCGGTGCATTCCGATCATCCAATACCTCTTTTATCCTCTTTCCTCGCCCAAGAGAGCTGATGACGAGTTGATGGACGCAGGCAAGCCATGGGCCAATGAGAAGAATTGAGAAAGACCAGAAGGCGAACCACTGGAAGATGATGGACATGCGTTGAGGGATATGATCGCTTAGCTGAGGCGGCAGAGGAAGAGTCACAATCATGACGGGTATGAATGCCAGGCTAGAAATCCAACCATCATGTTCAGCTGTGTCGCTCTGCCACATTTTCAAATCCCGGGTATTCGAGGCTCACCGGAACAACGAGAAGAGAAAAAACATCACCACTGCTAACACTTTGACACTCCAGTGGTCTGCCTTTTGGTAGACCTTGATGAGGCAGTAAAGGAAAGCTGCAAGCCAAAGAAACCACTCAAACGCGGCTGCCAACATTAATGGCCCAACGACCGAGAGATAGACAATCTGCTCCACTGGTTAGCTCCAATTCTCGACAGAGAACGTGTGCAAAGTTACATCTTTCGTTGGCCACTTTGTGAAGTATGACAGAGGCTCATTAGCAGCCGCCATTTGTATATTAGTGCCGGTGAATCGTGAATTTATCTGAGATATGAGCTCCATGTGCGAAGAACCTCATGCTCCGAGATATGAGGTAAGAATGTCGAAGATTAATGGTCGATTTGTGTTGAGCCGGTTCAGTCTTGAGTAAATAATCTCATAATCGGACCGTGTTATTGAGATAGGAATCACTTCTCTCGCATGACTGCATAGATGAATGTGGGTAACCGAGATGTGATATGCCGACGGAGAGAAAAGAAGAATGAATGAAATGGATGATATGAAGAAGATCGGCAAGACTCTTTCTTAAAATCTCTCAGACTGAGAGCATGGGGAGGAAAGAGTGCTCTGCTCGGGCAGGAACAACCAACCAGGTAACTACCCTCGGGTACTAGTTAGAAGTTAGAACTGGATGTCCATATACTAGAGTGGGTGCTAACTTGGACTAGTATCATGAATACCACCAAATTTGATCCACAATTAGTCTTCGCTGATCTAAATTAATGTTTCTATTTTTCTTCTTTTTTGCTCTTTACTAGTAAATGTCCATTTTTTGTACTCCTGTATATCGCGGCGTGCATATATTTCCGACCGTATACATAGTTTGTGATGCTCGATGGAGAGCCTCGAATAGTCTAAACCTATTCTGGCCTAGCGTTGTAGCCTCAGGCATCAGTGGAGCTCCCGCAGTCCAAAAAAAATTCACCCCCCGCCGAGCTCTTATTATTCCTCTTTAGAGAGATCATCCATATTTAACTTGATATACTCGATTCACGGCCAATCGACCCTTTTGCCTAGTATCCCCTCGTCCGGACCCGGTGACTCAATCCCTCTTTCGATAGTTGAGTCATTCCGTCGAGTCAGCTTCGCGCCTTGATTTTCACTTGCGATCAGAACTTGAAACCTTGTCGCATACTCAACCCGCAACAATGTCTGAGGAGCAGAAGCCTACCAACAACGCTCAGGCTGAGCAGGATGTCCAGAATGTTCTGGCTGAGCTGAAGGGCGATGATGCCGCCCCCGCTGAGGCCAGCAAGGAAGATGCCGAGGAGGCGCGCATTGTCGCTGAAGCCGCCAAGCTTGGTGAGAAGTCGGAGCAATCCGAGGAGAAGTCACAGCAGCGCGACACCCGGGGTGGTCGCGGCGGTTTCCGTGGTGGCCGTGGTGGTCGCTTCTCCAACAACGTCAAGTTTGACCCTTCGCAGCAGAAGGAGACCGACGACCCCGTCGAGATCCGCAAGCAGGTAAGAGCGGGACGCGAGAATAGATGTTGGAAGTCGAATCATGATGCTAATGTGACTGGTCATAGGTCGAGTTCTACTTCTCCGACTCGAACCTTCCCATGGACAAGTTCCTCTTCTCCAAGGTCGGCGGCAGCGAGAACAACGCTGTGCCTCTGGAGCTGCTCCATTCTTTCAAGCGCATGCGCCGTTTCCAGCCTTTCAGCGCTATTGTTGAGGCCCTGAAGACCTCCGAGACTCTTGATCTCACCGATGACAATACCGCCGTCAAGCGCAAGGTTGCCCTGCCAGATGATGTGAAGGTGCACAGCGAGCAATATGCTAAGGTGTTCGCGGATGGCGCCATGGCCCGCAGTATCTATGCTAAGGGCTTCTGCCGCTTTGGCGAGGAGGGCCCCACCACTCAGACCGATATCGAAGCTTTCTTCGAGCAATACGGCCCCATCAACTCTGTCCGTCTCCGTCGCAGCAACCCCGAGAAGATTTTCAAGGGCAGTGTTTTCGTCGAGTTCAAGACCGAGGAGAAGCAGAAGGAGTTCCTGGCCCTTGACCCCAAGCCCAAGTTCAATGACCAAGAGCTGGTCATCAAGTCCAAGAAGGAATATTGCGACGAGAAGGTGGATGAGATCAACAACGGCAACGTTCGCCCCAATGAGGATCGCCGTCGTGCTGGTCGCGGTCGGGGTGGTGGTCGCGGCCGTGGACGCGGCCGTGGTGGTGCTCCCCGCAACGACCGTGACTGGCGCGAGCGCCGGGATAAGGACCAGAAGAACGGATTCAAGGAGGCTCAGAAGGATTCTCGGTAAGGAAATATCTCCATGACAAAACAATTGAAAGCTAGTTGAAGCTAACGGTCATAAACATAGTGGCGTTCCCGTCGTCAAGACCTCGTCCGACTCCGCTGGCCAGAAGCGTACTCGCGATGAGGAAGCGAACGGCGACCACCCCGCTAAGAAGGTGGATTCCAAGGAGTAGATCAGACCATCGCCGGGCTTCTTTCACGTTTCTATTTTTCTGCCATCGGATTATCTAAAAGTCTTGGAACGGACACGGCATCTGTTTAAAATGTTAACATAGGGGATATCCCAACGGTTCTATTGGCGTTATGACACATGATTAATCACGATTTACTTGTGTTCAATTCTGAATTCTTACAGAGACGTATATACCAGTATAAAGGGGAAACTTGTTTCTACTAGATTCTCTACTGAGATAACCAACTAGCGCTGCTGATATTCTCCTTTCACAGTGAATTTATCAGCCAACAGCGAGCGTACTAGTAGGACTTCCCTCGGTCTTTAAAACTCCAAATCATAAGCCAGGGTATCTTCGCACAACTCTTCTCTCATCTTGTGAACCCTGCAGTGAATCCCATGTCAATACCGGAAACCCGTGTAGCTGTGGGCTCGAAAACCTACTCAAGGTGTGCGGGATGCACCGCATAAGTTGCCACATCATCGGCCTTTTCCAGAACAGCGACAAGGCCCATGTCAAATCCCTTTGCACGGGGAATCGAGATCGGCAGCGGCTGGTTGGTTTGCATGGATACGAGACCTGAATACTCCCAAAGTATCAATAGGCTGTTGTTACCAGGATGCACTTAATCATATCGGATCTAAAGTGACATGACTAACCAGGAATCTGTCCGACCATTCCTTTGCATTTCTCCGACCAGGCTGCCAATTGAGCCTGGGTGACTCCGGCCTTGAGGCGGAAGAGGACTATGACGTCGGTCAACACTCCGAAAGGTGTACACGATGTAAATCGCCAGTTGCCTGGAGAGGTTAGCGTAGACTCACCAATATGGTAGACAGGCATGATAGTGAAATGGATCTTTTATATGAGGTGGGATAGAGGGGAAGAAAACAAGTTGGGTTGTTGACCTAGAATAAGGAAGCAGGCAAGAAGTATCAGGCTGAAGATCTCCGGAGAGCGGGGATGGGATCGGAAAAGGTCCGATGGATCTATGTACCTCCATGACTGACTTTCGGAGCTGAAGATTACTAGTTTGAGCTTAAATTGCTGCAGTTGTCATTTGGGATCTACTCGGACGTTCTATTCTACTAGTTTTACAAGATGAGTTGATTCAACTAGAGCCAATTACCCTAGGAGATACAAATTGACCAGTGAAATACCGAGCAACAAAAGAAAAATAAGAAGAAAAAATAATAAACAATCAAATCAAATCAAATCCAGCCAGCCAGCCAGCCAGACCTCGAGATTATTTTTGATTCATCACATTGTGACTCTTGGAAGGTCTGACTCACACTGTATGGCGCATCCGTCATCGTGTATGCTTTCTGCGTCGCGGCACGCGGTGGGGAAGGCGGGCATATTTTCGTCGGACCATCAACTTGAACTTCTTTATTTCTCCCACGTCGCTGCTCACTTCTTTGTATGCTGGAGGAGTGTTAAAGCTCTCATCTCTTTCTCTTACCCTCCCTTCCTCCCTCTTTAGTTTGAATCTCAATACCAACACATCTCTGCTCAAACAAAATGTTCAAGAAGAAGCCTACGGTAGGCGCACCTCCCCGCACTGCCCCTCCATCTGATCATGCTTCCTCACGACGACGCATGGTCAAAGGAAAATGATTACTGAAAGACCATATTCAAATAGATCAAGAACCTTTCCCCTCTACGGTCATCTGATCGAAGGAAAATCGCCGATCAAATCATCAGCGATTACAAGATCTCCATCCCGTCAAGCCCCGTCGAAGATCCAGCTGCTAAAGCCGCAGCCTCGACCCCAACCCTTTCCTCTATCCGAAATGCTTTACTACCGGAGAACTCTCTGAGTGCACGCTTCACAACGACAGCTGGTCCAGACCTGCGAGAAGTGCAAGGTATCGTTTACGTCGGCGCGCACCCGGGAGAAGACGAGCGCGTGCTTTGGTTTAAGGTGGAACATGGCCCTGGTTCGGATAGAAAGCTTTACCCGACAGTGTATACATTATGGCATAATCCTGATATCATGCCTTTGCTACACACCCCGGAGATTGTGATGCGAAAACTGCATGGCGGAGCGGATCTAATGACTCCCGGCTTGGCCAATGATCCTCCCTTTGACCCTCGAGCAGTCAAGGGCTCCGCAGTTGCGGTTGCGAGTCTGAATAGTCACACTGTGCCACTATTTGTTGGGATCTGTGAGATTGATGTCTCTGCGCTTGGAGAGGTTCAAGGCACCAAGGGTCATGCTATCCGGGGCCTGCATTGGCAGGGAGACGAATTATGGTCCTGGAGCTCTTCATCAAGACCTGGACGCCCAGCTCCCGAATATTTAGAGGGTTGGGATGAGGAGGCGACCGAAGAGGTTGAAGAGGGTGTTGCTGGAATGACCCTTGACGAGAATACCGATACTGCCACGAACGACAACCTTGAGAGTGTTGCCGGTGAAACTCCAGCTCCTGATGCTGAGCCTGCTGTGGAATTGAAAGAGCCAACAACTAAGGGTATGGACTGTATCGTCAGGGACTCGCCATGGATTTTATATGCTAACAAAACTTCAGAAATTGACGATGCGTTTGTCAACGCTTTCATCTACTCCCTCTACAAGCTCAAGCAAGATAACTCATCGGTACCTAATTACGGTCTGACACTACCGGTCTCGCCTTCAATCCTCATTTCCAACCTTATCACTCCTTACCTCCCGATATACCACCCCCAACAAGTTCAATTCTACAACATCAAGAAGACCAGCTGGAAGAATGTGAAAAAGTTCATCAAGCACTTGGACAAGCTACAACTGGTCAAGGCGAAAGATCGAAGCGGCCAAGAAACCGTCGTTCTGGATGTTGATTTTGATGACCACCGTGTTGAGCGATTTGTCCCTTACCGACTACCATCTCGAAGTGCGCTAGATAGCGCTAGCAAGCCCGTTGCCTCGGAGGGAAAGAAGCCTGTCGTAAATGGCGATTCTGACCCCTCCGTTGGACAAAGCCTCATTGTTCAAACACTATACCGTCCAACAGGGAAGCTGGCACCAACCATTTTCCCGGCCCTCTCTGCTAGCGACCCAAAGAATTTCTATAAGTACTCTGAGGTATCCAACCACCTGGATCAATACCTGCAATCACAAGAACCCCCTATCATCTCTGCAGAAAATCGACGCATAATCACTCTCAACCCCTTCCTTGCAGACACTGTTTTCACCTCATCCTCTGCCGAAGATCAAGGGACCCTGAAAAGAGGCAAGACCACTCGCGATGGCCTCTTAAAGCGCATCCAAGGAGACCGCGCACTCCTACAACCGCACTACGCCATCCTCAAACCAGGCCAGACACTCGCAGATGTCAAGCCCAAATCTGGCGAGACACCCAAGGCTCTCATCACGCTTGAAAAGCGCACAGGAAACAAGACTATGACGAAGGTCACAAACTTGGAAGTTTTTGGCATCATTCCGGGTCTCTTGGCAGAGGAGCTACAAAAGAAATGCGCCAGTAGCACTAGCGTCACGCAGGCTACGGGTGCTGCGAAGGGAATCATGGAGGTTCTAGTACAAGGTGACCAATGCGCAGTTGTGCAAGCTGCTCTGTTGCGGCGTGGATTGAAAAGCCAATGGGTCGATTTGGTGGATAAAACCAAGAAGAAGAAATAAGTTGATGGAATTTGTTTCTGTTGGTACTGGGCATTCCTTTGATATACATTATTCGTCCCAAATGACTCGGAGGGACTTGAGAATATAATATATCTGTGGAAACGAGGACTAATAATAGCAGGAAACACTTTGAATTCGACTCCACCATCGTCCGCTCAAGGACTACTAGTGTATTCAATCAATTCCATTTAAAGAAATCTCGATCAGGCAGAAGCTTCCAAGATCCTACTAAATGATACAGAATAAGTTCAAATGCTGGAGGTAAATATACTACTCGGACTCGAAGGACTACCTATTAATAGTAATAGGCAACTCGAAATCCTAAGATAGAAATACTACATGTCATGCACAATGGACTATAGTATTAGCAATCTCTACTAGTAGCGTTTCCAAATAACTACGAGGCATATAGAAAGAAAACCTTGAGAGCAGTCTAACAATTCCATTCATGAAAAGAACAAAGAAATAGGGAACCCCAGAAATAACCAGATGTCCCCTAACCCCAAGATATAGTATATATCGGAGAAAGAGAAAAGAAGTAAAAGAAAAGTAACAGGCTAATTGTTACACATCCAACAACCCAAAGAAAGGACCTAAATACCCGAAATAGGCTAAGAAAAGAAGATAGATGATAGATCAAGATCACGAATTGACCCGTCCTGGACCACTTTCAATTGAAAGTTTACATGGTCAGGTCACGGGCGTGAACCTTCTTGTCGCTGACGAGCCAGCGGGTGGTCTGGCGGAGCAGGTTGAGGAACTGCTCGGCAGTCAGAGAGCTCAGGTAGGAGGACCAGTCCTTGGAGTTGAAGGAGCTGGCGCTGGAGGAGTCAGAGCTGGAGCCAGAGTCGGAGGAACCAGAGCTGGAAGATCCAGAGTCGGAAGAACCGGAGCTGGAGGAGCCAGAGTCGGAGGAGCCAGAGTCGGAGGAGCCGGAGTCGGAGGAGCCGGAGGAGACCTGCTGGGATTGGCCGCTGGGGCTGGCAGTGACGGTCACGGAGTCATCCTGAACGGTGGTAGTCTGGTAGGAGACCTGGTCAGTAACCTGGGCAGCAGGAGCAGTCTCGATAACGGTGGAAGTGCCAGCGGGGGCGCCGGTGGGCTGGCTAGGAGCACTGGGCACCAGAGTGGCGCTGTAGGATGGGGGCAACGGAGTGCTGCGGAGGGGGGTGCTGGACGAGGGAGAAATTACGGGAGTAGCGCTGCCGCTGGCACTGGGAGCAGCGGTGGGAGCAGCGGTGGTAGTGGCGGCGGTGCTTGAGCCAGAGGAGCCGGAGCCAGAGGAAGCGCCAGTGTACAGAGCAGGACCGGGAATGGTGTAGCTGCTCAGGGAGGCGTAGATGTTGACCTTGATGCCGGGGTCGGTGTTCTTGTACAGAGCAGTACCCAGAGTACCAGAGGGAGAGTCGCTGCCACCGTCGGTGACCTTCAGGTTAATGCACTGAGGGTAGTTCTGGGCACCGTTGGTCTCGCCAGCGGAGTGCAGAGCGATAATCTCGTGACGAAGGACGTAGTTACCGGAAGCGATGCTGCTGGGAATGGTAACAGTGTAGCTGTTGTTGTTGCTGATGAGGTTGTCGGTAGCCCATGTGCCGGGGACGCTGCTGTCATCGATAAGACCAGCCTCGTCAATCTTGAAGAACTTCAGAGAGCCCTTCTCGGCGGAAGCACAGTCACCGTTGCAGTTAGCAAGGTAGGTAATGACGGGACCGTGGTGAGACTCGGGCCAGTCAGTCCACTGCAGCTCAACATCACCACCGGCCTTGACCGAGGCGGAAAGCGCACCGGGCTTGCTGTCCTTGTGGCAGATAATGTCACTGCTCGAGTAGGAGGAGCCATCGACGAAGCCGAGGTCGGTGGCATCCTCGTACCAGCCAATGTTGTCGGGGTAGGAGTCCTCGTAGTTATAAGTGTCGACGATGAATCCACCGTGGTAGGTGCCGTCAACGACAGCACCGGACACATAACCGTGACCAGCCACAAGGGCGGCCGACGAGAGGAGAACTCCAGCAATCTTAGAGACAGACATTTTTGAGTCGATTTGGTATAAAACGCACAGCGTTTGCTTTTGGGAAGGCCGCAAAGAGAGCGAGGCTGAGGGAAAAAAGAATGGAAATGGGGACTTCAGTCAATGAAGTCAACCCGGAAAAAAGAGAACGGAAAGGTACTAGACCTCTGAAAGAATGGAATATGGAAAGACTGGTTGGAGAGAAGAAGAGAACAGCAGCAGGGGAGTGAATTTGCATCTTTATATTCTGTACGATGGTTAGCCTCCGCCGGCATCATAGCTCCATTAGGAACTGAAAGCCCTGTCGGCGACTCCACAACCACGCCAGATCTGTATGAATTGAGCCCCTTAATTCAGAGGTTGTTTCTCTCGGCGCCAACAGTTCCCACTGGCATTTTCATGATCTTGTTTGACCGGTCATAGGTGGAGAATCTCCCGCGACCGAAAGGGTAATGGCCCGAAGTAGGAGATAGATGAGAAGCCTTGTCTCTAAATCGTCAGGTTTCCTGGCATAAGAAAATTAATTAAGCTATGCATGTCCTTGGGGAGGCGTTTGGGGCATAGTAAAACCGCTAGACGGTGCCTGTCGATCCCTAAGCGGTTGTCTGTGACGACTGGAGTTTCATGCTATCGGCGAAACCTTCGGATTGGACATTCGCTGGATGTGATATATCATCATCACTCGCATCTTTCCCCCTCTTCATCCACCTTCACAATGCCAAGGCATTATCAAAGCTCCTGCTTGTTCGGAGTAATTTCGTTCATTTGACAGAATGCGAAAAGCTTGGTTGGTAGAACAGAGACAAGTCCGAACGGGGGAACAAATGACGAATAGTGCATTCACTAGAACCATGTGGCGTGACTGGACCTCGACCCCATCCTCCTAGTCCTTTCGACGCCTTTCAGAAGTGATGGAACTAAACAAGATGTCTCGGAGCTGGTCTGCGACGACCCAACAAAGAGTAATTAGCAAGCTGTCAAAACCGTTAGGGCCATGTCGAATGCAGGATCAGCGTTGGCCCAGACCACATTACGAAGATCCCGTTAGTTAGTTTAGTTTGTGTCTGTGTTTCCCCTGTTTTAGTTTGGAGCTCGGACTTTTGTTCAGACTAGAGATTCTTGCGACCCTTCTCCCCGAGACGGTTTGCAAGGTATCTTACGGAGTAGTTAGTAAAGAATCCCGGCAGGTCATAGCATCTGTTCGAACCGCCCGCCTCCGAATATTGGCCACTTAATCTACCAGGCTTGAGGGGCAACGGGTGCGGCGCGTATTCGGAGAATTATTTTGAAACGCTCGGGGGCTCGGCACGCCGTGCACAGGGAGAGCGGAGTCTAGCATCTCCACCCTCAGACCCAGACAGTCAATTTTGCTGGGAACTAGCCTTGCGGTGCGCATCCTTTGCAATCTATGCGATATGCAATTGTCAACATCTCCGAAGTCGACACACCGGTTCAGGCTCGGCGTGACCGGTAGCAATCATTTAATATCGTTGGGAGATGCCATTCCATGGCTGGGTCAACTTCCAAGCGGTGTGCCAGAGGATCAGAGATTGATCCTGTAGCTAGAGAACGACATCTTGCGCTAGATGACGCCGCATGGCACTGACCCTGAGAGGCTGCATCGGACAAGGGACTAGCACTTCTCAGGTATTTCAGAACGACCGTCGTGGCAAAGACCGTTGGGCGTGGACTAGTCAGCCTACAGCCACAAGAACCTTGGAAGCACCCGAAGGGTCTCGACCAGGGGGAACTGAAGTTTGTGCACGCCTGGGCAGTATATACCATGTATGTATATATATACTATATATATACTAGACCATAGTGTGTCTGTGTCTGACCGGTTAAGATGACTACTAGTAGTAGCGGATGAGACTTTAACATCCACATTGCCAACCTAATCTATTAGTCTCTGTAGCTGCCCCGCGACATCCGGCATCGGCGTTCAATACCCAGACCAATTGGCGTAGGCAATTAAGACACATGATGAAGCAATTCATTCTTTTCCCCAGAAAAAACCCCCACTCGTCGGGGTCATGGTGTGTTAGTGAATATGTTAGCAGTAAATAGATCAAGTTAATGTCCTGACTCGAATAGCACGTTGTGACACGGAAGGTCTGTGTATATTCTAGGACATGACACTAAGGATTTTTTAATGCCAAACAAGGAGATTGGGGAGCAAGCGATAGTGGCACAAGCTGCGACTGGAGTGACACACGCAATAGATTTCGTATCTGAGAGCCGATAATCCGCGTTCGTCATCGGTCGTGGCTTGCATGCGCCCGATTCCGAGTCCATGCTAGTCAGTCAACAGTGCGAGCGGCATTTGGGGGGACGAGCAATCAAAAGCGAAGATCTCCCCGGCATAAACGATAAACGGACGGCATCGTGGGTCAAGAAGGGGGGCGGCACCCTAGTGAACACGAGGTTTGGGGTGGGACACAAGGTCGATCTCTGTGGCCGGTGTCATTAGGACCTCACACCGCAGAGCCATCTGGAATTGTTATCGAATGGTAAAGAAAGGTGATTGTGTGGAGGCGAAAGACCAGGGGCGAATCAGAGGGGCGTAACCGAATTAAAACTCAGGGATTGGTCGCAGGGGTCCTCTCTGGTCACCGCTGGGGCAGTAACAATAGCCATTCGACACTAGAGGGGAGGATAGATAGATAGGGTGGAATATGTATACCCTAGCGTATTTGGGAGTAGACAAGGAGAAAGGATATGTTAAAGTGTATCAGGGACCACAGCAAAGAGAGAAGCCACGAAGTATACAGTGTAAGTGTACAGTATAGTAGGCATAGGCAGGCAACGTTGAGTTCTGCCGGTCTCGATCGGTCACACTTTTCCCTTTCCCGCTCTCCTTTTGCTCCACCGGTACTTCCCTTCTCAACCCCATCCTTATCACCCAGTCTACCGTCTACGAAATCATGGTCGTTGCAGGCCGGTCCTGGTACACCGAATTCGTCTAACTGCTCTTCCTTGTTTCTTGACTCTCGACTGGGCCTGGGACTGTTCTCTACTCTCGATTCATTCTGCCCCCTCGACCTGCGCTTACCGAACACACATCCCCCAACAATCACACGCGACATTCTACTCGCCCCCTCCTGGGCACCCTGCGAGGATAGTCGGCCGTACTCGCCTCTTCTGCTCTCGGACCGTTGAATCCGCGGCATTATAAAATTATGGGATCGATCGAGACGCCGTCTTCCCCCGCATTCCCTTCCCTTGACCCGGTCATCATGGACGACGAGATGGAGTCCGCATTCGCCAATGCCAACATGGATTTCCTCGATCCCACTCAACTCGATATGCCCTCGGGTTCCGCTGGAGGCGATTTTGACGACTTGTTTGCCCGGGCCACCAACCCTCGTCCCAATGGCGTCGCCGAACCCTCAAAGCACTACCAGGATCAACACCCCCTGAGACAACCGCCAGTCATGACTGCAGATTCCCCCGCCGAGTCTCCCGATGCCTCCAGTCGAAGTTCCTCGTCGGAGTCTCCAAGAAATCACCTACGCCAGGCCTCAATCGCCTCGACAAACTCCGCGGCCCACAGTGAAAACCCGCTGGCATCCGCGGGTTACCAAACAGAGGACTGGATGCGCCCAGAGCTCTCATCGGTCAAGGAGGAGTCTCCGTTCAATATTGAGCCGTCTTTCCCCATGGATGGTGGTTTTTCTATGGATCCCGACCTTGAGAGAAGTAATCAAGCCATGGATGCGGCCTTTGATTTTGAGAGCGCCGCGAGCAGCCCTAGCCCACTAAAAATCGAGAATCCCTCACAATCACACGTCCAGAAACCTTCAAAATCGCAAATATGGAGTCCCTCGGCTGTATCCGCTGTCCCGGCTCAGAACAACGCTGCGGCACCCACGGTGAGTCAGATCTAACGTGGCCTTATTGAATACGAATCCTCTAACATTGATGAACAACACAGGCTCCTGCCCCCGCGTCTCCACTTTTTGCGTTTGGTCTGAAGGAACAGTCGCCATTTTCAAGCGTCTTCCGCAATGATAATGAGAAAATGCCTGCTTCGCAGTGGAACGGACAATCGCCTTCATCGTTGTTGGAGGAGAGTTTCGGAGGAATTAACATGAATGGGCAATCCCCATTAAACTCCATGTCACCAAACATGAGATTTGGCTCTCCAAATTCCTACCCTTTTCCCGTCAACTTCGCGTCATCTCCGGCCCAGACCGATCCCGCGAATGCGACACAGCCCGTTCTCACCGTCCACCCTACTTCACTAAAGTCCCGTGTTGAGACTCAAATTCCCATCCGATTGACTCTTTCTCCGCTGCCGGCCAGCGTAAAGAAGCTGCGCCTTCCATCGCACACCATCTCTAAACTCAAATTCCTCGCCCCTCCCTCCACCGAGCCTACCCCAGACACCCTACAACTATATACGAGTTTGGTTTGCACAAGCGCGATGCAAAACCGAGAAAAATTAAAACGAGCCTTTGCGCGCACAAGGAGCGAGAAATACCATTCCGGTGTGAATGGTACGGACGAGGAGCGACCTCTAGACGGCGGTGATGTGAAGATTTGCACCGGATGCATTCAACGAGAGCGTAAGCGTGCCTCTCGTAAGAAGCAACGGAAGCCGGAGGAGGATGAGCTTTTCCAGAAAGATGAGGAAAAGAGAGTGATTGTTTTCAATACCAGTGAAATCAAGGAATGGACGGAGCCACCCAAAAATGCTTCTGCCAACTATGGTGACATGCCACCTGCACCGCCAGGATCTATGCAGGTGGAACTTCCGATGCGAATTGCGTGCTACTGCCGACACCAGAACGAGAAACTAGGTTTCCAAGTCATCTTTACTGTGAAGGATTATCAAAACAACGTGGTGGCCCAGGCGATCACAAACTCGATCATGATCACCGATGACCACAAAACACAAGCACCCTCAGCACCAGCACCCGCTGGTCCCTCACCATCCTTACCAGATGGCACGCAGCTTCCGGGTGTTGGAGTGTTCTCTTCGGGGTCGAATGGCGAGAGCAAGACTCCCAACGGTGCCTTTGCTTCTCCTCAGTCGCCAACAGATTTGCAGGGGCTCCAGCAACGATTCAGCTCCCAATACCAGCTCACAACCAACTCCTTTGCTACCGCTCAGCAAAACGGCGGGCCTTCGACTTCGCAGGCACCTCGCAGTCTGTCGAGGCAGGCTTCGCCGACAGACTTCCCAGGCCCCCAGACCAAACGACGAAAGCACAGCAGCTCTGGGCGATTACCTTCAGAATTGACCATGACCCGACTTGAGACACCCCAGTCTTCTAGCTCGGCAATGGCAAATGCTGCTCAACTTGCTGCAGCTCGAGGATTCGCTTCGCCCACAGAACGGCCATTCGTAGCCCCGTCCTCCATGTCTGGGCAGTACGGAAATGGGCCACCCACCCCGAACCAAAGTAGCGACAACAACCCTTTCTTCAACCCGACACCAGCTCAACGACAGAGCTTAGACACTCTAGCCCAACAATCGCTGGTGTCTGCTCCTAATTCCGCGCAGCCTAGTCGTCCTGGGACTCCGGGTGCTTCTGGCCGTAACAGCTTCCAAGATCAAAACATTGCGCTTTCTCTTGGTGGTACGCCTGCCAACCAAGTCTGGCCTTCCATCTCCCAGGCCCCGAGCCGACTTCCCTCTGTTATACATAAATTAGTACCCGCGGAAGGTTCGATCACCGGAGGAACCGAGGTTACCCTCTTAGGCAGTGGCTTTTATCCTGGAATGGAGGTTGTATTTGGTGACACTCTCGCCACAACCACCACTTTCTGGGGTGATAAGTGTTTGAATTGCTTGACTCCGCCGGCTCTTCAGCCGGGGTTGGTGTCTGTAGTTTTCAAGCACGAGCATCCGACGTTCGGACAAGTTCAACAGGCGCAACCGCTAATGCCCAAACAACAACTGTTCTTCAGATACGTGGATGACCGTGAACTTCAAATGTACCGCCTGGCACTGAACATCCTTGGCCAGAAGCTGGGTAGCCAAGCAGACGCTTTCCAAACTGCCCAGCAAATCATGGGAAGCGACCCGAACGCTATCTTCAACATGCAGAAAGACATGCAAGGTGGCGGTCCTTCTGGTGGTCACCAACGCCAGGTTCCAGGAATGGATTCACAAGGGAAACTCAGTGATCTTGATTCTAAGATGTTGACTTACCTGGAATTCATTGACCTGGATGATAGTCCACGATCAGCTCGCTACAACTCCCGCAGCAGTACCGGCCAGACTCTTCTGCATTTTGCAGCCTCTCTGGGCCTGACTCGATTTGTTGCGGGACTTTTGGCCCGTGGCGCTAACCCTGACGTCCAGGACAGCACCGGCAATGTTCCCATGCATCTTGCTGCTCTTCATGGCCATGCTCATATTGTTCACCGACTGCGGCTCATCGGAGCAAATGCCAATGCCCGCAGTGTGCGTGGGTTTACGCCCGCAGACCTGGCGACGACCCTGCCTGCGCACCAGGCTGCCTTGCTTCCATCCCGTCACTACCGGTCTCGCAGCGTTGGTTCTCTCTCTTCACGCCGCAGACACAGTAGTTCTGCTTCTCTCAATTCTCTCTGGGAAGTTTCTTCAGCTTCTGGTTCATTGGGCCACGCTGTTGATGATTCGGAGGAGTTGGATGATTCTGAAGAGTTGGATAGCGACGATTCCGATGCCCCACTGTTCTTCAGCTCATCCCGTCGGTCGAGCATGCATCAAGATGCGATTCCTCCGGTTATGGATGCTGGTGAAGAGCCTGCAGCACCTGATACTCGCGGCTTTTCTCCACCTGCAGCTATTGTCGCCTGGCAGAATCATTTGACCGCACAGATCCATCAATTCCAACAAAGTGTGGCCAACGCATTCCCTAACATGCCTGCGCTTCCTCCCATGCCCGCTCTCCCGGATTATCAAGCCAACCAAATGATGCGTCGCATCACTAACCTTGTTCCTCACCGACCTGCCACTCGGGGAGATGGCTGGTGGGATTATCTCAAGGGCAATGCTACCCCGACCCAGACCCAATTACCACCATCGTACGATGAACTATATCCGCACCAGCAGGATAAGGAGAACGAAGCATCCGAAATGAAGAAGTCTGCTCTTCTTCAGGCCGCCACAGAGGCCGCCTTAGACCAGCATTTTGAGACACAGAGCAACATCGCCTCCACTTCTGCTTCTGCCTCTGCGTCGACGATGATCACCGAAGCCCATCCTGCCAAGGATGAACTCAAGGACATCACAATTGGGAGCAAGGTGATATCCCGCGAGCAGCAGAAGCATCTCCGCGAGCACCAAGCCCGACGTATGAAAGGCCTCGGTAGTGATCGCAATCTTTACTTTATTTGGGTAAGTTACTTTGTCTGTCTTTGATTGAAGCCCTACTAATAATCCATCCTAGATTCCTTTGTTGCTTTTGGTTATCTGTGCTTGGATGCGCAACTACGTGCCCGGTATTTGGCAAGGCGTTACGGACGGCTTCGAACTTGTCAAGGCTCGCTCTACACAGCGGGCTGTGGAACTGGTCAACTAGGGATAATTCCCTTTGTTTCTCTTGTGTTTTCTTCCGCTTTCCTTCTCATTCTTGGTCGACATTTTCGCAGACCCGGAGTTTTCTTTTTTTTTTACCCTCTCAGCGTGACCCCTGCCTTATGGCTAGCCCCTTTTTCTGTTGGCTTTTTCTTTTGATTCTTCGTATAATGACAGGCTACGACTATACATACATTCAAGCTTGCAGAGGCAGATCGACCTCTTTACTTAGGCATAGACAAATATATTGAATCTATTTTTGACATAAATCCCGTTGATTCCAGAGCTACTAGTAGTATGTGTGTAAAGATTTATTAAGATGGTGAAGTCTAGTATCATTCAAGTTCTTCTCCATCCAGCAACTACTAGATCCAACGCAGCCAACCCTGGCTAGTCGACTAGTATCTCTTAGACGGTCATAAGCTGCTCATAAAAGCCGCCGAATCCACGCTCACGATCATGAAGATGGATTTCCAAAATCCAATGACGCTTATGACCATCCTTCCCCACAGAACTGATCTTCTCCGAATTGCCCTTCTTGATATAAAGCTTAATCTTATCCTGGGGAATCCGCTCATGGGGAAAAGAGCCAACAATATGACCGGCAAGATCGGCGCCAAACTGGAATCCAGCCTGCCGAGCCTCCTCAGACGCAATATCGTACAATTCATCGCCCGTCATATCGGGGTTCTCCCAATACCGCGCTTTCACCTTGTACCAGATCGGCTCGAGCGCGTCCCGAAGCCGAATCTTATGCGGGTCGTTGCCGAGGACGTATGTCCGGCCGAAATCAGCCTCCCATGCCTCGAAGACGGGACCCAGGTCCACGACTAGAATATCGTCTTCTTCGATGATTCTGTCCGGTGGGTTCTCGGCGAAGGGACTGAGTGTGTTTGGTCCGCTGCGGATCACGCGCTTGTGCCAGTGTGAGCGGACACCGAGCTTTTCGCCCAGGTCGTAGATCTCCTTGTTCAGTTGCTTCTCGCTGATACCGGGGCGGAGCAGTTGCTTTTCGATTTCTTCGAAGAGGGTGACGGCTTTTTCTTCGGCGTCTCGCAGACTGTTGGCCCGAGCGGCCTCTTCGGGACTGGCGTATTGCTCTGTCATGTTTATTTTACGCCCAAGATAGGTTGTATGATAACCTCGAGTATGCTTGGTTGCTCTTTGAAGCCAATGTATTCGGCTTACTGGGAAATGCAAAACTACCCTAGACTGGTGCGGGGTTGAGGGATTGGGGTATTTCCATCAGCTTCGAATCGTCCTATCACGTGTGGGGGGTATACGTATACTCTGACTCAGAGGAAATTGCGAAATTGTCCGATGGTCATTCTAG
The DNA here is from genome assembly GCA_023626415.1 of Penicillium sp. S1701. Classification (NCBI taxonomy): domain Eukaryota; kingdom Fungi; phylum Ascomycota; class Eurotiomycetes; order Eurotiales; family Aspergillaceae; genus Penicillium; species Penicillium sp. S1701. The sequence continues at coordinate 1,197,414 of JAMAGY010000003.1, read as the reverse complement.
AGTGAGAGTGGGGGTGGTTGTGGAGAGGGATAGTCTGGAGAAGGATTGGCTTATTTGTGGTGGCCACGATTGGGTCCAGCATGAGCCGAACTCCGTTTGATCAATGCAAGTTGTCGTCAAATGATGTAGCCAGGTCATTCAAATCGATAAGCACGAAAAGGAAGTATCATTATGATCTTTAATTATGATTGTTCTAGATACATGTGGCGGAAGGTTCCTGAATCCAGGTTGATCATCCTCTATCGTTTTCAAATATAATTCTAGTCATCGTGACAGTTGTTTATGATGATCCAGCATCACGGTTGAACCTGCGAAATTCCGCAAGACACTCGGGACTTTGCCATGACCAGGGTGTCCATGAGCCAGCAGGGACGATGGAATTGAGCTTGCATTCATCGATAGCTTGTTGATCGCTTCCTCGTGCATTTATATCCCAAGGAAGATGAAACACGGGGTTTGGATGGTGGACAGAATCTACATTCATAACACAGGCTGGGCCCAGCCCCATTCCATCTTTGAAGAAGTTTAGCCAGTCCGGACTATCGGCTGCAGTCTGGTTCCAAGGATCGTCATCTCCAAACACAAAGATGCGCGCCTCACGTTGTATAAACTCGTCTGTGATGGGCATCCCGGAATCCTGTCGTTCGCGAACAACTCGGATCAAATGTTCCGTTAACTGTTCAAATGGCGTCGGGGCTGTATTCTCTGCATCTTGAAGAGGTTGCTGTGCCACGTACAGTTCACTTTCCCCGGGAGTGCCTTTACGGCGACTGGCACTGAAAGGATATATGCCAGTCGACTCTATACCAATCAGGTATGGAGGCATGGCATTATCGACAGCAAGCACCACCGCAGGGTCAAGACCTCGGCAACCCTTCCATTCCTTGATTTGTGTTCCTTGCCGATAGTGGGCTGCAATGTGGTCATTTCTGTCTGACCACAAGGTGAATGTTTTCGAGCAAAAGCCACACCTAGAATTGATATGAGTGACTTCTGATTTCCATTTTGCAACATTAGTGATGGCCTTTTGTGAATCATGCACTAGACGTAGGTGCTGGAGAAGATGATCTTTTCGATAGAATGTTCGCAGGGCAGATGGCTTTTCCTGGCACTCCGCATACCGGTGTAACTGGATATGCGTTTCAGACGGAGCTTCGATATCACAGAATACACATCGCAAGATATTGGAATCTTCATCTCGGTATGTAGGCCCAAATGGTGCACACACCCAACTCTCTAATGATAGATGCAGCGTCTTCTCATGTCTTGTCCAATCATATTTAGATTTGAAAGTGTCTGTGCAGAAGGTACAGTGGAATGGACGTTGCTGCGATTCCTTTTTGCAACGAATCTGTGATGTTGGTGATTTCTTGCGCTGGATTCTATGTCGGCGCCGCTTTGGCTCTCCTACATAGAATCGCCCAAATGACCCTGAATGACTTGAGCCAAAACTATGGGCGGATGAAACTGAGCTGCTGGAGACGCTTGATTCGGATGGTGCAATGGACGGCGTTGGCGGGCGAGGTCGTTGTCCACGTTTCTTAGGAGCCGATGACCTTCTTGAACCTTTATGTGGGATCGAGTTGCCTGTGTTGACACATTGGGCAACAGATTTCATGATGTCTGTCAAATGCGCAGGCTCTGTTTCTGGTGGGGAATTCTTCCACCGATCCATTGGGCTAAGCGGCAATAGCCCTTCGGGGTTAGCATTTCTGACGTCGAGAAATGTTTGACTATTCCAATTTATCTCCTCGGAAGGTAGCGAGGATGATGCACCGGTGGGTATTGCTAGGCTATAATCTGTGCCGTTGAACCCGTCCGCACCGAAGGAATCGAGCGAACTTGTCGTAGAGAAGCTGAATGTTGGGTCAAGACCATCTTCCAGCCAGCCCAGAGGAGATGTGAAGCTTGTAAAGATGCCATCATCTTCGGATGCTATTTCAAGCGAGCTAAATAGCTCGTTGTTTGTGCTTGCTAGGGTGTCAGCAAGTGAGTATTCTGGTTGATGGAACGCATGTTCATCGGAGATATTCTGGTTCATGTAGGGCACTGTAAAGGAGCTACGCAAGTAATTAGCGCCTCCACTAAGCGCGAATCTCTGATTATTCCACCACTCACTCATGTCCTGATACACATGCTCGGGCTTCGAGACAGGGCGACTCAATACCCCGCAGTGGCTCCCACTGAAAAGGATTGATAAGGTCTTCTCCATGTCGTAAGGATGCATTGCCCTCCATTTCTATTGGCGCTTATCATCTGTGACGACCATGCAATCCTTATATCACGATACCTGCAAGTTGAAAGAGGCTAAATTCCTGATCTTGGCCTCTCCAGGCGGAGATGTCCCCATGACTAATCGGCGCGCGCCTTTCGCATTGCCGAATCAGGGAAAGCGGGTCGACTTTCGAGTGCAGCAAGTGAAGAAAAGAATGACAGAACCCAGCGGTATACTGGAACATTATTCAACAAGCAAATCATGCGATGTAAGAGGTAATCATCTAGCATGCTAAAAAGTGGCAGTTAGGACGAGTGAAACCCACTCTTCCTACATCGTTCGTCAATATCAGGGTTCACGAACAGAGTTCTCCACAAACATCAAACCCCAACCTTAAAAGTGCGGGGTGTTCAAGACCTCGATCCGGTTGAAACCCAATAACCTTCAGTTCCCCTTAATATGTCGCTCACATGCTTGATGGGAAATGAACAAACGCCTTCCCCCCGGAAGGCTGCAGCCGATCGGCGCCTACAACTCCCGGTTTGACCCTGAGATGGTTTGTGTGACTTCACCTACATGACCCACAGCCCCGGGTTCTTAGGGCTCTGAGAGAGTGAGACTTGAGTTTGCAAAGGGCACTGCGTGATTAGTGTATCTCAAGCTAGGGTCTAGCATTTTTAAGGTTCATAATAGCCGGTTTAATACAGTGATTCGCAGTTTGCTGTCAACCTCCTTTGACATAGGGGCATGCAGCTACCCCTCTTGGTGCGTTGACTAGTTCCCGCCAGCCATGCCGAGGCCGACGATCGAAGCTGAGGGAGGGGGTGATGGAAAAAGAAAATAATCTCACGTGGAAATGATTGATGGAGAGGTCTCAGCCCTTCAACCCCCCAAGTTAAGCTCTGCATGACGTCCCTTTTACTGCGCGTTTCCCTTCTACCCTACACTATTCACGATGTCGGCCACCACTGAGACCACTGGCTATGTTGGCAGCCTGACTTCTTCTCAGGAAGAGAAGCTCCGAAGCTTTTGGAAAATTTTGATGCAATCCTGGGGTGCTGATATTTCGACCCCAAGCGCAGGCTCTAATGCATCAACACACTCGAATGGCTCCGCGCAGCCACGCCGGAGATTTTTTTCTCTTAGCCGCGCACCCACTCAGCCAACAGAAAGTGAAACAGCTGCCATTCCTCCCCAGCTTCTTTCCTCTCTCAAGGAGTTGAATGCTGGTCCGAATGAAATCAAGAGGGTCAACTCACTCCTCTTGAAATTGGCCGGAGAACGACTTCGGTCGGCTTACCTGACTGTTCTCAAGCAAGATCACCCAGATGCATTGCTCCTACGCTTTCTTCGTGCAGAGAAATGGAATGTTCCTAAGGCGTGGATCAAATTTGTTTCTGCGCTTGATTGGCGAGTCAACGAGTACAAAGTGGATGAAGAAGTTCTGTTGAAAGGCGAATTGCATAACCTTGAAAAGTCACGAGCAAAGGAGGACTCTGCCGAAAAGAAGGATGGTGAAGGTTTTGTTCTTCAGCTTCAGACAGGAAAGGGTTATTTCCATGGCAAAGATAAATTCGGTCGACCAATCTGCGTGGTTCGAGTGCGAAAACACGATCCGAACTCTGCAACACAAAAGGGGCTGAATGATTATATCGTTCAATGTATCGAAACAGTTCGTCTGGTGCAGGTTCCTCCTGTAGAAACTATGGTATGTCTTGCTCAATCCATAAGGCAAGGGGAGATTTCTTGTGATCTTCTTTACTGATACTAACTCGTCCATGGCAAAGACCATTGTCTTTGATCTCACGTCCTTCAGCTTGTCAAACTGGGTATGTTGAGGTCAACCGCTGTTTTTCCCGGTAGTCACCACTAAACTTCGTCTTCTAGGACTTTCCTCCGGTCAAATTTATCATCGATATCTTTCAAGAGAGTTATCCGGAGTCTCTAGGAGCCATGATCTTTTACAATGCACCGTGGATATTCTCCGGTGAGTCCTGATGCCTCATGACACCACTGGATCAATTTCTGATTATCAATCTAGGATTCTGGAAGATTATACATGGCATTCTCGACCCCGTTGTTGCTGCGAAAGTCCACTTCATTAACGGTGCTAAGGACCTGCAACAACTTATCCCAGAGGGGCAGATCGTCAAGGAACTTGGAGGAAGTGAGGACTGGGAGTATGAGTATATTGAGCCCGAGGCCAATGAAAATGACAAGCTGCGTGATACGGAGACCCGAGATGCCATTCGCACAGAAAGAGAGAAGCTTGGTAATGAGCTCTTTAGTCTTACTGCTACCCTGGTCGCCAACCCGCAGGATACTACTTCTCAAAATCGCCGCGATGAGGTTGTCAAACTGCTCAGCGATAACTACTGGACCCTTGATCCCTATATTCGTGCCAAAACTCTGTTGGACCGAACAGGCGTGATTCAAGATGGTGGGAAAGTCGATTTCTACCCAGCGGCGAAATCTTCGGCCTCGGAGACTGCAGCCATCACAGATGAAAAGTCAGAGGTAACCACTCAGCAAGTGAGCGAAACGCCCTTGGCCACGGTCGCTAATTAGGAGATGTTTGGAGAGGAAAGAGTGTTTTCCGTGTTAGATAGTATTAATCCTGTTTCGGTTAGACCTGTCAATCCATATATTCGTCATTTAGGACACTCTTTTAATAAATGTATTCATCAGAAAATTCTTGGTAGTATATTGCTACGATTGAGAAATAAAGTTATCTGCTGATCTCTCATCCCTGTTAGCACTAACTACTAGTAGTATTTCCCAAGCCGAGGTGCAAGCAGCTTCCCCGCAGGATACAGCTAGCCGAATAACTTGACCTCCCCATCATTTTATAATCGCTACTAGACATACACAAGGCACTTTACTGAGATCAAAATCACGCCTTCATTCTGTTTTACGTCGAATATCTGCTTTCCTTTTCGTAAGAATGGATATAGATGATGTCGCCCACTATCACTCGATTCCCTGGGTTTCAAAACTGCTACAAGACACGTCTTTCGTGACTGTTCGGTCTAACGGCAGAAAACCAAAGTCCTCGACTGAGGACAATCTTTTCGCAATCACCCTGAAATCAACCAATACGCTGTCAGGATATCTTGCCCAGTACCGACGACCGTCGCCATTACCGAAGTCCGAACCTGCTGAATCTCCCGCCGTGTCTGGACAAATAGAGGAGGTTCGCATATTTCTCATTCTTGGAACCGGCATGAATGGCCACCCTGGTGTTCTTCATGGGGGGCTTGTGGCTACACTTTTGGATGAATGCCTCGGCCTTCTCGTCGTTCTTAGAAATAAATACCCAACTTCCGACGAGGTCGCCCCCGACCCAAGTTCTAAAACAGTCACTGCGTACCTGAATACCACATTTGTACGCCCTGTTCCGACTCCCGGAGCAATCGTTGTACACGCAAAGCTAGAAGAATCGACAGATGACCGCAAATGGAAAATTAAAGGACGGATATGCGATGCGGAAGATCAGATTCTTGCAACGGCCGATTGTCTCTTTGTGAAAACTCGGTCTAAGATTTGAAAGTAAGCTTTGAATTTCCGGGAAGTGTTTAGATCGTGTCTAGGTCCCATAATTATCGTACCTATATCGTGGGATAGAATGGGTTCTTATCTTGGATTTTGAGAATATTGATTAGATGCCATGGGCCGTTCAAATAGAGAAACATATGGGTCTCTCGACAGAGACGCTTATTTCTCACTTCGTTTGGCCCCCAATAGCTTTCCATGTATTCGCAAGGTTACCAATCCGAATGAGTGATGTAACGTTTTAATGTCGATCACCAATTGCTTCCGAAGCGGGCCGCGCGATGTTGGACGGGCCAGAGAGAATGTGTACATAATGGGATTCTTTTCTCCACAGGGAAAGTCAGTGGGTCGGTTGGTTTTTTCCGAGGATTAGAGTCAATTCAGCACGAATAACAAAAGCTAATCTCTTGAGCGATGTCACGCTCGGTTTCAAAGTAGCTGAATAAACGATCGCGGTGGGGGAGGTTGCATGTCGGATCAAGTATTGAGTTTACAAGGCTTTCCAAGGCAGCTCTAGGCGGACGACGATCAGGGACTAAGGACCTCTCAAGGCCAATTACAGCAATCAGATCGTCGATTATGCGGGGACAAGGCTAGCGAAACCAATCTATCCCTGTTGGAGACCAGGGGCTCGGAGGAAGGTCGCGTGGCAGTGTCCGACAATGCGAGCGATAATAAATAGAAGGATGTCGCGTGGTAGTATTTTGTTCAGTCTGGCAGACCCCATCTACCATCATGGCGTTGTCGCTTGCTCTTCTCACCCTCGCCCTCGGCCTGGAGGTCACCGCGCGCCCGCTTTCTGCGGGTATGCAGAATATCAAGAATGTGGTGGTGCTTGTTCAAGAAAACCGCTCTTTTGATACTCTCGTCGGTGGACTCACATACAATTCCGATATCGATGGATTGGCCGGCCGCGATACTCCTTTCTGCAACCCAGCCAATATTTCGCAGCCCCATGGTAAGCAGGTCTGCGGTAAACCAACCGCGAATAACATTGCGAAAGACGACCCTGATCATACAATCTGGGGTGGTAACATGCAAGTCTTTGGAAAATATCACCCCGGACCGAACGATAAGTCGACCATGAAGGGGTTTGTGACCGAGCAAGACACTTACTACGAACTGGGAGCAAATATGCTGGAAGCATCCGAAGTCATCAATTACTATACTCCGGATCAAGTCCCGGTAACCAACGCTATGGCCGAGAATTTTGTTCTATTCGACCGCTGGTTTGCCTCGATTCCTGGGCCGACTGATCCCAACCGTGCGTATTTGACTTCCGGTACTTCTCACGGCCAGGGAGGCAACACAGATCCTTTCTATGACTCGACTCTCCCTCAGCGGTCAATTTTCCAGCAGCTGTCTGAAAATAACATTACCTGGATCAACTATGAAAACACGACCACGGCGAGCGATCCTTTTGCGCCCGATTCGATGTTCTACAGCTGGACCAAGGAAAACGGCAAGGATAAGACCAATGTCTTCCCTATTTCGCGCTTTTATGAGGACGCCGAAGCGGGTCAGCTACCTCAGTTCACCTGGATCAACCCGGAGTGTTGCGAATACATGTCTATGCACCCTAAATCGCCTATCAATATGGGCGAGAACTTCATGAAGGGTATCTACGATGCTCTTCGCAGCTCGCCTCAATGGAAGCAGACTCTTTTCATTGTCACTTGGGATGAGCACGGAGGCTTTGCCGACCACGTCCCTCCTCCAACTGGCGTCCCTCCAGGTGATGACCTTTCCTGGTCTGAACCACCATCGAAGAAGGGTACTGGTCTCAGTAACTACACCTTCGAATTTGACCGCTTGGGCATTCGCGTTCCGACCTTCTTGATTTCTCCGTGGGTTGAGAAGGGTGTTGTTGAACACAAGGCAAGCACAAATGATTACACCCATACCTCCATTCTCTCATTTGTCGCTGAGCTTTGGGACTTGGAGCCTCTTACTCCACGTGTGAGCTGGTCGCCATCATTTAGCGGCTTAATCACCAACAAGTACCGGGATGATACCCCCGAGAAACTCCCTGAAGCTTCTGGTTACCCGCTGAAGCATCAATTGCACTCTCATTGATAACAAAAACTCGGAGATTCTGCACAACTTCATTCAGTGCTGTGAACATTTTCGGATCATTTCATCATCGTCAATAAGAGAATTTGGATATGAGATGGCCTCCTATAAACGGTATAGATACTGAATACACGGTAAGACGAGAAGGATGGTTGATGATAATGTTGGTAAAAATGGCTACGGCGGTAGAGTTACACTTGCTAGCGACAACTGTCAATATTCAAATGAAATTGTCTGGATTCCTTTAGAAATTTCTAGTGCTGTTTGAGTAACTTTTGACCTTTTCCTCTATTAAGAGGCTTTCTTTTTGTTAGCTCTCTTTATGCCGCTACCATATTTATTTTGGCGAGATAATTTAGTTCTAAAATCATTTACGAGAGTTGACGCTCCTTCCAAGTTTGCATCAAGTCTCACCTTGGAAACAGCGGGGCTTCATATTATTCTTCTAACACGCCAGAGGGCGAAGGCAGCGTACAGATTAACTGCCACACAAGATTATATAGTACTCTCTTATGACCTGACCAGGACAAAAGTATCACCCACTACTAGTAAGAAACATACAATAGTACTCAATCTTCACCTAGGCACTTGATCAGTACCAAATATCCTAGTCATGATCACTCTTTCTAATAATTACGTATTCGTATCATTTACCATGAGTACAGTATTCCAACAACCGAGGGAGTCCATCCACTGGCACGTCATATCCTTTTCCGGATCGGGCTTCTTGCTTTTTATAAAAACTGAAGTCAAATCGCGGCTTTGATTTGTAAATTTCAATTTTGGATTCCACCGAAGAAGAAGAAGAAGAAGAAGAAGAAGAAGAAGAAGAAGAAGCATACCCTAATAAAATGCATACAGATCTTCCTTTTCAATATGAAATAAGAGAAAACATACTTTGGGAATCCAGTTATTCATAGGTGCTTACCTATCGTCGACACTGTTGTGAACTTGAGACTACTCGGCTGGGTTTTCAAATCAAGGATACGGGCCTGATAGCTTACACCAAAATCCGAGGTTTCAAAGAAAGTCTGAAAATGTTTCAAGATCCTATAACTAGGAAGTGCATCATAGTAATTCAGGGCTAATTTAAGAAGAACCACTCAACATCTGGCTAGCGCTACGGCGACGGTCGCTTTCGTGCTACAGACATAGCACCTAGAGTCAGAAATAATTCGCCATTGAAAGCCCCCAGGCAATAACTTTTTTTAGTACTGAAATTTCCACTATTTTAGGCTGCGTTTGCATCATGTTGGATGGCTTGGTCATTTCCTGCACTTCCATCACGCCCTCCATATTCTAGTGGCCAATAGATGTCATGGTCCGGCTGCACTAATCCTTTAGCCTCATGAACTTGCATGCGCCCCATTTTTACAGCCTATTAGACTCTCCCTGGAAGTACCTTGGTATTGTTAGTTCAAACATAAGTCCTGTGGCGTACGCGCCCGCTCCCTCTCTTCTCCACACAGCCCCTCATCCTAGGTTAGCCCTACTGTATGTTCTGCCTCTAAAGGAGCCCTAATTCTCCATATCCCTGCAATATTGCTATTTATGATACTCAAATAATATGCATAGACCTGGGGCCCGGGCCTTCGCAACATGCTTGTGGCTGTGGCTGTGGCTATGATAGCTGTTGGTCCAAAACCACCTAGGCAGATGCCCCTGCCAGTATGGCGGGCGTGGTGATATAGTATATGAATCAAGGATTGCCCCGACAAAGTCTCAGTGACAAGCTACAAATTTAAAATCTGCCATTCTCATAATTTTGGCGTATTTATTCTCTCCTTATCGCTGTCATGCCTTCAAGATCTTCTCGCACTTCCTCACCTCTGCCCCATCTTTCTACCATAATCAATCTTGATCCAGAGAAAGAGCCATGGTGCGCAGGATATGCACCTTCGCAAGGTCGACGCTGCCATGCGAGGACAAATGCATACGGGCGCAGCTGTGCTATGAATCTTCTAAACGAGGGTACTGAAAGCCTTCGGGCTGGATGTGATATCGACGATTTACTTGAAGAGTTGGCACCCCATGTACTATGTCGAAGATTTCATCAGAACCAAGCATCAGATCTTGTCAACCGCTGGCGGGGGAAAGTGTCCTCGTTTGTTGAGCCCAGACGTTCGCCTGCAACATCTGGAACTACCCGGAATAGCATCGGCAACCACCGCCAGGTTCCCGGTGGACAAACTGCGGAAGAGCGACAAAAGGTTCTACTGCATGAAATGGGACAAATAATGAATGAGCTCTTGAGACTTCAAAACTCCGAGAATAATCCCTCTATGCCCCCAGATTCTCATGTTATCCGTGATGGTCAGCGAATGATGAGAGGGGCTTTGGCTATGCGTTCAAATACTCGGCGAAGGATGGTGGTTAGGGCTAGTGCCACCAACAGCAGCAGATCCACTACTACTGCTCACATTGAACGAACTATAGATGATGCTGTAACGACTTTCGAGATCTCTCCCCAGAATCTGTCCACCCGCACAGAAAGGCAAAGCTCAAGCCACAGTACAAGTGATCACGGTATACTACTGGATCGGCCTCCTGGCCGTCGATCAAGGGCCTCGCCAACAATGCCACGCGCCTCAGACACCACTACGCAAGAGGTCGAAACAGAGAGACCCTCATCTCCACCCACCTCAAACACCAACACCACTGGTGTTACTCGTCGACCAACTGAGGGAGACTGCGGAATCTGCTTATGTGCCCTTCAGTCAACTCAATCCGATGACACCGACGATGAAGATTATGACAGCGATAATGACGATGATGATGACTATGACAATGATAGCGAGGAAGAGCAGGGATATTACTCAGATGATAGTGGAAGTGAAAGTGAAAGTGAAGATGAGGATGGGGATGATGGACTGGTATGGTGCAAAGCGCGATGTGGAGTTAATTATCACAGAGACTGCATTGATAATTGGCTTGCATCGGGTCGCTATACATCATGTCCCACCTGTCGGAGTACGTGGAGGTCTTAGATGTTGTCTTCCCTTCTATGAGATATTAAATAGCGGTTTCAATATGCAACGCCTAGTAACTATCTGAAAATGAGAAACTGCTTGCTATTCTGACACGCTCTCTGATCTCCGTTCCTTTCTCGCTGCAAGCTGGCGGCCAGGCTTGATAAGTAGAAGAACAGCCGGTAGCTGTGCGGCTGCAAATCCAATCATGACCCTCAACTGTGTGCTGTAACTGTCGGCGAATACCTTCTTAACCTCATCCTGCAGATGGGCTGGCAACCCTTTCATGACTTCCACGTTTTCAAGGAAAAGGTGTAATTCATGTCTTGTTAAAATCCCCTGCAGATGATGTGCCAGGCGACCATTTAGAATGTTGGATGCTATAGCAAGCCCCAGGGCGCCACCAAGGAATCGAAGTTGAACAATAAAACCGGTTGCAATAGCTGGGAATGGCGAAGGATTAAATGTTAGCCGATGCACTAACCACTCCATAACCAACTTTCTGTTCGGGGGGAGTAAATACTCAGGTCTCTATCCTCAACAATGTAGGGTGGTGCCAACACCAGAACTCCCATTGTTATTCCAAGTCCCGCTCCGGCGATAACTTCATAAACTATGTCTGTCGCATGGAATCCTTTGGATCTAGCGATGGTTGAGAGGAGACCCACTCCCACGGTATGCAGAGTACAGCCAACAAGCAAAGAATAAATAAACGGGATACGTCCCCGTGAGCTGGCAATGTTGACAAGAGCGGCTGCGATGGCTGCGACAGCCGAGTATCCAATCAAATAGATACCAGCATCGAGAGGTGACTTGTCCAAGAGGAGTTGCGCTTGCTGTGGAAGGTATACGAGCACCACATTGAACACCGCTCCGGTGACAAACGAAGAGCTAAGAGTCTGTCAGAAGGGAGAAAAAGAGCAATCCGATGAAAAGTTTCGCGTTTTCGCTTACATGAGAATCCCCATCCATGCACGGTCAAAGACCCAGCGCTTGGGGAAAATTGGATCCTGCTTTGGAAAATCCGAAAGATGCCATTCCCAAGCGAAGAAACCAGCCCATGAAATGCCTGAAAGTACAAGGAGTGCAATTGCGCTTCTTGAAGACCATTTGAATGCTAGATTCACTTCATTCAGAACGGAAATTATTAAGAATGAACCACCCAGTAGCAGAAGTGACCCAACAAGATCAAGGTTAGCGAATGAGCGATATGATGCTCGCGTTCTGAGCGATGGGGTGTGTTGATCGAGGCCGAAGTTTTTGGGCATAGCAATAACGAGTACCAAGATTGCGACAGCAGACAAGGGAACACTAAAGGTTCCAAGAACATCAGTAGGAACTTCGAATGCAGATATCAGGCGCGCTCACGTACTTGATGAGAAAAACCCATTCCCAGGCCGAGTCTTGTGCAAGAGCACCTCCAATGATAGGGCCGGTCAAGGATGCAAGAGCGAGAACAAAGGACAAGATTCCACTGTATGTTGGGAGCTTTGTTTTGGGGGCTATCTCATATATGCATAGCATTACCAGTGCGTAAACGCCGGCGCCACCGATTCCCTGAAGTGCTCTGAATATTATACTATGGTACAGGATTCAGTTAGCATGGTTTTTTGGGACTCGGTTGTCCCAGGGCATATCTCATCTCACAGTTGGTCAACCGTCTGAGCACACCCACACCCAATCGAGAAGGCTAGAAGGACGACGAAGGCGGCGATCGTGGTATGTTTCCTTCCGATTATATCACTGCCTTTTGTCCATATTGCCATGGAACCTATGCATATCCAAATATCAGAAAGTCCCGCGGATCCAACATGTTGCTAGCTCGCTTCGTACCAGTGTAGGTGGCCAGGTAGCCAGTGATGATCCAGCTTCTTTTCTCAAAGCCATGCAGGTTGTCCGTGATATTCGTGAGAGATGAGCTCACAATCGTGACGTCCAAATTAGACAAGAAGAATCCAATCAGAAGGCTAAATGTCGCAGCACAGGTCAGCTTTTAGGATTCAGTCGCCCCGGCACACATCGTTGGTCATAGTCGTACCCTATCATGGTAAGAATCAATCTCCATCCTGTCGGATAGACGATTTCATTTCCAGGAGAAAGCGTTCGTTGTGCCGACCCCTTTTCTCCATGATCGTTCTCTCTCCCAACGCGTGTCGGCTCCTGTTGCTTCGAAGTGGGCTCTGCAAATTGGATGCGGCCAGACATGGCTATGTACTGGGCCTCTTGCTGAAGGATAGTTTGTGCTTCACGTGTCGACGGTGACTGAAGTGACAGCCATGGCTGTGACGAGAGATATTTTGAATGGGGCCACCCACTATGTAGGACCAAGCCCCCGCGTATATTCACCCCAGGGGCACCAAGTGGAACGCGGGAGATGCGCGATGACAGAATGTGGAATTTATTGAACAAAGTGATCGGCGTCGATCATTGAACCTAGATTCTGCATCGAGTGGGCTTGGCGTACATTCGCCTATGAAGGCTGACCTATCTTGGTGGACTACGCGACTGACACCGATTTTTGAGCTGCTTATCTCGATTTTCCTTATCTTCGGGTTTTGTGTTTCAATTGTCGTTGCCATTACTCATTGTTTGTTGTATGGCGACGGGGTTGCTCGGAAAGGGGGGTGACTGGTTGCCCTCATTCTCCATACCCAGCCAAGACATCCAAGATGCCACCGATATGTTAAATCGCGCGTTTCATTTTACTTTTACGCTGTAATGTTTAAATCTCAATCTCTCCTTGCTCTAGGTGATCTCCCGCCCCTGAATGAGAAGGGGGCGGCTTCAGCCTGAGATGCCCTAAGTGAACGTCCCCAAGTAAGGGCTGAGCACTGCCTCTATCTATAGTGGAATGTCTGTCTCACGCCTTCGTGCAGAGTTTCCGATCGCTGCCTGTCCAACTCAATTTTGACCATCATCTAATATGAGACTCCGTGAATCATTCAGTCATTGGTGGAAACATCGAGGCTGACAATGAATTGAACTGTGGGAAAGTTTCGATGACAAGTCGAATTCCCGAATGACTCGGTAGTTTAAATATAGGCTTATGCACTAGCATCGGAATTGATCTGGCGGAGATATTTCTGGGTGAACAATGCTAGTGACAGCTTGAATGTAGTACTATTCCCAGTCACTCACTTCACTAAGTATTAACTAGCAGTATCTACTAACGAGTTACTATATTAACTAGTTGGTATATTAGTCCGGCTCTGACTCGAACTAAGGTGATTGGATGGATATTTCGCCTGCTTGGGATATAGTGATATACTATTTGGGATCAATTACTCTAACCTCATCCACATTGTCCCTTCACCTCTGTATAGTCGTTCAACTCAGCCTTGTCTTGCTGGTTAAGCGGAGAGTGCCAAGGAGTTCAAGTTGGCCTGTGCGTCATGGGACTCGGAGTTTCCCAAACATCCACCCCCCGCGACAACAGCTTGTCAACAACTCTAATCCTCAGCAACTTGTGGTGTTTGAAACGGCATGATCTAAGTGCCATTGCCTGTTTCCCGATCTGCTCCCGGGAATCATGGACCCTTCCAAGGCAGCCTCGAGCAATGTGACTGGTAAGACCTGAGCTCCCGTTCAATGGAGCCCTTGGACTCCGAACTCAGGGTTGTACTAACCCACGATCTAGTCGAATATACTGACCCGTCTGGGTTATTTCCTCTGGTCCAGTCCGTTGTTGAGTCGAAGCTCCCCCTGAAAAATTTGCATTGGAAATCGCCTACCCGCCCTGTTCGTTCGATCGAATCTCTCCGCATTGGCTTTGCTCCCGCCCAGACAGAATCCAACGAACGGAAATCCTCCAGTGATGGTACTGGGGCCGTATCGCACCGACGGCATCAGATACCCGGTCTACGACAAACTCCATACCTGAAAGTCTACCTCCTCCGATGCGACGACAACGATGCGTACAAGGCAACAGCGCGCAAGACCTTGCGTGAGTGGATCAAAGCTCAGAGTACATCAAGCTCGTCACAACCAACTGGCAGTAGCCAAGAAAAGCACGATGCATTCGAATGGCTTATTCTACATGTGGTTCAAGACGGCGACGGTGGGGAGAAGACCCCTGCGCCAACTTCAAAATGGGGACGTAGTACAACTACAGTTCTCGAGAAAATAAAGGCCGACTTCAATGGGTCATCCAAAACTGCTGTTGATCGCGTTGCACAACTGAGACTCCCTAAGGAGGGATCCGCCAAATCTCCTGAGTTTGCTGAGCAGCTGGAGGACCTGATTGACAAAATGAAGAATGGCATTCTTGCCTCCTTCGATCTTCGCGTGGCGCAATATGAAGAGGATATCAAAGAAAAGGACGCCCAGCGAAGTCTTCCTGGGTGGAACTTTTGTACATTTTTCATCCTCAAGGAGGGCCTTGCGCGGGGATTTGAGAATGTGGGGTTATTCGACGATGCGTTGGCCGGTTATGATGAGCTATCCGTCGGGCTAGATGCAGCTATTAGGGATCAACTAGAAGGGACTACCGAACAACCTGGAAATACCCTGCTGAGCTCTAGCAAGAATTGGGTTGAAGTTGCTAAAAAGGCACTCGAGGCCGGAGCGTCAGCCGATGAGGACAACAAGGAGAACCCGTCATTGAATATCCAACCGGATGACTTCCCGCTCAGCTCCAACAAGTTCCCCTATCGAGAAATGATCCTGGCCAGTGATATCTCTATTTTCGATTTCCGCACCTATATATTCTCCCGTCAGCTCACTTTGCTACTTCGAGCTGCAAGAGCTCCTTCTTTAAGTGGGAGTGACCCTGCTACACGCGAGAAAAAGCCGGAGGATCTAATTTTGCTATCTGAAATTTGTCAGAGATCTACTGAGTTCATCAGTCTTGCCGCCCGCACTCTTCGCTATGGTCTCGATTCCGGACTTACAGAGGTGGAAGCGAATACTAAATCTAATGTCATCAACAACATCGTGTCCAATTGGGCATATTCAGCAGCATTGCAGATTCTAGAACAAACTTTTACCCCGAGCCTCAGTCTGCCTGAATCCTCTATTCATGCCATGGATCAAACCAAGGAGCCTTCAAACCCCCCTCCATCGGCTCCAGAGAATCGCAGCGATATTCCTTGCCGGTCAAGCTCACTGATCCAGTCATCATCCGGGCGTCCTCCACGGCCAGTGACTCAGGACATTTCGGAGTCAGTTGGTTTACTTCAGCGACGCTTGACATTGGATCACCCAAAGTCCGCCCCTGCTTTGCCCCAGAAGACCGGCTCAGAACAATTGGCATCAAGTAGAGGCGAGTTGCTCCTTCTAGCTCGACGATCCCTCGAGGAAATTGCCCAGCGACGAGGCTGGGTTGAGAAATGGAACGACCTTGGTCTGCTTTTTGATGAAAGTCGCGGCTCGGGTGGTCTGGCAGAAGTCTCATTGGATGATGACAATGACCAAGCTGTTTCCAAACCCCAAAATTCATCGCTAGTGGGAGTTGAGCTTCCCATCCTCAAGGCCGGTTTAATATCCAAAGAGAACTATCTGTCATTGTATGAGGAACTCACGGATCTCGTTATTCGTCATAATATTGTGGCAAACCGAGCCAATTCCGCCGAAATGGCCCTTGCAGATATTGCGCTTCTGCGCTTCCGACAGGGCAATTACGAAGCAGCAGCTTCTTATTTCCATCAGATGGCTCCTTTTTATGGCAGCAAGCTCTGGGCAGTCTTGGAGGGAACCATGCTGGAACTGTACTCTCGGTGTCTGAAGGGACTCAACCGCAATGAAGACTATGTCCGGATGATGCTCAAACTTCTCGCCAAATTCGCTACACACTCCCAATCCAAGCTATCTTTGCGCCAAAAAGCCTCATCTACCCCTACATCTATCGCCCAGCAAGAACAGTTATCCGGATATGTTGCCGATCTTTTTGAAAAAGCAAAGGGCTTGCAGAAGGATGTCACCGCATCACTAGTTGATTTCTTTGCAGACATCCACGTGGACCCGGCAATTCGGCTATATGATGACAAGGATGGATTTCAGATTCAACTATCTTTGCGGTTCCTGCTCGGCCCCCAAATTGATATCGACTCGGTCAAGGTCCGACTTGTAAGCGCCAGCAGTTCTCAAAATGCCGAACATTGGATCGAAGGGTCGACCAATTTCACGATCAAGTCGACTACGACAAAGATACTCATAGATTCTTCGGTAAGCGATTTCTTCGTTCTTCCGCGTCGATGTAGTGATGCTAATAATACTTTATTCTCAGACTACACTGCAAGGGAAATACATTGTCGATCGATTCGAGATCAAATCTGGCAATCTGCTTTTCACGTTTAACAGTGGTCAGCATTCAGGTCTCCCGGTCGGTTTCCGGGAAACGGATGATGCAGAGGAAACAGATCGACGACCATACATATTCTGTTATCCAGCACCCGATGGGCTACAGGCAAAAGTGGTTTCGCCCCATTTAATTAATCTGGAAGCAATGCGGACGTTGGAGCTGGAACTCGACAGCGGACGGAATGACATTCAATCTGGCACAATTCGCGTCAGGCCAGCCACAGCCGGCCTGCGTCTGCGAATCGCAGAAGCAGAGGTGGTAGACGGTGAGCTTGAGTTAGTGGCTAATCCTGACTCTGGTGTCATCGGGTTCTCCCGACTGGCATCTCAGTCATTCGTGCGACTACGAATCCCGTACACTGTGGAGGAAGCCTTTACCACGCTCTCTGCGCGAGCAGAGATCGGATATGAGACGGCACAGGGCCAATTTGCTTTCTCGACGGTGCATAGCATTGTCGCCACTCTTCCGATATCCGTCAACGTGCAAGATATCTTCAAGGATGAGATGTTGTTCTCGCGCTTCACGATCAGCCCCGCTATGCTGATCCCTCTGCGCATCACAAACTGCAATCTTCCCAGCTCAGAAGATTATGATGTCCAATCTAGTATCACTGGTCCTGTGGCTTTGGATGTCTTCCCAAAGCAGCCCGCTTCTCTTCTGTACAAGATCCGTCGTTCTGGGACGACTCCTCCGACTGAGAAACGCAACCTTCGCCTCCGGGTGGACTTTACTTGTGTAGATGATGAGTGTCTGGATGCGGTTGAAAAGCAGTTCACTACCGCACTGCAATCCAGCCCATTCAACCATTACGCTACGTTACTTACATCACATCTCGTGGGCAGCATTCGTGGGCAGCTTTCCACGGCGGATATGGAAGTCATTGGCCTGATCCGGGAAGTCGAGATGCTCAACTACCGCAGTGTCCGGTGGGATGACTTGTTGGGTGCACTAAAGGGAAGCACCGAGGAAGTGCGTCAATGGCTTATGGCGTGGCATGAGGTGAGTTAATTTGCTAAAAAAAAGAGTGCCTTTCCTTTGAAATATACTGACGAGCTTTGATACAAAAGAACAACCCAATCATTCGCCTTCCTTCACAACCCTCCATCCCCACCCGAAGCATCGTCATTCCAGTTGATATCCCCGAAATTCAAGTGGTCCATACTGCCGAGCTACAGCTGCAGCCCAGCGCTGGTGACCTTGAGTCCGGGCCAACCCACGCAGCTGTGGGTCAGATGATTACTGCCGAGTTGTGCCTTCGCCACACGCGACGATGGTGCTCCCCAACGACCCAGGAACTGGCCGGGCAGCCGCTTGAATGCTCGTATGAGCTGCACGCCAACCCGGAGTTCTGGTTACTGGGTGGCCGACGCCGGGGCAACTTCCTCACCCGCGACGGGGAAACTACGCGGTTCACGGTCCTGTTGCTTCCTCAGAAACCGGGCCATCTCCTCCTGCCTGGCCTTGAAATTCGTACGTATGCCCCATCGCAGTCACAGCCCCCAAGCTCTCCTCCGGCCACGACGGACCCGGGCACGGCGGTAGGCCCCGGAACCCCGACCCAGCGACAGGCGATTGCCTGTGAAGTGGATTACCGTAACCATGGAGAGACCATTCTGGTGCTGCCAGACCTGCGCAAGACGACGGTCAGCCTCAGTGCGTCTGGCACGGGCGGAACTTCTTGGTTAGTCGACTCAGAGCGGCGTGCGGAGGTGCACTGATCTCTAGGTTGGCCATTTACCCTAAGGTAGACGGCTGCTCATGAATTGATGTCATGTATTTTGGAAATTCACATGATAGCAGCTCGATTGTGTATATAAAACTACGAATGATGAATCTACCCATGACCATCTGTGGTATCTAATGGGTGTCCCTGTGCCGCTATACCTACCTCTACTGTCCTGGAGGTGGGATCCGCCATCCAATGAGATTGTTGATTGGCTACTTCTGGGAGCATGAGCTGTCAAAACCCTAAGGAACCCACATGCAAAGAATGACACTCAGATCCCTTAGTCCAAGGATAGGCCAAGATAGACTCGGCCGAAGTAGGAAAGATAATGTAATATGTACATACGTATGTACACACTGTATAGATTAAGCGTATTCAGTTTTGCAAAAACCACAAGGGGAGAGTGATTGGCGGGGGTTGGCCTCAACAAAACTGGACCCGCCGGCCCAACAAGCGGGCCCCCGACTCGTCTGGTAAGGTACTTGCCGCTACCCACTCGGCCCGCTATTGGCTGTGGCACTGGAAGTATCCCGAGGTAGCTCTGATGGGCCTGCGCTTCCTCCTCCTTGGAAGCTCTGGAGTACCCTTAGAAGTATCGGTAAAATACGCTGATACTCTACACTCAACTCAACTCAACTCAATTCAATTCAATTTAAGTACTACAGTAACTATATAGAAAGTAGTCTAGTACCCTGGGACAGGGTCAGAGACTATATCCCGTCATGCCATGCCCCCCAACCACTCCAGCATTCTTCCAGACTGGCCAATTGATTAATCACATGCCTTGCGCATGCCATCGACTTGCCACAGATCGCCTCGCTTCAACTCTGTCCAATCCGGACGAGGGTATAGCACGTCTGCGCGCCCACGAAAATGACCCGCCGAGGTCGATCGCGATCGGCTGTGGTGGCCGTGACCCGCATGTGAAGCTGAACTGTCGGGCCACTAAAGAAACTAAGCACGGAGTAAATGTATTTGCTATACTCCGGGCATCCATGGGACAGAGGAAGGCACTTCGTAGCTTCCTGTACAGTATATGCTAGAAGAGTTTGCACTCCCAGTGGCTGCCGGGGGGCCACTGATCCATCTAATCAATCGCAGGATCAGATCATACCATCAGGTAAATTGGAGATTCAGAACTTTGAAGCGGTGACAGGAGTCCCCGCAAGAAAAATGTTGAGCACCCAATCTGGTTTAAGCAGTCACTGGGCCAGTGGCGCGCTTTGCCCCAGGCTGAAGAACACCCGTGGGTCTCGAGTAAACTTTTCCCATGTTTTCGGATGGAGGACCCCGCCATAGTCCAATCGGAGAGGAGGAGTTTTCAGGTGGTGGCAATGGATCTGCTGAGACGAGAAGGGGAGAATTTTTCTGTAAGCTGAGGGGTGGTGGGTGCTGGTGGTGGGAAAGAGTGTCGAGAAGTGCAAAAAGATCGGCGGGAGGAGTTCATGCGGGAGAAAAAGTAAGAAAACAAATTGAAAATTGTCCACCATTGCAGAAAACCATGTGTATGGTCAATTTGTAGAACAGGGCCCCATATTAAAGAGGTAATTTCTGTGAGGCAAAACTGTAAATTTGCAAATTTGCACAGTTCCCATCTGGACCGGTCCCTTTTTTTTGATTTTTTTTTTTTGATTTTTTGGCTTTTCCCCTCAGACTAGTCCCTTTTTGGCCGTTTTTGTCTCTTTTTTGTCTTCAGTTGATCGTCGCTTTCCCTTTTGGTTCTTTTTTTTCCATTTTTCCGTGCTGAGTATGTATTTTCTTATTCCTCCTTCTCTCCTTCTCTTCTCCTCTTCTCCTCCACCCCACCGCTTCTCTCCTTTGCTGGGATCCTTGACTTGTGTAACCACAAGTAAAACTCAAACCCAACAAGATTTTTGCAATTTCTATCTGTGAGTCTGATCGGTGTCTCCGATGCTTGTGCTTGAATTGAAGCTGACCTGATTGTCCTTAGAGATTGCATTGGGTCTTTTTGCCGGGGTCTTAGCTTTGCTTTTTTCCTTTCCTTTACCTGCTTCCCACCCCCCTCTCTCTCAATCGTCTTTCCGACATTCAATTCTTGAAGGTGGTTTAAGTTCAACTGCCATCCCAAGGTATACACCAAATATGTCGTCCACCGCTGTCCCCAAGCGCGTTGCGCTGAACCGCAACCCCACCACCGAATCGTCGGTTCCCAGCTCGGTTTCGGCCTCGCCCTTTGATAGCCCGCGTCAGTCGCCATCCTCGACCTCTCTGTCCTCCATGGCCTCGGACCAGGAGCAGCGTTCCAAGATGCTCGACACCAATGGCAACGAGTTCAAGATCCCCGACTTCACCATCAAGCAGATTCGCGATGCCATCCCCGCTCACTGCTTCCACCGCTCCGCCATCACCAGCTTGTACTATGTCTTCCGTGACATTGCAATCCTCGCTTCCGTCTTCTATCTCTTCAACCACTATGTCACCCCCGAGTATGTCCCCTTCATGCCCGCCCGTGTGGTCCTCTGGACCCTGTACACTGTCGTCCAGGGGATGGTCGGCACCGGTGTCTGGGTTCTGGCCCACGAGTGTGGTCACCAGGCCTTCTCGCCCTCCAAGGTTCTGAACGACACTGTTGGTTGGATCTGCCACTCGGCTCTGCTGGTCCCTTACTTCTCTTGGAAGATCTCTCACGGCAAGCACCACAAGGCTACCGGCAACATTGCTCGTGACATGGTTTTCGTCCCCAAGACCCGTGAGCAGTACGCTTCCCGCGTCGGCCGGACCATCCACGAGCTCGGTGAGCTCATGGAGGAGACCCCCATTGCGACTGCCTCCCACATGATCCTGCAGCAGCTGTTCGGCTGGCCCATGTACCTGATCACCAACGTCACTGGCCACAACAACCACGCCAAGCAGCCCGAGGGTCGTGGTGTCGGCAAGGCTAACGGCTGGTTCGGCGGTGTCAACCACTTCAACCCTTCCAGCCCCCTGTACGAGGCCAAGGACGCCAAGTTGATTGCTCTGAGTGATCTCGGTCTCTTCATCACCGGTTCCGTCCTGTACTATATCGGCACCACCTATGGCTGGTTGAACCTGCTGGTCTGGTACGGTATCCCGTACCTGTGGGTTAACCACTGGCTTGGTAAGTTTGCTCCCTATATTTTCAAATTGTCAGTCTCAATTGAAACACACACTAACTTGCTCTTTCTTACAGTCGCCATCACCTTCCTGCAGCACACCGACCCCTCCCTTCCTCACTACCAGCCCGAGGTCTGGAACTTCGCCCGTGGTGCTGCCGCCACTATCGACCGTGACTTCGGCTTTGTCGGTCGTCACATCTTCCACGGTATCATCGAGACCCACGTCCTGCACCACTATGTCAGCAACATCCCCTTCTACAACGCCGATGAGGCCAGCGAGGCCATCAAGGGCGTTATGGGTTCCCACTACCGCACCGAGGCCCAGACCGGATGGACTGGCTTCATCAAGGCTCTCTGGACCAGCGCTCGTACCTGCCAGTGGGTTGAACCCTCCGCCGGTACCACCGGTGAGAACCAGGGTGTTCTGTTCTACCGCAACACCAACGGCATCGGTGTTCCCCCTTCCAAGATTGCCGCCAACTAGACGAGAGAAGTGTGGGATAGAAACGATTCCTCTTTCCATCTTATGGCTGTTCAGTTTTGTGATATTTTTTGTATACATTGTTGACGCGAACACGCACACTTCGATAAGACCTGGCGAGAATATAGAAGCGAGAGTGATTCTGTGGGCAAGATGGAGTGAAAACAGATTTTGCTGTTGATCTAACATAGACTCTTGTCTTCTTCCGCTTTTCATGTTTTCTGTTTTGTGTTTTGTTGCCCATCTGCTGTTGTGATTATAATCTCGAGCGCATTTCATACTATGGTGTTTCTCCTTTGACACGTGGCTCTCACTCCTCGGCTGTTCCCCTTGGAGGGGGGAGCGGAGGTCTTAAAAATTCTCGGTTGCCATGTTCATCTGGTGTTGGGCTTTTTGTTTCGAGCGAAGATAGTTCTGTGCTTTAGGAGTCTGTTTCAGACTCCGTGATGTGACGAGACCATGAGTGAATCTAGCACTTCTGTTCTTGTGCAAACTTGATCCAACATTTCTCTGCATAGTCATGTAGCAAGGAGGTGAGAGGGATTCGAAGATGAAGAAGAAAAGGAAAAGGCAAAAGGAAAAAGAGGAGAATGTAAGGTTTCACGTGGTACAAAAACAAGAAAGACGTTGGACTTTGCGGGGTATTCTTTAAGACATCAACGTCAACAGGCTAGCCTTCCGCCACCAGCCGGGTTAGATATTCCAAAGCTATCATTGGTCTTTGATTCTTGACATCATAGTCCCAGCTCTTCTTTATCTTGACCTAGACAGGGCTGATCTATCAATTACAATCGAGAAGAAACAACTCCCCCAGCAAAGACACTCTCCCCTCCAACCAAAACACTCCGATTCTTCTCCTGCGTCGACACAGCCACATCTAACCCCGGATTCCCCGTGAAGAAATTCACCGGCTTCAATCCAACCACCATCTTCTCCGACGGCATCACCGGCCAATCCTCGATGCGCGGGTTATGCGTAGACCCAAACGTATGCCAGACGACAATATCCTCATTCCGCACCGCAGAGTCTCCCTCACGCCGACGTTTCTCAATCGCAGACGCGATCCCCTCCCCACCGAGCGACTGCATCGTATATTGACCGGCAGGGAACAGTTCGTCATCCTGATACCGCGTCACCCACACAGCATGCTCTCCAAACTCGGACCGTCGGCCGTGGTAGGAATCCTTCCGGGCGAGAAGGAGCTGGCTGTAGCAGGGGAGTAATTTGAATCCTACCGGTGTACCTGTGATCGGATTGAGATTGTTCTCGTTGATGATCTTGAAAGTGCGGTTCGTCGTGTGGTCAAGGTCATGTCCGCCTTCTTCGGTGATGATCTTTGATTCAGTAGTGTATCCCACGCCCAGCGGGTTGTGGGTGGCTGGATCGTTTACAGGCATGGGGTGAGACTCTTCTATCTGGAGGGAATTAGCTCGTCCATCGATGGCCGGGTCAATTCGAAGAGAGAAGAGGTGCTGGTGGTATGGTGCCAGCACGCCCGGTGCAACAACAGTGCCGTAGCCAACTTTGTCGCCGATGTTGATAGGCGCTGTAGAGAGGATCCCTGTTGCGCGGACTTCGTAGTGGATCGAGGCGTCCTGGCTGAAGTGGAAAGCAAATATATACTCGTAATTGCTCACTGTGATGATAGTCTGTAGCACGAGGATCCGCGAGCGAGTGACGGCCGCATTCTGCGTTCGGTGGTTCGTATGCTTCCAGAGGATGCCGTCGTCTTGCTCGTGGCAGCAGACTACATTAGGGAGCTGGAGTGGATCACCACTCGCGGTGTTATGCCAGCCATCGAAATATTTGATCAGTCCAAGACAGTCGCAGCCCAGTTTCAGATTATTTGCGTTGATCCCGGCTCCATCGTTGCCCAAATCGAAGGCTGCTTTACGAGGATATGGAGATCTAGGATCACCGTACGGCACGAACATCTCTGATAAAGAGAGTCGGTAGAACAAACTTCGACCATCGTACCGAATGTCATGGAGTGTGAGACCCTCGCGGTAATTAAAACCCACCCGCATAGTCCATTTCTCCCAGCTCAGCCGATTGCCATCGACTTGGAAAGACGGTCCTTCCGGTTGGATGACTTGGTAAGGCTTGGTGGTGGTGCGTGGCGGCGGTCGAAGACTAGGATGATACTCGCTCATCTCTGTCGGGTGGATTTTGCGCTTGTCATATGGCCGTGCATCTTCGCGAAGTCTTTCGTCCTCCGATGATGGAAGATGGTATATCTTGGTGACCTCTAGTTTCTCAGATACCTCTGCGCAGAGGTCAAGTGGATAAGCATAGTAATTTGCATCTCCGTGGTCGAGTAAGCGCATATAAAACCAACACTGTTTACTGTTTAGTCTGATGTTGTAGCAAGATCCATCGTCATGTCAGAAGGTATGCAAAGTTCACCTACCATTGTGGTTCGTTGGTTCATATCATTCATCCCATCAGTCGCATAAGCCCATGGTTCCACGACAACAGTTGCCTTTGGCGGTAATTTGAGCTTTTTGATCTCTGCCTCGATCCTTGGGTCTGCCCTACAAGCCTTCTCGGCGGCTTGCATGTAGGCCGAATCGATATACGAATGTTTCCCCACGAGATGCTTTTTGCCGATCACAGAATCAGAGTCAATATTTACAAGTATCTCTGTCAGTTCATTCGAGCCGGATGCTCCTTGCGCAATGACTTGCACGCGAGCAGTGCGATCTGGGCGTGATACGGGGGCCTGACCAAGATGTTCTGCTTGCAGGAAGGCGACCATCTCACTCTTGGGCGGTTCTTGAAGAGTGATGACTCGAAAATTCAAGCTCTTGCCGGGGAAATCTCTCTTGACAATTGCTGCAACCTGTTGTATACGAAAATATCAGTAATGGATACGTACATGGATAGTGAATTCTCCTACTTTTGCAATTTCCCTCGGAGTGAGGGGGTCGAAAGGATGCGGAGTCGACATCGTGACGATAATAGCAAGTGAGAGACTGAAAGTATTGGATTGATTCAACGGCTTGAATAGGTTTCACGTCCGGGTGTCGAGTCTGCTGTTTAAAAGAAGTCAAAAGCAAAGTAACAGGTGGAAGGATAGCATTCTGGAAGAAGATCCATTATATATTCCAATACCTGTTGAGATCGAACGCGACTTACCTCGGGTACTAACTTGAAGTGTAGTATGTATGGTCGGCCAGTCCGAAGTTGAATCTCCTCGCGCCTGATTCTCTTAAATGTCTGCAGTGATACCGCAATCAATGGCCTCCAATCTCCAAATACTGCCCGATGCACGATATTCGCTAAGGTATAAGAATAGCCGGATCCTGCTGCTTGGCTCCCCGCACCGATGCGGGATCTCCGCTAAGGTAAAGATTAGCCGGGGCGGGGAGGAGAGATCGTATTACCCAAGGGTATATGGTAGGTGGCTCCGATGGTTATCTTGACCTAATCAGGAAAGACATCGTATTGAAATCCATCGGCAGCTAGTTAGTGCCAAATGAAAGCTTGATCTCTTCAAGTTAGTTCTAGCCGTTGCGATGCCTGATTTGTATACGGCCCAATTTGTACTCCTTGACGAGTATATATGGAAACATTTCGGTTCTATTTTATGAATATGTTGTGTTCTTAATTGGGAACAGTCTTAGGTACTACTTCGATCATTGATACAAGGCTGTGTTCCTTTTCTGGCTATCTCACAATAATCCCAAATACTAGACTACTAGGGCCCTCCCAATGTCAACTCTCATCACTCCAGATACTAGTAGTCCGTTGTTCTGGCAATTGGGCCCCAGATTTCTAGAGATTCCAAGGTACTCTGACATTTTTCTCTGATAACTCCCTCACAGTCACTGCCTAGGACAACTCGAGGTGGCAGCTTTTTACCCTCTGCAGGTCCGGAACCCGTCAATATGTCGACAGTTATGTTCGCACCCTTTTTCACATCTCCAGGTTGGTTGCCATTAACAGCCGACAGGGCGTTTCGCACCTGGCCAGTAGGTGTTTTCTTGTCTTCGTAAGCAGGGATTCTTGCTTTCGCCGAGACCATTGCTCCCGGTTTCAAGAATCCGGTTCGGAAATATCCAGGCTCAATGGCAGTGACCTCAATGTTAAACGGCTGCAGCTCAGGGCGAAGAGATTCCGCTAGAGACGACATGCAGGCTTTACTCATGCCGTAAAATGCGTAGCTTGCTCCTCCTTGCCAAGATCCCAGACTTCCAAATGTAGCAATTGTTGCACGGGGCCGGCCAGGAGCTGGCAAAGGCTGTTCTCGCATTAATGGGAGAAATGCACGAATCGTGTTGGTTGTGCCAAACACATTGACGTTGAATTGCTGTTGAACTTCATCGGGCGTGGCCTCCTCGACTGCGCCTTCGAAGATATAGCCTGCTGCATTGATCAAGTAATCGATTCTACCATATTTGGCCACGGCGTGTTGGGCAACCTTCTCGATTTCCGGATATGGGCTCGTCACATCGAAGGCGATCGTATACGCGCCTTTCTTCTCGAGATCTTGGATTTTCGCTGGATCCCGTGCTGTCGCGATTACATGGTGTCCTCTTTCGAGGGCGTTGCTGGCGATCTCCAAGCCAAAGCCTGAGCTGGCAGCGGTGATGAACCAAACAGGAGTGGGAGATGAACTGGACATTGTGATTATGGTAAGATTCAAGAATTGCAAGTTGGACACATTAGTTCCCAGGAAGAGGCGGTCTACTATTAATAGATGCCCTCAATATCGATCTGCTATGCATGGTGGGGCTTCTCTTGGCAGCTGAAGTCATAGACTTGTGTGTGCGGAGTGTTCCGTATGGGCAGCATATGCTTGGATGGGCTTGGTGAGTGGCTAGCCCTGCCCAAGGTACGCACTGCTACAACACTGCTCAACGGCATATTTATTCTTGATGAGTTGAAACTATTTGCGAGGAATTACTGTTCAAGTTCCTCTACCGTACCATGTCACTCGTCGCATTTGAAGGTTCACCGCAACTTTATTAAATATATTCTAGCCAAGTCAATCATTTGCCATGCCAGTTTTAAGATCGTCATATCATTGCTTTGGTATATGCGAAAAGATATTCACGTTCAAAGGTAGGTAATTATCTGAAATCATCCGCTCAGGCTCACTCCTCGGCACCTACAGCGCGCAAACCCCCTTTCCATATTTCGATATCTATCTCATAGTCTTTCTTTTCGTGGGTTCTCGTCTCTTTGTTGTTCTCAGAGTCCTGCCGGCCAGAAGTCCAAGGGGCGAAGACAAGCTTCATGGTCCGCCGGGTGATATACTCTAGTTGATTCGGCGCTGGCATTTGCAAAGAGTCTGTTTTTTCAGACCTGTCTTCTAATTTGCCATTTCCGTTTGTGGCCTTGGATCTAGGGACAGTGTCTGCTTTGCTGAGGTCCACGGCTGGAGACTCTGCAGCTTTTGAATCTTGTATTTTGGCCGCGGTATAAAACTGGGATCCCGTCTGTTCTTGTGGAGTGGACAAAGGGTATGTACCATTCCATGGGGTGGCCACTGAATGCGTCTCCTTTTTCAAGGCAATTCGACATGCAATCTGTGTAGACCAGAAAAACCCAAGGGCCGGAGTTTTGGGTGATTTATCAGAGTAAAAGCCGTCCCCCCAACCAGTGAAGAATCGTTCTTGGTGCAGTAGACTCAGGATATCGTTGCGAGCAGTGTTCTCGATGAGATATGAGCCATCAAATCGTTCGTCATCTGGAGCATGGTAAGGTGACGACGATATGGGAGAGGATGATGGGATCTGAGTAGACAAAAATGGCTGGTCTGGGGCATTCATCCTATGTCGAGGCATCGGAGATGCTGCCCCCGATTCACGCGCCGCCATAGTGGTGTTCTGTTTCCACGTGGACGAGAATCCTGGCCGGGGTGTAGGACCACCATTACTCGGCTCGGGCTCGAACCGATCTGAGACTTGGTTTGCCAAGACGATTGCAATATCTTCCTTCGCGGCGAGATTACGCAGCATCTGACCCAATTTGGCGAGTTCTGTGGAACGTGCGGCGAGGGCGAGCATGTTGTTCGAGTTGTGTTCAGCACGATAGTTGGACGTAATGGAGTCTATGACTACCAGACCAACATTATACCGTGATATAGCAACTGGCAGTTGGTAATTAAGGATATGGTCCTGGGTCTCCAGGTCCATGGCATTGATGGAAAGGATGTTCTCGAGGGAGGGCTTCTCATCGGAAGGAAGGGTTGAAAGGTATGGCTGGCATTCAAGCAGCTGAGAAATACGGCTAGTCGCCAAAGGATGCTCGGTTGAGATGTAGATGGCCCGTCTGTCCAGGCCCTTGGGTTTGGCTAATTGGGCGGCTAGAAGGAGGCTCAATAGGAACTGGGTCTTGCCGCTTCCACTGCAACGAAGCCAACAGTCAGAGAGGGCCCTCGCAAATCAAGTAGGTCAATTATTTCAACTGCATACCTCTCTCCTGTCACCTCAGTAACATATCCTGTCGGGATGCCACCTCCTAAAAGGCTGTCCAATGCGGGGTCCAATGTAGTAATCGTGTTCCATGTCGACGCGTCGAGTTTCGTCGAGGGGCCTAGGTCGACATTGCCTCCCTGCGGTATTATACTCGAGCTGGGTTCATCTGCCCCTTTTGTAGCTGGGTTTGCTTGCGCCCTTTCAAAGCCAAGGTCGCCGTGTAGGGCCTCGATGATTTGTGCGGAGAGCCGCCGGACGTCTGCGGGGGGCACATGAGCGCGTTTCGCGATTTCAAGGGTATCGAGGGTGATGAGATCAACAGTCGTGATCTTGCCTCTCTCAAGTGGAGGTATAATGTGCGCGTACGGTCGTGTCGCGAAGTTTGGCAGGACCGATAACAGATCCATAAGAAGAGAGAGACAGGCGCAAGTTACGAGCTGCCGCCGTCCGTCGCGGTTCTTCACGCGGGCCACCGCCAATCACAGGCACTCTACACGTCAGACCTCAACAGTGCAGATAATGTGATGATAGGGCAAAAAAGATCATCAATTGTTGGTTATATCTAATTCTGGCATGATAAATTCTGGAAGTATCTAATTATCGCTCGACAGGGGTTAGAGGGTTTGCCAGGTGAAGTTGTAAGTAGTATATTTCCAATGTTCTACCTAGGTACTAGCCCTCAAAGTACTATATATATCAAGAGACTGGGAACAGCTACATAATATCATGACTCCAGGTCGGACTATGGACCCGGAGTACTAGTTTAGCTTCACATTTGAATACTATTTAATAGTACTAGCAGTACCCCGATACTGCTAGGAATATGAGTATTTACTAGGTAATATGTCACGAAATGCAACCAGTAGTATAAACCCACTTGCTTCCATGGCTCCGGGCTTTATGCCAACAACCTGAACTTCAAGTCCAGGGGATTTCATCCATCCCCGGAAACTTCAAATTTTACTATAAATTTACACGAATCTCTGCAAATTATACTCCGTATGAACAAGACAATCCTCAACTTGAAATACAGGAGTATCGACTACGATCTACGTTTCCGAGCATAAACTCAAATCTAGACTACTGTTTGACTACTCTTCTCCTCAACGTCTCAAATCCCTCCCCCTCCGACGTCGAAACATGCAAACGACAGGTAAAACCTAGTAGCTCCAAGTTCCCCTCAGAAGGCTCCATACAGGAGAATCTCGGCACGAAAGGCAAATTCCTCCCCAACACGACCCAGAGCCCGCAGAAACACCGACAACGACTCAGTGGATACGTACGCACCACTGGTCAATGTGCGGATCAAAAGCAAGCACGGGCGCAAGAACCCCAGAGTCAACCGTGACAAATAGATCCATGCGTCAAGCGGGACCATCCTTCCATCCCTCCAGCGCTGCATAGCTGAGCGAGGTCTGGAATCCCAGACCCGGAATCCATACTGTCATGCTGCACTTCATGTAGTTTTCGATCTGGGAGAAGAAATGTGAAATGTACTACGGACTCCGCCCTCTGTAAGAAAACTTGATACGGAATACTCCACACAGTAATAATGCATATGTAGACCGAACTGGGCTGGCTGAGCCTTGCCATCTACTGCTATAGTTCCAATTACCATGCACATGATGGCGGGACACGTAGACGGGATCTGTTCTCCTAGGGATCAGATCCCGCGGCGGATACTTGTCCGAGTCAGGAAGATGAGGATGAGGCTTGTTCAGCCTTGCGGTAGAAAATGGATGATAAGAGAAGCCACAGAAACTTGAATCGTCCGGTCGCTCCGCAGCAGCTTACTCCACACGGAGCATTAGGGCTTATTCAGTACGCTGGTATGCTGGTTGTGAGGGGAACTTTAGCGGATCTGCATGCATGATTCATGGTCACCTTCTTATATGGGAGTGGGCTGGGCGCGTTGAAACTCAGAGAAAGGCGATTCTAGTATGTTAAGTAAAAATTGGATTTGTACGGGATGCTACATTCAATACTGAGTAAATATACACGTATTACCCTGTGTATTGTTTCAGAGGCAACTCCAGGCGGTCCAGGACGATGGAACGTTTGGCACGTTGATGCGGCGACCGTTGGGACCTTGCAGGAATGGGGGAATCAGGAGCGACTTCTCCTACTCCTAATCGCAGACTCTCTCCATCCCAATAGTGACAGGGCCGATCCTGGTAAAATTCGGATCAGACGATCATGGGTCTGTTTCACACGTTGACGACGATCAGCGTGGATGGCGTTGCGGGTGGGTAAATTAGTTCAAGTAACTACTGTACAATACCTGAAGTGCTGGAGAGGTCGCATCGGGAAAGTCGGGAGACTCGGGGTTTTACCAACGTCATTGCTCAGCCTGATGTTTTGCACTGAAATATTATATCCAGTATAGATTTCGGAGTAAATACGTTGCAATGGTTGCATCTGTGCCTGGCCAATTGTGGTAGTCCCTGGATTTGTCTATCTACATAATGCATCTGCTTACGCCGTCGACACGCCGTTGTTTCGGAAACGGTTCACCCAAGGTGGTGATCTCCCACGTGGCCATGGATGGGACTAGCGGTCTAACGAAAAGAAAACTAGAGCAAAAAGTGCAGGTCTTGCCTTGTTTTGGCCAAAAGGGCCCGGAACAGTCGAAGCGGGTTGCGAGATGCATCCGACGTGGTAGATACTTTCGTACTCCATACAGAATTATGGATAGGCTGGATCTATTGTCTGGTGAACCTACTGTAGGGGGGCGACGGGACCAAAAAGGTGAGTTGAGTATGTACATACATTAGAAGGCTAGGAAGATGATGATATCATGGATCATCGAAAAAAATTGGATATACCCTGCCTGAGAATGAATTAGACTGCGCACATGACCATCGCGCTCTGCCACACGTGAAATCCCTGGCGAATGAGGCTGTTCAAGAATGACAGGGGGGTGGTTTCGGCCGGAAGTGCGGCTTTCTGAAATATACAGAGAATGAAGCACGGAGCATGAGATACTTTGGATACCTAGGAAGTACCTAGCGGAATACTGGAGGAGTAGCGTAGTAAAAGGTACCTTTCAGGGACCCCTATGTACCTGATTTTGAGTCAAGTCCCACACGGGCGAGGGGTCGAGAGACGGCACAACTAGCCTCTGCTCAATCACTTTCGCATGTATCCGTGGAAAGGTCTATCTGCCCCTGACTCGCAAAGCGGATACTTCCAGAACCCCGCGGTGATCTGATCCGATACTAAGGAAGGTCCAAGGATTACTCAGTCGATCATCATGAGACCTGCGGGAAATAGACGAATGAATAAAGTTGGATTGGTGGGCGCCGGAAATTCGCCCTGCAAAAGTTGCCGTGGGAACTCGCCGTTAGAGCACAAAGTACTCCGTCTAGAATTCCGGCTCGGTTTCTTCCAAGCGCCCTCAAGCGAGTATGCTTGTCGATCTATCGAACTAAAAAGTTTAAGAAAAAGAAAGAAACAAAGAAATGTCAGAAATGCTTCTCCACAGAAAACATGACGTACAACCACGCAGGGTCGTGATTCCTGGTCAAGGCGTCCTGGATATTGCGCGTTGAACCTTGTTGAGACCCATCGATACAAGCTCTCGACGGAGTATCACTCGAGAGAGTAATTACAGTAGGTGAATTCCTCCCAACTACGGAGTACGGAGTGAATTGGCAAATCCCTGTTTCTTCTTGACCAGGCAAACGCTGCCAGTGGCGAACTCGCTTCAGGATTCGCGCGATTTATGCACTTGCAGTCTGCCTAGATTACCTATATAGTTACTTGTATTTCGAGAGACTCGTAATGCACCTATCCGCGTAAGGCGATCGAGGCATATTTTGAGTCTATTTTCAGTTGACCGCATCATGATTTCCTGACTGATGAAGATCAAAGCCAGTCCCGTTCAAACCATGACTCTCCAGATCGACCTTTTTGATGGAGACCCGAAGCCCTAGTTTGTGGCCCGACTTCCCCGGCAGCTATGATTGGTTTGCCTGGCACTGGAGGAATCTATCGGAAGAATACAATGCAGCATAAAACTATACGTACAGTACACCGTACAGAGCTCCATACTCCATGAGCATGTCGTCGTACGGAATATGTACATATGAATGGATGGAGCGATGATGTTCTTTTGCGGTGTATGTAAATCGTATACACGACGGTAACATACGAAGGGTGGGGAAGGATGGATGATGGAGCATGAAAAAAAAAAAAACACGACGAAATGATTCGGCCCTCATAGCAAATGAACAGATGCCGCAAAGTCCGGCGGACTGAAAAAAGAAGCAGGCCGTAAATCTTCGGGCGTCCAGTCAATCCAGGCCGATCCTGCAGTGTTGGCCCCGAGATACATGCATCGATCATTCATTCTGGAGAAAAGGAGCGAAATGACCGGTTCAGGATGGGGCGGTGGCTTCTATTTCGGTGCGGACCGCTAGATGTGGGGGATCGATACGGAGTTGAAGATACAAGATACAGAAGAGTGACAGGAAATGACAAGCGTTCAATTCAACGGCTCCCGATGGCTCTGGCAGTTCACTCCGTACCTTATACTCTTTCGGCTCGGGCCCGGAAGTGGAGAGGGCACGGCTCACGTCCACGAGCATTAATTTCTTGGAGTGACGCTGGAGAGTACAGTATCAGATACCGCATGATCTTTCGCGCGTCCAACATGTGGAGGATGGGAGGTTGGGGCGGCGATGGGCGAATCAGGGTGGGTATTATAGTGGAGGTGAGGGAGATGACCAATGATCGAGAGACGTTCGGATACCGGATTTCAAAGGATGGACACGCAGATCAGAAATATTCGTACGAAAGGGAAAAAAAGGACCCGCCGGCTGAGGGGATTGGTCGGGGCAATGGGCAGCACGAACCGACACCTGCCGAATATCGTATGGTTGGATGGGTCTAGCTGCATGCCAAGAGCAGGCAATTGGGAGGGGATCACTGGTGTGTCTGTTTCTTGCTCACTTTCTCCTCGCTCTGACCCTCTCTTTTTGGTTCTAGTGTTCTTTTTTGACAGTCCCATGGATACAGGATAAGCTTCACGGCTGGCCATGAAAGAACCGATCGGGCTGTCCATGGATCAGAAATCCTTTTGCTTTTGGATGAATCTCAGCCTGTTTGGGCCCTACCCTAGGTGTACACTGATTTGAGATTGTTGATCTATGGTAATGTTGGATTGGAGAGTTCAAATTCCATGCCGATACGAAATACGGCTGTATTGGCCCTAATGCCATGGTGTCTGCACCCACGTCAGCAGCCCCTCCCATTTCCCGTCGAAGGGGGATTTTGAACTAGGGGGGTGACTATGAGGATGGTAGATGATGGTTGATATAGATATAGATATAGATGATTGAATTAGGAAGGGAAGAAAAGAAGTCGCCCGGTCCGTTGGACTGGGTTTGCTTGGAGGTTTGATGCAGGAGTTAACGTGGAGTTAGCAATTTGATTCCATGGGTCTGTTGCGATCGTGAGGAATGTACTCCGTATTGGGCTGCACGGTCCATCGGAGTGATGTACATGTATACTGGATAGAACACAGCGCAAGTCACGGCAAAAAAAGTAAAAAAATAGAAAGCAAAAAACAGGGCGCAGACCAAAAGAGGCGGGATCCGCCAAGATCTACTTCTACCCGTCCCAAGACCACCTCGTCGGGAACCAGACGTGCGATCGGGTTGGATTAAGGTCCCCGAGAGAGAACAAAGGATATATGATGAAATTATGAAAATTGACTATGCCACTCTTCAGGGATTCTCGTTACAACGGTAACCAGTAACGCCTTGCTCGGTGCGGAGGACATCCGTGGAAAAACAGAAAATCTCGCGCGCGAAGGATTCTCTAGCACACAAACTAGTTACGATCAAGGAAGCTGTCCACTGCAGATCGGTGTATTATATCCTGTAAGATACATACTACACAGTATGTACTAGTATGGTTGGTATCGATATGCGCAATGTGCATCACCTTCTGCAGCTCATCATGGTGGTGTTCAACTCTGATCAGATCGTAGAGTAAGGATACACTTGATGAGATAGAGTGAGATCGAAATGCAGAATGTTATCATTCATTCCAACTCAATTTCTACGATCGATCGGAATCGAGAGCATCTTGAGACACGTCCGCATACCATGCAACCTGTACTGTGCACTGTGTACAATACAGTACGGTGTGTACTATACGTGTACTACACAGCACTTCACCGTACCTCTGTTATAGCATGTATGGACAGTAGAATACATACAATACACCCTAGGCTACCCTAAGGCTGTACCGCGTAGGTACTTGGCCCATACCGCGCCGGCCCATAGCCAAGTCCCGTACTCCCAGTCTCCCAGTCTGTCCCAAGAGTCAACCACTCTTGGCTCTAGTCTTGCCCCCCTCTCTCTGTCCCTTTCTTCCACTACATACCCCATCACCATCGCCTCTCACCCCCCATCTACGGTCCTGGTCGGCCACATATTCCTCCATCTCTTCGCCGACCCGACTTCGCATTGTTCCAGCCCTTCCAACTCAACGCTCGATTAACTGGTGATTTGTCTCTTTCCCAGCAAGGGTCGGATCACCTCCCTCCCGAGAAGAAGGCAACCATAACTTCACACTCCCCCTCCCCGTTTTCTCTGGAGGAAGGAAGGAATAGCGACTGGATTGATGACCACCGGGAATCCATTACAATCGCTAGGAGAAAGGGAAATAAAAAGTCTTCGAAACGTACGTCGCGCGACCGTTGATTCCTCATCGTCTCCCGTTACGGCAACCGAACACAGCCCGCCGAAACTCGACACCCCCAATTTCTTCTTTTTTGCTGATGTCGCTGTCGCCCATAGAACAATATTTAACTCTCGTCCACCATGGCGGCCAGACCACCCATGATGCCGCCACATAACGAGACGGAACACACCGTCAGTCGCATTACTCGCGAGGGTAAACAACTCACATACAAATTAAGTGTGATGCAACAACCTGAACGTGCCAGAGCCTGCGGTGCTGGAGCCAAATGTACGTCGCCGACAAAATCAGTTCCCACTCCATCGTCTCGGTTACCCGAAACCTGCATAAGATATCACCACCTGTTGGGCGTTTGCTGACTCCGACAAACTAGCATCGGCCGACCGTCGCCCTGTAGACCCACCGCCCGTCGTCGAACTGCGAATCTTCGAATCAGACCCCGGCAATGAGGCCATGAAAACAGACATCACTTTCGCCTATAATGCCAATTTCTTTCTATATGCAACCCTGGAGACTGCGCGTCCCATCGCTCACGGTCGAGTGGCTGGTCCGCCGTCGTGTCCCGTGTTAACTGGTGTCCCCGTCGCTGGTGTTGCTTACCTCGATCGCCCTTCGCAAGCAGGTTACTTCATTTTCCCGGATCTCTCCGTTCGCCATGAGGGCCGGTACCGCTTGGCTTTCCATCTATATGAAGAGATCAAGGATGCGAAGGATGCCGATAAAGACTCGGCTCTCCCCCTTGCCAACCAGCGAACAAACGGAGCCAGTTCCGGCGCCCCCCAAGCGTTTTTGAATTTCCGACTCGATGTGAAATCAGTGCCCTTCACCGTTTACAGTGCGAAGAAGTTCCCTGGTCTGGCTACCAGTACATCCCTGAGCCGTATTATCGCTGAGCAAGGATGCCGTGTTCGTATTCGTCGTGATGTTCGCATGAGACGCCGTGGTGATAAACGCGAGGAAGAGTACGACTTCGATGAGGAGAGGGCGGCGGCGGCTGTATATGCACGATCCTCCGACCGATATTCGACACCGGATCGCTACGTCACTAACTCGGTGGAGCGTCCCCGATCGAATAGCAATGGCAGCGCAATAGCCTCACCGTACGGATTCGGACCCGAGATTCAACGACGGCCATCCGCCCCCGACTATGGATTCCAATGTCCTCAGCCACCTTTCCAGCGACCTATGCCACCAGCACCTATGTCCCACGACGGCACTCCCAGCTATCAATCACACTCACATCTCTCTTTCGGTTCGACACCAACTCAATATCCCGCCCCTCATATGCCTCCTACCCCGCCGCCTGTCGCTGGTGCCGGAATGTACTCGCCTCACACTACATATGCCAATATCCGTGATCCCTCAATGACGTCTGAATATGAAGTAACACCCGGGGGATATCCTATGGCCCCTCCTATGTTGGAACGGACCGGGGGCTATCCGAAGAATAATATGACATCATATCGCATGGAGACACCCAAAGCACCACCATACGTGGACATGAACATGGCAGATCCTATGAATCCTTATTCTATTCCGGCAAACTTCATTCAAAGATCCCAAACGCCGACTGTCACAAGCGCCCCAGCTCCTCCACCACCCTTGAAAGCCACACCTAACGAGTTCGGGAACATGCACAACCTGAACGGTATTCAGCCCAGCATCGAGGGTTGCACACCCAGCCCAGGCTATGACTCCGTTTCAGGGAAGCGAATGCTTTATCACACGGGGCACACCTCTGGCAAGCGTACCCATGAAGATTCTTTCGGCCTAGATGAACGTTCGATGCAGAATGGAATGCGGCCAGATAATGAAAGTTACACTTCCAACGCCACGCGCGATTACTCTGCGGAGAGTCGGGCCGCTTTAATGGCTGAATATGGCATCGACATGGCCTACAAACGTGCCAATGGACGGGTGGTGATGAAAGCACCTGGCGCGACAGCATAAAACCAAAAGATATCCTTACGGCCTCTTATCAAATCTTGTTCTGATGGATTGAGGTCCATCCTCCATCGGAGCTTGCTCTGATTATTTGATGCAATGGAGAAAATCACGGTTTTGTGTGCCAGTCCCATTGCTTTTTTTGTACATGAATTATTTCCCCTCTTTGGCCTTCTTTACTTGGTGCCTAGATATCCCGATGCATTTTGTCGCCACGGCCGCCTTGAGGGAGCCTCCCTATCTTCTGCATCGTTCCATTCTTGGGTGGGAAACTCATTGGTCAATGGGGCATTATTTTTGGATTGTTCTCTTATTTCCCACGCTCCGATCGATAACACGCCCTTCCGCTCGCAATTATTCCTGAGCCTCTGCACGGCTCTCTTGTTTTACCCGACTCTCTTTACCTCATAACGGGGATTCCATTGACGAGGCCATTGACCTCCCTGCACAACCTCGTGCTTTATTTCCCGTCAGCAGCGGTGCAAAGGATGAATTCCATCCCTCCGCTCTACACACGACCTAACAAGTGAAATGGCCGGACCAGGTTGGCGGAGGAAAATTCATCGGACTCTACTCGCTTAGCATCACCTCTTTTTTACGGCTTGGGCTGTTTTTTTTCAGCGGATTAAAAGGACGGCAGCGTTGATTCCTGCCTTTTCACCTCATTCA
The DNA here is from genome assembly GCA_023626415.1 of Penicillium sp. S1701. Taxonomy (NCBI): domain Eukaryota; kingdom Fungi; phylum Ascomycota; class Eurotiomycetes; order Eurotiales; family Aspergillaceae; genus Penicillium; species Penicillium sp. S1701. Next base: position 1,159,253 of record JAMAGY010000003.1, on the reverse strand, counting down.
TTTTTTGTCGGACCTTTTTATATACATAGTTTCTCTTTCTATCTGTCTCTGTGTGTTTTGGCGATCTTGACCCTGCAATCCCTGCCTTTGGGGCGTGGTGGATTGGTATATTATGAAAGTGCATTGGAGATACGTTTCGATGTTGGGTTCCCTTGCTTGATCTCCACCGGGGCGCTATATCCTGTTTTTCGAAAGCCTGCTGCTTAATTGTCTCCCACTTTTCCCGGCGTTGTGGCATCTCCTTGATACCTATTTAGCATTGTTGTCCGAATCGATAATTTGAAGTCTGAACCTCCTTTCCCCGTACCACTCGTATCAGATTGTATTCGAGCCATTCACACATTTTTAATTCCATTCGTCCAGACACATGTCCTGCTGAGACACGCGGAATCCGGAATTCAGGTTGATCGATTCCACCCCGCAAGGACTCAAGTGGAATATGAGAAATCCCTTCCTTCGGGGCCTACATTCTACCTCCTCTAGGGGAGCTCGAAAAAAAGAAACAAAAATATTCCGGTCAATAATCGATGCAGAAAAGACAGGAATTTCCGGGGCAAATGTGCATAATTACCAAAATAATTGACCCTGAATACACACAAAGTGGAGAGTGTTAGTGTCGTCTCAGTGTGTTTGACCCGCACCACAACAAACTTCCCCCCTGGGCAAGTGCGGAGTATGTAAACAACAGCCAAGTATTCAACTCCCCGTCCTTTATACCTGATCCTCTTTCATTCCCTAGTATTTACCATATACTATTATACCATCATCTCATCGGTTCTCATGTTATCGTTTCTTGCCAACCCAACTTGAACTCTCTACCTTTACGCACCCAAGGGGCGCGGGGAAAGTTAACCAGGGAGAATGAAGGACACTACGAGCGCAAAGGTGAGCTCCCTTGCACCTTGGAATCTAGGCGACTGTCCTTGATGGCAAGGAAAGCGATAAATGAGGCGAAATATCACTGACTCCTCCGTCCTGAATAGGTTGCCCCAAACGACACCGTCACGATGGACATCGACTCAAGTTCCGCCGACCGGCGCACCTCGCGCAAGCACCTGCGCAGCAGCTCCGATGACTACAACTATGAGTGGAGCTCCGATGAATCAGGTCGTTTTGATGACGCCGAGGAACCGGAAGTGGAGGACTATAAGTCGCCCTCGGCCAAGTCAGTGAAACGTCGCCGTTCCAATGACTGGCCTCTGCCCGAGGAAGCCGCAGACTATGGGCATGATAATCGTCGCAATGGACGTGGTGGAAAGGATGGGCGAGGTGCTAGTCTCGGGACTCATCTCAAGGTTTCACCGCGAGCCTCACCGCGTACCTCGGCGACTTCATTGCGTGGTCGACACAGCGCTGCAGCGTCCCACAGCCCACGTCACTTGCTTGGTCGTCGATCGCGCTTCGTGGAAGCAACGATGAGTGACAGTATTAGTGAGAAACCCCCAAGTATCTTCATGCACGAGGGCAAGAGGTCTGCGCCTCAGCAGCATCGCTCATCAGGGATTTTTCGCTTCGGAAAGGCCATTGCGTCGGCCTTTAATCCCTTCGGAGGCTGGAGTAGGAGCTCGCCGGAACATGAGAACGCCCACAAGCCACAACAGCAAACAGATGCTCTCACACGAGCAGAGCTGGCATATGCAGAGTTGAAGAAGGCCGGCTACAAGGGTACCAATAAGGGCTCCTACCTGCAGAGTCAGAATATAGACCAGGCGAATGCAGACCAGACATTCCAGACTATTATGGAGAAAATGGGCTACGGGGGCTCGATAGGAGATTCGCCACACCCGCCAGCAGATCAACTTGATGGGGCTCGTACACCCTCACGTTCGTCATCCAAGGCCTCGAAGCGGTCATCTTTCCAGGACCTTCGCAAAGTGGGACTTCCCTTCGGCAAGTCTCAAGAGACGGTCGCTGTGGGATCGCAGACAAATCTTCAGCGGTCATCGGAAGAATCGATTGACAACACCGGCTTTCGCAGGCAGAAGTCACGCAAGGAGCTCTCACGTCAAGCCAAGCTTCTAAAAAAAGTCAGCAATCTTGAAGATAAGCTCGAGCGTGCTCGTCGTGAGCTCCGTCAGATCAACGGAAATGAGGAGCGCCGGCCAGAACCGACATCAGAGCGCAGATCAATGAGCAACGACATGGACCCTGGCAGCTACCCACGCAAATTCGTCCCTGGTGCACTTCCGACGCTACCATCGGAACGACTTTTAGACCAACAAGTGACAATCCTCGAATCGCCCGAGCCCAAGATGGGTGAACTGACAGCTTTACCTTCCGTGGAGGGCCGAGCAAGCGTCTCGATCGAAGAACAGGGTCCGAATCCGAGCCCAGCTGCGGCCAAGTCCCCAAAGAGACGGCCGAATCAGCGGCCCTCATCCATGGGTAAGGAAAGCTCCTCCCGCAAACGGAAGTCCCCTGTTCCTGAACCTGTCGCTAGTCGGAAACATCCTGAGTCCATCCCATCGAGCCGCGATGCCAACGACCTCGCGCCTACGATCGAACACGAAGACCTGATTGACCTGGGCATGCTAAGCCCTCCGCGTCAAACGAAATGGCAGAAATTCGAGGTCGGTGATAGCCCGGGGTCGGTTGAACGCAAGCGATATCTAGATCACGGGGCCCTAGCAAACGCAGCCGCTCAAGAGGGTATCTCATCCAACAAAATAACCAAATCTACTCAGTCACACGAATCGCCAGTCGCTCTCAACCGCACGCCGAATTCCAAAACCGTAAGATCCCCTTCCTCTATCCGTATGCAAACGGGTCGCTCGAATCTGCGCTCTGTCTCGCCCAGCAGCGCCAGCGCCAGTGCCATCAGCGATTTAGACTCAAGAGCCCTTGAAAGATGGCTATCCACCTCACCACCTCCATCAAAAAGTGAAGCGCACCAGGCTTTTTATCTTCAGCCGCATCTTCACCTTGATCCGGATCGAACGCCACGCTCATCGCCTGCTAAGTCTAGCCCAAGGAAAAGGAGACGGCAGGATGCCGATATTCCTCCTGTCCCTCCATTGCCTGAAGAGCTTCTTCCAAATGCAGCAAAGGTGAACAAGTCGCCTGGAAAGAAGAGCCCGAGGAAACAACCCGGGATGGCGTTATTGCCACAGTCTTCTTCTGTCCAGAATCAGCAGCCGATTGGACTGGAAGAATTCCCATGGCCTTCGGATATTTTCTGAACGAGGGGCTTTTTTTATCAAGCTTTGATGACTGGGATGGCCATTTTTTAGCGGAGTCTTTTCTAGCGTGGCGTGGTATGGTTTATGGTTTATGGGTTGATTCGTCGTCTCTGGCGGCTTGTCATGATTTTACGAGTTGATACCCTGGAGTTTGGGTTTAAATAGTTTAATTAATGCTTCATTCGCGGACACTTGATTGAAATTAACTTGTACGATTGCTCTCTCCCTCTTTTCCCTGCAGAACACTTAGATGTAATCCAGTTATGGATTGCTATTTCAATCCATCCATTCATCCAAATCTCAAGCCCACGCTATCTTAATCACGATGAACCTCGACATTCTTGGGCAGGGTCAACCAACTGATACCAGCAGCACCGAGCAAACCAACTAACATGGGCTGCAATACCTGCACCCCGACTCGAGCCGCGACGATACCTGTGATAGCAGGGAATATGGAGCCGCCAATTTGACCGAGGACAAAGACAAATGCTTCTTGCGAGTTAGCCGCTAGTTCCAAAAAGAAGGAATATATGGAATCATTGTACCTATTGCCGAGGAGCGGATCTCTGGTGGGAAAATCTTCGAGCCGACAGAGATACCCTGCAATGGTTGGTTAGAATCTTTGAAGGCACTTCCAGCTATGTTTTGCACCATACCGTTGCAAAAAATGGGCCGGAGAAGAAACCCAGTAGACTAACAGCCACAGCTTCTGTAATGATATTCGGAACTCTGTCTCGCTATTAGCAGTTGAATTCATGTTGTGAAAGAGGGAACAGACAGCCAGAAAACCAATTGCAAGCCCACGCAAAGGACCGCATAGATGAAAATCATTCTCCTCTCTCCTAGTCGATAGGTCGGCTCGGCAAGAATCAGTCGACCTAGAAAAGCCCCACCGTAGAAACCCGCTGGGACATATCCCATATTCTTCACGTCTCCATTTCGCACATTGACCAAGTACTCGACCATCCACCCACCAGCAGTGATCGCCGCACCGAGAAAGAAGAAGAAAAACAAACTCAAAAGCCAGACTCCAGGCGTAGCGAGCGTCAATTTGATTTCCCTGAGCGCCGCCTTTCGTGTCGACTCTTCTCGTCCCGGCTGGTCGGAAGAGAGGCTATTCCGACTTGTCGAGATGGCAGCATGGCCGGAGACTTTCTTTCTAGACAAAACAGTCACACGATCATGAAACGACAATCCAACCAATGCAAAATTCACAAGGCCCAGGCCCAATGGAAAAAGATAAAACAGATTCCACTTGGACTTTACATTCGCCGAAGCCACGCCCGTCGCAACAAATGGCCCAACAAGACAACCAGCCATATACATAGCATGGATAAATCCCAACCATCGATGCGCAGTGCCCTGCAGCTGCGAGACAAACGTGTTTGCATGGGTATCATTATAAGCCTGACCCAGCGAAGCGAGGAAGAACGTCACGGCATAGAGCGGGAATGGCGGAAGCCAAGTTCGCAAGATATGAGCGAGGACCTGCAGTGCTGCGCCGATGCACAAGATGATGCCGAGATCGAGATATTGGCAGATTGTACTGTTGGATAATGCGGCTATGAACCATCCTGCGAAAGTCGTGCCGTATAATACGGCTACCATATTTGTGCTGATGTTGTAGCTGCGAATCACGTATGGGATTAGTGAGCCTAGACTGCCGTCGTTGATGCCTGCGACGAAGAAGGAAATCCCTGCGCTGAAGATCTTGGGGTAGAGCCATTTTGGGGTCGGGGCTTGTGTAGTTGTTGTGTGTGGGTGGGAGGTTTGACTAGGTGAGGTTTGGTTTTGTAAGATGATGGTTTCTGCTTCTGTCTGGGTCTGTGTTTGCGTGCTCATGGTGACGATAGCTGGCTGCGGAATGCCGTGAGAAGCATGAGGTTATTAGGCACAAGATTTGGCTTTTGCGATAGGAAATGAGAGGATCAGGTCTGGTGATATTGTAGCAGCGGCAAGTCCGGTTGAACTCCGGGGAATCTCGCGTGGAGAACGTGGAAGGTGGAGTTGATTGGGTGGAGTTGAAGCAACCCTATCCTATCCTATGATACGATACGTGGAGTATGAGCTGGCTATTTGGCCAAATGGAGTTAATAGCCCAGCAGCCAGGAACTAATGGATAATTCAAAGTACATAGAGAGAGAAAAACAAAAAGATCAAATTTCAGAATCTAGCTATTGCTGTGTGTCAACGGTCTCTTGACAGTCCTGAAAAGCCGTTCTATGGACGCAGTCTTCTGGGCTATTTTCTTCCTTCTGTTGCGGAGTACACTCTCTTGCAAGACATCGAGCGGGGTTTTCCCTTGTCCATTTAGCTTGTCTGGACCAGCCCCACGCTTTATGAGCAACCGGGTAAGATAGAAGAAGTTGCTGCGTATGGCGAAGCAGAGAGGGGTATCGCCATTGTTGTCTCCGAGATCAACGGGGTGACCACTCAAAATCAAAAACCTGGCGAATTTTTCCCTTCGTGGGTCTTGTATCTAGCCTTCGCGACTTCGTGTAGAGCTGTCGTTCCTTCGAAATCAGGACACAAGAGGCTAGCTCCGTGCTGTAGGAATAGTCTGGCGCTGTTGTAACGCCTATTTGCGACCGCTAGAAGAAATGGAGTTTGACCAGTGTTATTTCGAGCTTGCACATTTGCCCCTCTCGCAAGTACATTGGGAAGAAGCCAGTCTCTCTGTTTTGGAGCGAGCTCCGACACGGCATGCAAGGCTGTTGCTCCACCAGAATCAATCGTCTTGATACCAATACCTCTTTCCAATAAAAAATCACCAACTCCTTCCTCCTCTTCGGTGTCAAATCACCTGGATTCACCAGACTTCTGTTTTGCAAGCGATCGAGGAATGACACTTCATATGGCATTTGATCATAATAACAGTGGGACTTAATCAGTCTCCAGGTTCTCAGTGGAGCTTTAGAGAGAATATATTGCAGGGCACTCGCCAGACCAGATTTGCCAGGACAACGCAATGCCTCCAGATTAGCACCGTTGTCTAGCAGAAGTTCAATCATGTTTGTCTGGAAGGAGTCAAAAGCTACAACCAGTGGTGTTTTCCCATATCCAGTCCAGGCCTCAGTATTCGCATTTCTTGCAAGTAAAAGCTGCCCGAGTTTGACGTCATTTCTCCAGGCTGCGATATGCAATGCGGTAGCGCGACAATGAAATTCAAAGCAGCGCATATTCGGGTCTATGCCATTCTCAAGTAGCAACTGTATCATTTCGTAATGTCCATTATCGCAAGCCTCCATGAAACTGCTCACATGGCTTCCGTTGGGGTCTGAGATGACCCCGGAATCAATCGAGTGTTTAGCAGTTCCGAGAATATTCCGCTTGACGGCCCATGCCAAAGCCGATCCGCTATCATTTCTAGTGTTATCGAGATAAAGAGAATAATTCAAGATAGAGTAAAAGTATCTGTTTACCTTGACAAGTCTAAGAAGTTGTGGGGTGCTAAGCAAAGAACTTATGATGAGCAAGAGTTCTGGAGGGAGATTTGTGAAGCACGCCATTATGTGAAGCGAAGCCTCTCGTAAATGAGACCCGGTCAAAAAATATTGAAGGGGAAAAAAGAGAGATGGATCAAGCACGGGTTTTTAAATATGAATGTGGGAAATTCCATGTTTGCCTTGATCGATGCCTGGGGCCTGTGGATGTTTTGCTCACGATCCCGCGCAAAAAAAAGGCAATAGCCATGGATGTGGTATGAGTGGAAGGCACCTAGGCCTTAAGAGCCTGAGTCGTGAGTCATTGCCATCAACGTATTTGTCTTTCATATCGATTTGCGTTTACAAGGCGATAAATGGGGCCAGTGTGGATATTTTGCTCCGATCCAGCGCAAAGGAAGGAAATAGCCATGGATGAGGTATGAAGGGCAGACACCTAAGCTTTGGGAGCCCGAGGCGTGAGCCATCGCAATCAACATATTTGTTTTTCATATCGATTTACATTTACAAGACAATAAACCTTAAATTATAGCCCCGCTGGAATGAAAAAAGCGCTGGCCATAACAAAATGCTCCAGAGAATACCCCCCAAGAAAAGCCACTCTGGAATACCATAGCAAGAACCAAACGATGATGAAGGGTCTAGTGCCAAACTTTTACTCGAAAAACCTTGGGTTGGCGCTCATATAGTTGTAATCAGTCTTCTTCCAAGGTTGTTTGGATGTATAATGTATGGAGGAATAGCATATAGACTGCATGGGCGATTCATTAACCAAATATTTCTATAACTACGAGTTTTGTTGGTTAAATATCTACAAATCTCGATCAAGTCTTTCGCATTTCACATTATGTTCTAGAAAAGTCTATGTTACTTAAACAAAGCTTATGAGAGATCTAGTATGCCGTGTAACTGAATATCCAGCACACTTTTACCCACATAAATAGGGTACTTCCCGGCCTGAAGCCCCCAAGCCTGCTTCTGAACATCCCATTGACTCAAATCACGGCGCGTCAAGTCGAACTGAATGTGAACCTTCTCTCCAGAATCAATGGTTTTCTTCTCGAATCCGCGAAGGACCTTTTGAGGTCCCCCGGGAATACCAACATAGAGTTGGGCTACTTCTGCGGCGCGAACCTTCCCAGTGTTTTGAACAGTACAGTTCACACTGGCAACAATATCCCACAGTCCCTGAGAGCCTCCTTCCGCAATTTTTGCGTCGCTCCCCGCGGGGATATAACGTAGATCTGCGTTAGAACTGACGCCAGCCTCAAGATCCGAGTATGAAAAGTTCGAGTAGGTCAGCCCATACCCGAACTCAAAGCGTGGCTGAATGTCGTTTTTGATGAAAGCTTTATAATCGATGTACACCCCTTCGCTGAAGTTAGATTGAGGATAGTATTCATCTTCTGTGCCGGAAGGGACAACCGGTTCAAGAAGATCCTTATAGTCGGATTCTTGACGGGCGACGGTGTATGGCAAGCGACCAGACGGAGACTGTCTACCATACATAACCTCCACTAGTGCGCGGCCGCTGTCCTGGCCTGGCAGATGGGCATAGAGCACAGCAGTAACATTGGGGTTTTCAATCCATTCGTCAACAAGGCGCAAGCCCGCATTGTGAATGACAACCATAGTATTTGAGCACTTGGATGCTACATTCTTGACAAGCTTGTCGGAAGATGGATCCGCAAGATACGGACGATCCCAGCCTTCAGAGGCGGCTTCGTTGATAAAGACGAGACAGGCGTCACTAGCGGGATTCACCAGAGGGTCCAAAGATACCAAGTCCCATGCCAGGAAAGTATCGTCATCATATGCCTGGCGTTGTAAGGCATGAAGTGGAGCATCTATGTAAGATGGGGTGCTAGCGCCAGAACCACCGCCAGCGAGAAGGGTGCCATTAAACGCGACGCCCGGGCCACGGAAACTAGGGTCTGCGCTCGATAGGAACATTGCTTTCTCGGTTTCATTGTTCACTGAGCTGCCATTGGGATATGTAAGGGAATTTTGAAGACCAAGTGCCCAGCCACCCAGCGCGCTGTTGTCAGCAGTGTTCAATGCAGCAGGAAGAGCGTCGTATCCAAAGAGTGAGAGGAATCTCGGCTTCTGTAGAGGTAGAGCTCCTGCCGTGTTCTTGACAAGAACGTGGCCCTCGATCGCTGATTGTAAGATGACGCTCTTTGATTTCGGGTCTCGAGCATCAACAAGGTCGTGAGGCTCAAGCAAGCTGACTGGGATACCATGACCAGGATTTGGGATCTCCGCATATTTGTACCAAGAGGCAATAATACGGGTTGCCATATCATCAAGTCGGAAGTCCGGCATCGAACCATTCTGAGTAGCTATGGCTAGAGTATTGTTTTCCCAATATTGAGAATTTGGCATGGCGACGTCCAGGCCTGCTTTAGCGCTGGCAATACCGGTGTGCTGACCAGTCCAATCTGACACCACAAATCCTTGAAAACCAAGTTCTCCCTTTAATAGGCCATTCATGACCTTACTGTTCTGGCATCCGTAACTGTTATTGATACGGTTATAACTGCACATGACAGATCCAGCACCAGCTTTGACAGCATCTTGAAATCCCCAGAGATAGAGCTCATGAATAGTTTTGTCATCGACATTTGATGAAAGGGACTGGTTATGCGAGCCCTCCAGCAGCTGCGGAGAATTCCGGCTCGTCTCCTGTTCATTGGCAATGAGATGCTTAACGCATGCAATGACATTCTGCTGTAGACCGCGAACAGACTCTGCTGCGAGAGCTCCCGAAAGGTAAGGGTCACTTCCGAAACCTTCCCAATTGCGGCCTCCCGAGGCAAGCCTGCCTGCCGGTCCGACAACAGGACCCAATGCAACATTAACTCCCTTTCGTTTAAACTCAGCACCCATATTCTCTGCCCGAGAATGGGCAAGGTTTCGATTCCAAGATGCACCGGTATGGATACCAGCAGGGTACGAGTTAACCATATCAACCCCACGAACACCATTACCAGCATCTTGGAAACAGATGCCTGGAAAATCTAATCTGGGAACGCTACCAGACATTCCTGAACATCCAGTCGTTGTTGATTCGTGTCCATAAGTAATATTGTTCTTCTCTTCGTCGGTCATCTGCGAGGCGAGCTTTCGCGCCTTTGCATAGGCATCAGCCCAATCCCCTAGGCCTTTTGCAATAGCTGTGGGAACAGAATCGTTAGTATCAAAACAGCAAAAAAATACCCAAGTCAAAGGTGATGACCTACGTGTGTCTGGTACCGACTCCGAATGGCCATAAGACCAATAACTCTCAAGTTCAGAGGGGCTAGCTTGGCCATCCTGCGCAGAGACACGAATTGCCAGTTGCAGCACGGTGGCAAGCCCAACAAGAGAAGGCTTCATATTGCCAGATTCACTGAAATTAGAAGTAGCTAATGAAATGAAGATAGACAAAGCGGCCTTGATGGCTTAAATAGGTCGCCCTGGAGCCAAGGGTTATTACCCAAGGGCCTTCCTTGACATAAAGAAATGACGTTGAGTTGTATTCTCTACTAACGAATTGTCCTCCATGGTGGGGCTCATAATTCAAAACCACAGCCCCCGGATATAATAATCTCGGCCAAGAGATGGTTTCTGGAGAATTCAAGGGCATCGGACTCGGAATGAGACTCTGGGATCCAGTGAAAGACACTGGTGGCTTGGTTCGGCATGGCTCGGTATAGTCATTGATGGCACTAGAAAAGGAATAGTTGACCCGAGACAGGCCCCGAGCGCAGAAAGCCGACAGCCAGATGCGACGTCGAGTTCAAAAAGGGCATTCTTCGATGCTCATCAGCGGGGGGGGCATATCCGGGGTTTAGCCGGGGTATGGTATGGGCGGGTCGGACCTCTGTGGAAGACGTTCAGTAGTCGCAGCTAAGGTTTGATCCAGAAGTAGGCCACGGCACCAATATGTGCGCAACTCGATTCCTCCCCACCCGAACCTGCTCATAATTGGCTCTATAGGGAGACGAGCAATGTAACTGGAAGTTCCTTCCGAGGCCAGTCTGTGGGGTGTCTTCAAGTTTCTATGCACTCCAGGTTTTTGTCCCACAAGCTTGCGGGACCGCACATGGTATACATGTACCACATGGCTTCCCCACAACCCCAGGAACGCGGAATCTATCCGTCGTTTGCCACTTTCGCTCACCGAGAGGTCTTTATCGTAATTATACATCTATTGAGGCCCTGAGGAGTGCTGTGCCTGTGGATTGGATACAAGGATACGGAGTAGAGTATTATGATTTGTTGTTCATTCCGAGATTGATATAGTCAGCTTAAAGCGATCTAGACAGTGGGGTATCCATGATGTCTAGGGCACGAGGTTGCATATCTTCTACTCAATCTATCACTAAGATAGATCTAATATTACAAATCGTACCGTGGATGGGTACCGGTGACTCAGACAGCGATCTGGGAGTTGTATTCTAGACATCATTGCTTCCAGGCACTGTCAATGCTGAAATCAGTCCTTTGAGATCTTGGATCTGCGAGGATTAGATAACTTTTATTAATAAATTGCGAAGGTCTAGATCCAGGCGTCCCCCGGGGCTGCCTCTGGTTTCTGCACTGAATTCTTCTGCGCCTCAATGCCCTGTGGATCTCCTTTAACCTTCTCTGTCTCCATGTATATCGTAAAATAGCGATTCACTTTCGGTTCATCCAGCCCCGGCAAGTCTTCTGAGAAAGACTCCTCATCTAACCAGCCAAGATGAAATCGGCAGTTACGAAGCAGCTCATAACTTGGGTTCTTCACTGTGAAGCTACAGAGATGCAGAAAGTTCGAGTCTGCCAACAGACTGCCAACTGCCGCAATGCTCGCTGGATTCTTCGGCAAGACATGATCTGTATTCATGAGCACAGATCCCAGAACACAGAATAATAGGGCCAGCCCTAGCATAACTTGAAGTACTCTAGTCGAGGCCTCGTCTTGAAAAACCCGGAGATTATTCGGTATGGTAAAATTCCCAGGAAGGGGCTTGTTATCCAGTGTCCCATTGGCAGCCACGCGAGCATATTTTTTGAGTAGCTGCGCCTTGATAATATTCTCTTGCTGCAGTAGTGCCTTCTGAACATCCGCATCGTATTTGGGACTGCGGAGGAACTCTTTCGGAAGTTTTCTACTTCCCTCCAATAATAGATGGAAGATGCTGTCGATATTTAAATCTTGTCCCAGAATCCCTTCCGAAGGTCCTGCCACACGATCCAAGGGGTATATGCTCCACACTCCGTTTATATGCGGAACAAGCGTGGCCGAGGACTCGTCGGGGACAGGCGGGTGGTTGGAGGGTATGTTGAAGCCAGGGAGTTGAAATCGAGTCACTGTATCGACAGATTCGATCATTCCAGCACAGGTCATCGCGCTAGCATGTTGCATTGTGTGGTTCTGAAAATATCCCCAAAAGTATGATGTTAACGAGGAGTTAGCAGCCTCCGCAGACCCAGTGCAAGGCACTCGACTTGTTTGTGCAAAGTATCCATCATTGGGAAAGGCAACTTTTGTGTTCTGACCAATAATCCTACCTAAAGAAGATCCATTCGAGCCGGGAACGGGGCAATCGTGTTTAGGTACAGTGAGGTTAACCATGAACACTTTCACCTCTGTACCTCCCCAGCCCATTCCTTCGCCTCCAGCGCTATAGGATGGGGTTCCGTAGTCATCTCCGAAGGTATAATTCAATACCTTGCCAGATGCAACAACACAATCCGAACGACTCCTGATAGCCGGCACGCGAACATCCACGTACACGCCGTCGCTCGTGCTCCAATTTGAATATGCATCAAGGGACAACTCCGGAAAAACTAGGTCTTCGTATGTCCATACAGGATATGTGAGATTGTCGTTGAGAATGTACTTTCCAGTGATGAGGGTAGATGCGTCCATCTCGTTCGACGTGAGATTCGAAAGATTAGGTGATGTGAAGATGGTCTCTTGTGTGAGGTTCATGTGTGCAAGCTTAGGCACCTCAATCGTCGAAAAGAGACCGCTGGTCACGATTGTAAGGAATGAAGCAAGCAAGGCTGCCAATGTTGTTGAAAAGACAGCGATATTTCGAGCTAGAACTGAGCGAATGAGGTTTGTTATACGTAAAGCGTCGAGAAAATTCGTCTCTAGGACCTGAAAGCTGACGCCTTCGGCCCTCTGCAAACAAGCGTAGGGTGCAAGAGCCCTCGTATTAGAATCCAAGCTTCCAATCAAAAGGCTTATGAGCATCATCGCAAAGGAGGGAACAGTCGTCCAAAGGTAATGCATTTTATCATCATTGGAAGCATCACCCAATCCATCCTTCTTCTGAGAAATGTGTAACATGACTTCCAGGGTTATAATGACAGCTGTGATTATGCAAAACATGGATATCCTGGACCAGAGGCTAGGAAACGGCTTCCAAGATGAACTGACTTGATAAGAACGATCTCTAGAAGTTGGGGGGATGTCCTCACTGCGAGCATCATCGTGCAAACTATCACTATCGGCTTCGATCGAGATGCCTTGTGAATGGTTTTGTAAAAAGTATTTATCTCCACCGAGTTTCTTTCCCAAGTCGTCGGAAGACAGTGCACCAGCCCGGTGGAGCGATCGTCGTAGTATTTGGCTGTTACTCATGATGTTGGCAATTGTCGATATGTTGCTTGGGTTTTGAGTAAGGCTTCCATCATTCGGTCCGAGTAATACCATCGTGGCTGCGATCAGAGCCGACAGTACCAGACAGACCTCAAGTATTCGCAATGGCGACTGTATTACCAGCACACGATTATCGTAAAATACCGTGGAGCCATTGGTCTGTGTGATTTCAGGCTTCGCAAGGCCGTTGTGTATGATTTGAGCAGCCATGGAACGATAAAAAGCCAAAACCACGTCCTCCAACACACCATTCTGGAATAGCTTCTGTGGATCACCGGTTTTGCCGGCAATCCATGCCCCGAGTTGCAGTCTGTAGTCAATGCTTCCTTGTTTCCGTACATAGTCAATGTTTGCTTGGTCCTGTTTTCTATCCAAGAAGGCAGGGTGGTCGGCAATGGGTCGATCAGAACCAAAAACCCCCCAATTATCAAGACCCTGAGATCCTTTCATGACCTGATGAGATATGTCCCAGGCACTTAGATTCGTAAACTTTGTTTCTTCTATTCTGGTTTGCTTGAGTTCTGGAATGATGGATGGCTCGCTTATATTTGCCGTGGCTTGCATATTGATGAAGGAAAGATGGGGTTTGCAGATCAATTGAACTGAGTGGTCGAGAACGAGCTCCCACCTCCTATGGTAAAATTCAGGATTGCTCCAGTTCGTGGAATTTTCCAGCATCTTTCCTTCGTGATACTGCGCAGCCAGTACCAGAAGGCGACTTCGGTCAGTGTCGGTTGAGTTTTCACAGGTGACTTCAGAAACATCCGCATAATAGCGAGAATAGCCGTAATAACCATCATCGGCCATAGTAGCATTGAAAACTGTGCAGGAAGGTGTTTTGATTTGGCTGTTTATAATAGTTTCACCTCCACCATACCAACTATTGTGGTTCTTCACAACCTCCCAGTGGTCCACCCTGACCGTAGCATGTTCGCATTCTAGATCCGCTCCCATTGCCTGGATCGGCACAGTAACGATGGAGTCTCGAGAATCGTCTGGGGCACTGAACGTTTGAAAGGCAAACTTTGCATTGGTACCACTGGGGTATGTCATATTTTGGAACAGAACCTCGTTGAGAACGTCGAATGCTGCGATTGTGGTATTGTCGAATGTCGGGTTATTTCCATCAAAGATGGTCTTTAGTTGAATGGGGACGTTCACTCTGTGTACTCTCACTTTCTGCAAAGAGAGCAGACTGGTGGAGAACAGAATCGCGAGCTGTAATAGTAGAGAGCAGGAAACCCCTGTCGCAACAACGAAGTGACGGTGTTTGAGCGATTTCCATAGTGCGACCGGCGGAATATTGTCGTAGTCCAAAAGCAGACTCTTTTCGGCTTCCTCTGTGTCCTGCATCGACCGCCATGGGGCATTCTGCTTGGTTTGAAACTCAGTACGCGCCCAAAGAGCGCTGGTGATAGTTAGGGTCGCAGTTGGGGAATAGGTCCAGATATAGTGGAGACGTTCGACCGAGGATGCGAGCCCGTTGCGAGATTCTGAGATGTAGTTCAATACCTCGAGGGCTATAATCATGGCACATAGTGCCACAGTAAAGCATAATAGAACCAGTCGTCGTAAATAGATTGGTCGCCACGGCGTTGATGGAGGTTGGTCATATTCTCTTGACGGTGAAGACGAAAGAGAGCGTTTCCTCCTGTGGAAAATCGTCGACAGATCGAGAAATTTCCTCTTAGACATAGTTATGCCTTAAACACCCGTCTTTCAATATTAAATTAAAAAATCCGAATAATTTCCAAGGAGATTGGAATAAAAGTGTCTATAATTAAATGATTTATGGACTGGCATGACCCGAGTTCAAAATTGGACCCCACGTTGGGCCAACAATTATCGGGAAATAAGCGCCGTACTACTGTCAGTCTACTGTCGGTCTACTGTCGGTCTGGCCTGGCGATACGCTTGAAATGTCAGGAATACAGGGATGTATTGCAGGGACCTGTTTCACTGTGAACTTAAAGGGTTTCCTAAATTTAGAAGAAATCGCAGAACCGACCATAAAATCCCACAACTTCGAAGATATAGGGAACAGCGAATATTAAATCTTTATCACAGCTCAGGAGAACGGTCAAGACACAGGACAAGTGGTGTGAGGGCGGAGTCTACACCATAACAAAACACAAACATTAATCCAAGCAATAGGATTGAACACGTATAAGTAGGATCAACTACAAAATAGCTGTTGCATTTGCGTGCGAGCCAACACCACCTAGGCAGTATTAGAACGATATCCAACACATTGTCGAGCAAATTTAACAACTTACCAGGCATATTTGCAGGGGCACTTGTCATGAAAAAAGTCCATTTGTTAAGCGCCCTGCACTTAACCGCTAACTTCTCCAGGTCCCACATCTCACCGATTGGGCAACCCCAAAGTGACAACATACTCTGGTGCAAACTTACATGATCCGCTCCAAATCCTGGCGGAGGCCATGCCTCAAAAGTCGGCGAATCACCAACAGCCGCGGCAAAATAGCAATCATATAGCCAGTCCCTAACAGACTTTTCGCGCGAGAGGCCTGCGAACTCTAGATTCTTTCGAGTAGCAGCTGCATGGCGTTCTTCTGGGCTGAGTTTGTAGTACTCCTGTACAAAGCCGGAACGCACGAGTAGTATGTCACCCGGCCGAATCTCGCCACCTTCAGATTCAGGTCGAATGTCAAGACCTTGGGAGGTGGCGCAAGCTTGAAGCTCCGAAAATGAGATTGCGTGGGATTGATATGGATGGTAGGGTTTGTTGTGAGTGTGCGCATAATGATGATAGTCTAACAGTATGCCGCGACCAGCAATGCCGTGGTCTGCCCAATGATGAATGCTGCACCGGAGGTTTGGATTGTTGCCCACAAAGTCGGAACTTTTCGCCTACACTTATATTAGTGCTCGTAGAGACGAATGCTATGTTTGATATCATACCCCATTATAGAAGGTCTTTGTGGGAACATGACAAAACTGATCAAAGATGGTTAATTAGCCGTGAACCGAAACCGAGATCGTTATTCAAACCCAAATACTTACATGTCTGAAGCCATCCCACTGGGTGCTACTTTGGGTATTCATGGTATAGGTATCGTCGTACCCCATGTCTGGGATGTTTGTTTTGATGTTGTGCTGGAACATCTCGCGGCCAAATGCGGGTGTCGCGGGTACATTGAGAGGAAGACTAAATAAAGTATATGAGCCTGGCATATCTTCCATCATCTATCGCGATACTCACTCCAGTCGAACCATATCTCCGGTCTTGATCTCCGTGGCAGCCGCCTTAACGCGCTCTGGCGTCAGAAGATTCAATCGCCCCAGCTACATCAAACTTGATTAGCAACCTTGGAAACGGATGACACTATAAAGGCCTAAGAATACCTGGTCATCCTTTCCCCAAACCCAAGCTGCACCCTCAGGAGCGTCTGGTAATGACGGAAGTTCATCATGGGAGGGGAATCTCAAGGACTTGGGATCCCAGGGCAACTGATGGGGAGGCTGAGATTTCGACATGTTATCAGACATTTTAATCTCACTGGAAATATGGTTCGAAATTGCCGAAAGTCGACTGTTCAAGTTGTGGGGTGGCATCGTCGCTTATATACTAGTACTCATTCCCACCTACTACTAGTAACTGTGGGTGCCAGAACCGACTCGGAGACCGCACAGAATTGACGGACAGGGCCACAGGCTAAAAAAGCCGGTTAGACATTCTTATAAATCTGGTGGATCATAAGTGGAATGCGGGGATGCAGTTGGAAATTACTTTTACCGAGGATACTGAAGGGCTCGAGACGAGATGGTTTCCCGAGGCTTCGCCGTTGCTGGCGCATGAGGGGTCTATAGCCGGCTAAAACAAAGCTGGGGAATTCCTGGTGACTACTTGAAGAGCGCTATCTCAGAGATTGAATTTGAAATAATTTTAAATCAGTACTCTCAGAGAGGGGCATTTCTCGATTTACAAGCATGGTGTGCCCGCAAGCGGAGGGGACGATTCTCCACTGCTACTCCGCCATGATGCTTTAAACTCTCGCTCTCAGGTTGCTTCACAGGAGAAGGAGATCTGGTTTCATGTCATCTTTCAAAAAGGGGAAGGAAGTCAACAGTGAACCGATGTTCCTTGCTATGGATATGAACCGAGAACCACAGTGCCTAGTAACAAGTCTAACACCACCCTAGAATCCCTAAAAATTATTATAGGTCAAGCAACCCAGTAGGAAGCCAATTAGCTGCCTGGCAATATACATGAATTCTATTGGCTTTCATACTACTTCAAATTTGATGTATCCTAGTTCTCGGGATAAGCAACAGCTGTCATGAATAAAAAGCAGCGTCAAACCTCTTTCCAGCGACTGTAGGACTAGCCAGCTACAGGATTAATGGGAGCTGACAAGAATTCTTCGATGGGGGGAAGAAAAGCTTGTACGAGCTCCTCGAAGAAAGAGGATCAAACAACAGCTCATGAATGAAGCTCTTTACAAGTTGAACAAAATATTTGGAGGATATAGAACCCTCTGTTTTCATTTTTCATTGATGGGAGTTATCTCCTCAAGTCATGATTATGATACATCCGCATGCAAAGGCCACCAAGCCCATGAATGGGCAGGCCTTAATAATTGCGCTCATGCCCTCCAGTGAAGTGCATGCCGCTAGCCCTCAGTGCCTCTGGGATATCGAAACAGCGCACACAAGGTTAAAAATTCCCACCCAAAAGACTTAGCAGGAATGACGCTGGAAAGGGGTATGCTTGTCGAAAGAGGAAAAATAAGAAATTCGAACACCCGAGCAGAAACAGAAAACACCCATAGTTGCCGGCCGTAAAGAATCGTATTGCCGTCCCAGAATGCCCAGCCCATGTTCATTCCATTGCGCCGGAGAGAAAAGAAAATTCAAGCATAAGCATTCATGTGTTTGAAAAGGGTAAGAGCCCTTCAGGAAATGAGAAAAGGAAAAAAAAGGACCATAGCAATCATTGCTTAGCAAGCATGGTTTCTTCAAACCTGGGATGGAATGCCAGTGGACTGCGAGGGGGCACGGCCGCCACGCATGCCACCACGACCACGACCACCGTAGCCGCCCCTGTGGCCTCGCCCACGACCGAAGCCACGTCCACGGCCTCGACCGCGACCACGACCATAGCCGTCGACACTGCCCTGACCGAAGGTCTCAATATTACGCTTCTCCTCTTCACCACGCCATTCGCGACCGCCAACGCGAGCCGCGGAATTCTCCTCCCGATCACGCGCTTCGCTCGAGATGTTGTCGAAGAAAGACGAAGTACGGTTGTAGTGGTTGTGGGTAGCACCATCATCGACCTCCTGGGTGTGAACCTCATGGGATTCCGCCTCAGCAGCCGGGGATCCGGTAGCAATGGCCTCCTTCACCAGGTCTTGCTTGTTGAACTTGGCATTCGCAGTCTCAAAGTCGTAGTCCGACTTTGGAATCTCAATTTTCTTATGTTGATTGCGAGACCCGCCACGTCCACCCCGAGCGTATTGATGACCTCCACGAGGGGCCTGAGTGCCATCGTAAGGTCTCATCTCATTCATCTTCCGAGTGACAGCATCAACGGAGGCATCGGCCTTCTTCTGTGCACCAGGCTGGGGAAGCTTAGCCATAGCTGCGGCAACAGCATTAGCTGCTGCAGTCGTGGCATCGATAGCTGCGGCACCCTGTGGAGCCGCGGTAGGAGCTGTAGAAATCGGGACAGCAGGCCTGGGTGCAGCGATAGGAATTGCTGGAATAGCCCTGCCGTTATTCTGAGGAGTACCATATCCAGGAACAGTCTTGGGTCCAGTAGAGCCCTGAACAGCTTCGGCTACAGAGGGTTTTGACTCAACAGGGGGAGGCGGAGCGTTCTGAGCCGCTGGAGTCGCGGGCTTGCTAGGGATCTTTTCTCCGGAAGGAAGTTCAGATGTAGCACCAGGGCCCGTGGGGGCGCCAGGGGGAACCTGGCGCTGCTGCTGCTGCTGCTGAGGCGGCGGTGGTTGTTGTCCAGGAGCTCCAACGGGCATCTGGGGAGGGAATTGACCGGGTCCCTGAGGGAAACCGGGGCCCGGAGGAGGATACCAACCTGGTGGTGCCCCATATGGCATATTGGGGAAACCACCCGGTCCAGGAGGGAAAGGGGGCGGGGGAAAACGCTGTCCATAAGGCGGGTAGAAGCCCTGCTGGAACTGCGGTTGCTGTGGATAGCCAGGAGGGGGCTGCTGAGCTCCCTGGGGTTGCTGAGGGGGGAGGCCAGGCGCGGCAGCTCCAGCTTCCGGAGCTTGGCCAGGGGTAGGTCGAGAGACATTCTGCTTGAACCTAAGTCAGCAAGATAGGTCAATTGAGATATAATGAACCGAAACATTTCAAAGAGCGAAGGGTTGGTTGATCGATCAGAAGGAAGGCAACGGAAATATCCACATGGTTTTTGCGCTATTCGGAACAGGTCTGTGTTTACATCCGAAATGGTTCATCATTTGATCAATTACCCGACCATAAGTGGTGCGGGCAATGGAGGGGTGAATTGGGTTGTTGTGGCACAATGTGAAAGAACAGGGTGAGCTTACTCCCAGAATGGCGGGGTCATCAGGAACCCGAGGAGGCTCGGGCTGTGTGTTCTCCTGCTTTTCCTCGCCAGCGACACTGATGTCCTTTACATCGCTGCCTCGAAAGACAATGTATTCATAGACGCTGGTCGAGGGAGGAACCTCCTCGGCAGGGTTTCCCCGACGGCCCTCGGTGCCAAAGGATTGGACATTTTCGAGGGCTATTGTGGAGGCTTCGGGATTGATTTCGTGGAGTGTGCCAACATAGCTGAGAATAATGAGCAACAGAGCGATGCAAGGAAACAAATTAATGGTGGACGACTAACCGGATATCACTCTTTGAGATCAGGTTGAAACGCTGACTGCCAGGTGTTAACTCCAGCCCAGCCGCACAAACCCTGGTTCCGAGCAGCAGGTGCAGACTGACCCTATCAAGTGGTTCATATCCATCTTTGCGGGCAGCGCAGAACCGCGCAAGAGAAAGAAGTAAATAAGAACGAAGGGGGAGAGGGAGAACGCGTGGGGGGAAGAGGGTGGATAGATGAGAAGTGGAGAGAATGAGAAAGAAGAAAATCTGTGCTCTGGGGTTTTGGTGAAGGCGGGCTACGGTGGACTGCACGAGCTCCGAGAGCAGTTTTGGACTGTGCGGGTGTGGGTCGAGGGGCTTTTGTGAGCGATCCAACGCTGGGGGGAAGAACTTGAATCCTGTTGGAGAACTTGGAAGAACGACAGACAGACGCAATGACGACCTCTTCAAACAGAGACCATTTTTTCCAGACCTCGTGAGCATGATCCTCGTCCCTAAAGGGGGACATGTATACCTAGATATCCTAGTATTTACGCTTGGATCGATGCTGATGGAATCATGTGGACGGCAACAGTGCTGCTCTCGACGAGCAGCAGCGGAAAGATACCAAATCACAGAATACCAATGGCAATCCCATCAAGTTACAGAGCAAGATCCTCGCAGTTCGAGCAGACCCGTCGCATCCGGGCTCGATCTATGTTGCTCAAAGTAGTGGTACCGTGAGGAGGATCATTCTTGAGGTATGTTATGCCATTCACCTCCAGAAGATTCTTCCGATCAGACTCTAGCTTAGTATCTAGCTGACGGTGCTTCATAGACGGGAGAAACTACAACTCTCTTCAAAGGTCCCACTGCCCCGTTAACCAGTCTCTGTCTTAGCCCTGATGGGAAGCTACTCTTTGCTGGCTGCTGGGACAAAACGGTCTGGAGCTGGGATGTAGCCTCGGGAGAGGTCCGGCAAAGATACGAGGGTCACAGTGATTTTGTGAAATCCGTAATTTGTGCTAGACTTCGCGGAGAAGATCTGCTCATCACCGGCGGTGCGGACGCCCAAGTCCTCATCTTCAACATTGCGACTGGACAGCGAACGGAAACTTTCAAGGGTCACACACGCGGCATCCAGGATCTCAATATTGATCCTGAGATGGATGAAAGTGAGGCTGTTGTTTTCAGTGCAGGCAGCGATCGCGAAATTCGTCTTTTCAAAATCTTTGGTGGCGGAGACGATGGAGAGCCTCTTCTACGTCACGATACAAGCGTATACAAGCTCTTTTTCGACCAAGATGGAGATCTATGGACAGCTTCTGCTGATAAGACCGCCAAGTGTCTCGTACGGACGGATGGGTGGAAGGAGAATCTTAGCTTGGATCACCCGGACTTTGTGCGTGATGTGGTGGTGTATGAAGCGGGTGGTTGGGTCGTGACAGCCTGTCGAGACGAGGAGGTGCGAGTATGGAATCGATCTGTAAGTTGTCCCCTTTAATCCCTTAGCTACCTTCATGCTCCAAGAGTATCAACGGGATGCTAACTAGTCTAGACTGGGGAACTTCATCACACCTTCTCGGGTCATTTTGAGGAAGTTACGGGCCTTGCTCTTGTTGGATCGACAGTTGTCAGCGTGGCCATCGATGGAACAGTTCGCCAGTGGTCTCTTCGACCCAATAATCTTCAACAAGCCATAGAAATGGCGAAGAATGGCCCCCAAAAGGAAGAAGAGCCAAAGGCGGAGACAATGCTCACAGAAGAAGAGGAGCGCGAATTGGCTGAGCTGATGGGTGATGATTAGGCCTTTGATTGATACCCACCCCCGCAAGTGTACATGACTCAGATACGTACAGCTTTATGAAAAGATTCTCATGATGTTCAATTCCTCTTTTCTAAATGGTCCACGATAACTATGTACTTTTCCGTCCTGGTTATACCACGTGACCTTCCTGATGCATCGATGACGCACATGGCCGATCTCCCGTGCCCCGAGGTCGAGTTGCGTTCCCCCACTTCTGGCTCTTCCCCCTCCCTCTGTGCGACATCGACTTGAGTCCTTCTCTGTATTGGCCCAGACCCTGGTTATTCTGACTGGACGTGGGGTAGTATCAGTCCGACTTATCCTATTCCGCATTCCGTTAGTTCAAGGCATCTGGTCCGCGGTACCTAAAAGTGACTTCGAGGTTCACGATTCTTGACTCTCGATTCTCTCCCCCCGTCCTCGAGTCCTCCCAGACAAACGTACAGTATGCAGGAACAACACGATATATCGGATGTGACCCCTGTATTGGTCAACCGCCTGAGCCAAAGCAGGTCACCTTATGTGAGATCGTCTGCATTGCCTTGGAGAGAGCCCAACGCTGACAATAGCTCTAAGGTACGCGGGCATATGAACAACCCGGTGGCTTGGCAGCTCTGGGATACGTCGGCAATCAACCTCGCCCAGAAGCACAATCGACTTATTTTCCTCAGCATTGGATATTCCGCTTGCCATTGTATGCACCGCAGCGCCTCTTTGCAAATTTCATCAACCCCTACTAAATCAAGAGCTAACGGTCCTCAGGGTGCCACGTCATGGAAAAGGAATCATTCATGTCCCCGGAGGTTGCTGCTCTTCTCAACGAATCCTTCATTCCTATCAAAGTTGACAGAGAGGAGAGACCGGATATTGACGATATTTATATGAATTATGTGCAAGCCACCACTGGCTCCGGCGGTTGGCCCTTGAATGTCTTCCTCACCCCTGCCCTAGAACCCGTATTTGGAGGTACATATTGGCCAGGTCCCAACTCCGCAACACTACTAGGCCCAGAAACTACTGGTTTTGTGGAAATTTTGGAGAAACTGCGCGATGTTTGGCAGACACAACAACAACGCTGCTTGGAAAGTGCGAAGGATATCACCAAACAACTGCGTGAATTTGCTGAGGAAGGCACTCACTCACAACATGGAGAGCGAGATGATGACGAAGATCTTGACATCGAGCTTTTGGAAGAGGCCTATCAACACTTTGCCTCTCGTTATGATAGCATCAATGGCGGGTTTGGTCGCACACCTAAGTTCCCCACTCCATCAAACCTTACCTTCCTGCTTCGACTTGGTACATACCCCACCCAGGTAAAAGATATTGTTGGTCAAGATGAATGCGAGAAGGCGACTGCCATGGCAGTCACGACCTTGGTGAACATGGCACGTGGCGGAATTCGGGATCACATCGGCCACGGCTTCGCTCGGTACAGTGTGACGGCCGACTGGAGCTTGCCTCATTTTGAAAAGATGTTGCATGACCAGGCACAGCTTTTGGATGCCTACGTTGAAGGCTTTCGCCTGACCCATGATCCCGAATTGCTAGGTGCAGTCTACGATCTGGTAGCTTACATGACTGGTATAACTTTGCAGTCCCCCACCGGTGGATTCTTTTCATCTGAAGACGCAGACAGTTTCCCAACTCCAAATGATACGGAAAAGCGAGAAGGTGCCTTCTATGTATGGTCCTTGAAGGAACTCACTCAAGTCCTCGGTACCCGAGACGCACCCGTCTGCGCCCGTCATTGGGGTGTACTACCTGACGGGAATGTTGCGGCTGAATACGACCCGCACGATGAGTTCATGAACCAGAACGTGCTGTCAATCCGTGCCACACCGAGCAAGCTAGCCAAAGAATTCGGCCTTGGGGAAGACGAGGTAGTCAAAATGATCAAAGGTGGAAAGCAAAAGTTACATGACCACCGTGAGAAAACTCGAGGACGGCCAGATCTAGACGATAAGATAATAGTGGGCTGGAATGGATTGGCGATCGGCGCACTCGCCAAATGCAGTGTTCTCTTTGCGGAAATTGAGAGTTCCAAGGCTGTTCAATGTCGGGAAGCTGCTGCACGCGCAATCAGCTTTATCAAAGACAATCTATTTGACAAGCCCACGGGTCAGCTGTGGCGCATCTATCGCGATGGTAGCCGGGGTGAGACCCCTGGCTTTGCTGATGACTACGCCTACCTGACCAGTGGTCTGCTGGATATGTATGAAGCTACCTTTGATGACAGCTACCTACAATTCGCCGAGCGGCTGCAAAGTAAGAAACTTAATCCATTCCCACCCTCCCTTGCGATGTGCATTGGAAGACTGACACAGACCACAGAATACCTCAACGAATATTTCCTCGCCAAGGCCGGCTCCACGCCTGCTGGCTACTATAATACACCTTCTAGCATGACCCCTGGCATGCCAGGCCCACTCTTCCGATTGAAGACCGGCACAGAGTCTGCGACACCGTCTGTCAACGGCGTGATCGCCCGTAACTTGTTACGCTTGGCCGCCCTACTGAACGACGACACCTACCGTACCCTTGCTCGACAGACTTGCAACTCGTTCGCGGTCGAGATCATGCAGCACCCTTTCCTCTTTGTTGGGTTATTGGATGTGATTGTGGGCCTCCAGATTGGGACACGGACAATCACAGGTGTTTTTGGAACAGCAGACATTAGCAAGGAACCGGTTCCACGCGACAGCCTGCTCGACCGGCGAGACGAACCCGTTGCAGCGCGTGACCTGCTCTCACGACGGGTTCGATCAGAAGCCGGGACTAGGTTTGGCTCGTCAACTGTTGTTACCTCCTTAGTCGACGTGCGGCCCTCTCATACAAAAGACTTTGTGGGCAACCAATCGTTCTGGTTGAAAGGGCGCAATCCGTTATACAAAGATTTGGACAAGGCCGACCCGCCGAAGAATTATTTGTCGATATGTGAGACTGGGACATGTCGAATTGTGGATCTGTAGAGAATAATTTTTGTCTTCGTTTTCCTTGCGCGGTCGAATTTTTTTTGTGGCGTTCTGGTGTAGATGTGTGTATTTGGGTCACCTTGGGTCTGATTGGGCGTCGCCAGTGGCAACTCGTGTCGGAGTTGACGCTGGGCTTGGGATCGGGGAACCGTTCGGAGATTTGGATTGCAAAATCTACAGTACAAGGGTTCATCCATGGATATAGTCTAGATCTCATTTTAAATGGATTGTCTTATGAGCATTGATCGAAGGCGGCGAGTCTGGAAGACAGGACGGGAGAAGAGATGGCTTGTAGACACATTGACTTAGGTCAAGACAGTCTTGGTACGCTCGGGTTCCTGTACCGGACTAGCGGTACGAAGTCATACATCCTAGCGAAAGTGTGGTGGTCCTGCATCATTTGTTCCTGATGGCATATGGGACGTGGGATGTCAGGTGAAATTATCCAAGGATGGTGGCTGCTGTCATGTCCACACCGCCAAGTCTCCCAGATGTCGTGTACCACAGGACAGGACGGGAACCCAATCTGTCCAATTCCCAGACCCGAGTCATAGTGAGACAGATCGCCGGAGTTTGCGATGGCAATTTTTGTTCTTAAGAACAGCATGATTCAGCCCTGGAGTCCCCGGCTAGACCGGCTCGAACAGCTCATTTAGCTTGCCCATTCGGATCTGAATCGTCATGTCTGCTCAGTCATCTGGGGGCTGAAAGGCTGAAACAGACGGCCACGCCGAGTTAATCAATCTGAAAGAGCCAGGGTGGTGCAGGTGGGAAACCATTGGACCAGTCCGACAGGCCCGGCCAAAGCCAAGTTCCTTAGCGGCACCGCCGTTGTGGTGGATAATCTCCTCGCTGACCAGTCATTGGCCCGGTACGACTCTGAAACTTGGTGAACAAGGGGGTGTTGGCCCCTTGGCACACGAATTGCGAGAGCAATGCGATGGAGCCTGGATCCATTCGATCCCATCTATCTGTTCCGTCCGATCGTGGTTTCAGACACATTTCGCATCCTTGTACCAGACGCTGTCATGGCCAATTTGAACCATGATTGTGTTCATTCAGGGTCCATCCATGTACGCGCGGCAGCTAATGTCGCCCCTAAATGGAGGTGGAGCAACAACGCTAGTGGATGTGGATTCACAAAATTGAAGATCCGTCCAGGGGGGATACTGATATTTTCTTGTTGTCACATCTCCAGGTCGTACCCAGAGGCCACCGGTCCAGATGCCATGCCCAGACGCCAATGCCCCCCCCTCCAGACCGGAGAATAATTTGCACTTCATTTTGCCCAGCCTCTGTTCGGCCCTACAGAAGGGGACATGGCCAATCGTAGAGTGATTCTGGACGCGTTGGAATGTAGCATGTCCCACGCTTCAGAGTGGCGGGAAAGGGCAGTCTGGTATGTGTCGCGCGAGTCGGGGAGGTTGGAGACTTCACTTAGAACCCAATAAGTACGGAATTAAGGAACCTCAAACTGCTGTGTTCATGACTAGAAATCTCGACCTTGGTTAATCTAATCTCAATCAAGCCATTGAATCATTTGAGTCCCTTTGATCCGCCTCATTAACTCATTAATTAAACAAGGCCTTACAGTGCCTTGGATCGGGACCCACTCTCCACTCTCCCCTTTCTCATCATCTCCTCTCCCCTTCTACATTTACTTACTCCTCCCCTTCTCCTCCCACGCTTTCTTCCCCATCCGTCCCGCCGTCCATCGTCTTCTTCCCTCATTGAGAGAAGTGGTGCTTCGGCCTGTCATTCCTTTTTGATCCAAAGCGTCATACACACTCTTTACGTCCTGCCACAGTCGATCTGTGGTTTGTTGACCCTTCCAACTCTATCAACGCCGACTTCCTGGGGAAGTTCTGATTTGTCGCATTTTTGTTCTCTCGATTTGTTCGATCTGTGATCAGTTTCTATCCCGCTATGCGTTCGACTCTGTTCCTTGCTGCCCTGGCAGCTGGGGCCGCCCATGCCTATGAGAAGCGTGTCTATGTGACCGACTGGACCACCGTCACCGTTACGAAGACCGTCACTGCGCCCGCCGTCACCGAAACTGTTACCCCCGCTCAGCAGGTCCAGATCGCCGAGACTGTGGTCACCACCTCGACTCAGGCTCCTGCCCCCGTTGCGGAGACTACTTCCTCAGCCTCGCTGACCAAGAAGACCACCGAGGTTGTCCCCGCCGTGCCTGCCACCACTCAGGCCGCTCAAGGCCAGCAAGAGCCTGCCGGCTACTCGTTCTCTACCGCCTCGGCCTCTACCTTTGAGGCTACCTCGTCTGCCTCATCCACTCTGCAGGCCCAGCCCACGCCGGCCTCGTCAACTACGCAGGCCGCCGCCGCCGCCGCCTCCTCCACCACCTCCGGGGAGACCTCCACCGACCCCAACTATCCCTCTGAGTCTTACCAGCAAGCCGTTCTGTATAACCACAACGTTCACCGTAGCAACCACTCGGTCTCTTCCGTTGACTGGAAGCTTGCGCTCTGGGAGAGCGCATGGGAGCTGGCTGACCACTGTGTCTATGAGCATAACACGTAAGTATTACTCACAGGCATCACAATGCGTACAATTGAGTACCAAAGTACTGACATTCAATTTCCTAACAGTACAATTGTAAAGGGAGGCATTGATTCCTATGGCCAGAACATCGGTTATGGTGTCGCAGAAGACAAGGTTGGCGAGATGATCAGCAACTTGATGTACAACGGCGAGATTGGTTACTACCCTACCCCCTACGGTGCCGCTTCTCCCGATATGGCCCAATTCGACAAGTGGGGACACTTTTCGCAAATTGTCTGGAAGGGTACCACCCACGTCGCCTGCGCGACCAAGACGTGCTCGGGCCTTGGCAACGTGGACTCCGACCCTACTCAGGAAATTCCCTTCACTGTCTGCAACTACTATCCCGCCGGTAACGTCGATCAGGAGTATGGCAGCAATGTTCTCGCGCCTGGAGACGCGGCGACCTACACTGTCTAAGACTTGTCTCCGATTCTACCGTGGCAAGGAGATGACCTGGAATCTACGGGAGTTACTACACCCCAGTTCTAGCACCCGTCAATGCCCTGTGAAGCCACCGACATACTTGCATTCTTTGAATCTTGTGTTACCTTATCTTGTTTTCTTCTTCTCCATACTTGAATGTCCAACCCGATTCGGCCGGGACTCTGCCGGGTAGGCATCGGCATCGGGCCCATCTGCCCTTGAAGTCGACAGTGGGTCTCTTTTTTCACTTCTGTCGAGTCGAGGTCCCTGTATCTACGCCAGAGGTGCCCTTTGTTTACTTGCCCTTCCTTGGGAGAGGGACATGCGGGTACCCATTTTCAATTGTGAATATTTCTCTTTGACTTGATGTCCCCTAGCGTTCAATGGCCTCCTTACCTGTGGATACAAAAATACGGTCCAATGTGATTTCCCAATACTTAAAAGAACTCCGACCATAGTCCCTTGCTGATATAAAGTCACGTGCCACGTAGCTCCCCCCACACTTTCCCTTTTTGTTTCCTTTGGCCCGAGACGTCATTTCCCCCACGACCGATTTGCACCTGCCACCTGCCTTGGGTACGAGTCACGACTAACTCTTCCCTAGTGCTATAGCTGCATCATCATTATCATCACCATCACCACACACCTTCTTACCTTCGCACCTGCTATCCTATTATCTGCAACATGCAGCCCACTCGTACCTGAAGATACCCACCGATCTTCCCGAGCCGAGAATACTGCGCCCAGATAACAAACAACTCGGTTTCTGAATTAGCTCGGGTGAGTTACCCCGAGCCTGACCGAGACTGGGCATTTTCTTATACCCCACCACCTGTCATATGCCCTTCATCAGCATAACCACCACCATCTACCACTCTGAAATATTCTCAAATCTTGCCTTGAAGACAAAATCTTCGTGGTCCGCGATCTCACAACCCAACTAATCGGTTCGGTCGGGGTCCCGGCTTGGCTGAAATCATCTAACCTTACGCTTCTAGGCCTCATCCGTTCCTCCGGCGCTATCCCCCGCGGGCTGTCAACCCACATCCCATTCTTTTCCATCGCTTGTCGGTAAGTCCTTTACTCCGTGAACAGCTAGCTCCCTTCAATCCGAGACTGCTCCACCAATCCGCAGCGCGGGGTTACCCTAGTGTACCGCTGCGGACTATACCCTATATATGATTGTCCTACTCACCCATGCAACCCGTTTCTGTACTGTGCTTGCTTTCCCTTTTGACTTGCGATTTCACACCTTATCGCTATCATCCTTTCTCAATGAGCTAGCCTCAATGCCACCTTACTGCTTGCAAGACTGTCACTACTTTTACCGCACCGCTTTGCGTCTTCTATCAATTCCAACTTGCCTCGCTAGCCGCTACGGCTGATTTGGAATATCACCCGCTAACATCATGTCCTACTCATCAACGGCAGTCCGTTTCTTCACTTCTCCTAAACCACTGGGGGTTGCAATGAGCTCCGATACCACAAAGCAGCCGGGTTCCGAGCCCCAAGGTCACACGGTCGTGAGACCCACTGAGCATGCTGGGGGCGAGCCGGTCGAACCACACACGCCAAAGGGACAAGGCTTAACCTTTGCGAACCAAGACTCACTCCCAAAACTACCGATTCCTGACTTGGAGGATACATGTCGCCGCCATCTCGATGCGCTGGTCGCGTTGCAAACACCCCGCGAACATGAGGATTCAAAGGCAGCCGTGGAGGACTTTTTGAAAACGGATGGTCCGTTGCTACAAGAGCGGCTACGGAACTATGCTTCCTCCAAAACGAGCTTCATCGAACAATTCTGGTATGACTCTTACTTGAATTTCGATAGTTCCGTTGTCTTGAACCTCAATCCTTTTTTTCTACTGGAAGACGATCCCACTCCGGCTCGTAATCACCAGGTGACTCGAGCTGCGTCGTTGGTTGTTTCCGCTCTTGCATTTGTTCGTGCGGTGAGAAGAGAAGAACTACCCCCAGACACGGTGCGAGGGACACCACTCTGCATGTACCAATATTCCCGGCTGTTTGGAACGGCTCGCCTTCCAACTGACAATGGCTGCGTTATCAGCCAAGACCCTACAGCAAAGCATATCGTCGTCATGTGCCGTGGGCAGTTTTACTGGTTCGATGTCCTTGATGATAACAGTGACTTGATCATGACTGAGAAGGATATCTCACTCAATTTGCATGCTATCATCGAGGATGCCGCAGAGACTCCAGTCCAGGAAGCTGCCAAGGGTGCTTTGGGGGTCCTTAGTACAGAGAACCGCAAAGTGTGGTCGGGACTGCGCGATATAATGACCAAGGATCCGGCCTCGAACAACGCCGAATGCCTCAACATCGTCGATACCGCTCTTTTCATGTTGTGTCTTGATGACACGGAACCTTCGACCACTGCAGAGCTTTGTGCCAATATGCTTTGCGGTACAAGTGAAGTGATTAAGGGGGTGCAGGTCGGTACATGCACCAACCGCTGGTACGACAAGCTGCAGATAATAGTTTGTAATAATGGTAGCGCTGGTATCAACTTCGAACATACTGGCGTTGACGGGCATACTGTTTTGCGTTTCGCCAGTGATGTCTACACTGACACCATTCTCCGTTTCGCGAAAACTATTAACGGTCAAGCACCAAGTCTATGGGCAACAAGCAGCCCAGATCCAGCCAAGCGTGATCCTCGCAGCTTCGGAAATGTCAGCACTACCCCCCGCAAACTTGAATGGGACATGACCCCTGAACTCAATATTGCCCTTCGTTTTGCCGAGTCACATCTCTCCGATCTCCTCTACCAACACGAGTTCCAAGTCCTTGACTTCGAAGGCTATGGAAAGAATTTCATCACTTCAATGGGCTTCTCCCCGGATGCCTTCGTGCAGATGGCTTTCCAAGCTGCCTATTACGGCCTCTATGGCCGAGTTGAAAACACCTATGAACCCGCCATGACCAAAGTCTTCCTCCACGGCCGCACCGAAGCTGTTCGCACTGTCACTCCCGAAACCTCTGAATTTGTCAAGACTTTCTGGGGTGAGAATCCTGCTGAAGCCAAGATTGATGCCCTACGCGCCGCAGCTCAGCGTCACACCGCTATCACGAAGGATTGCTCCAAAGGTCAAGGGCAGGACCGCCATCTCTATGCGCTTTATTGTCTCTGGCAACGTTCCTTTGACGAGGGGTTCTTCCAGGATTCTACCTCCACGGGTGGGTACTCCAGTCCCAGCGAAGGGCTCGACTCGCCTATTTCCCAGCCCTCTGAAGATGGCCTCTCTTCCCCAAACGGTAGTAGTATCCGCGCAATGCGTAGCGTGACGCCGCCCACACCGGCTATCTTTAGCGACCCGGGCTGGGATAAGATTAACAACACCGTTTTGTCAACTTCGAACTGCGGAAACCCGTGTCTGCGTCATTTTGGGTTTGGCCCTACCTCCGCTGATGGCTTCGGTATCGGTTACATTATCAAAGATGATTCGATTTCCTTCTGTGCGTCGTCGAAGCACAGACAAACCTCCCGCCTCATGCAAACCCTTGAATCATACTTGCTCGAAATTCGGAAACTTCTCCGTGCGACGAATCGCAAGACTACTAGTCCGAGGACAAGTCGTGCACGCGAGACAGAGGCGTTTGCGGAAAGGCTACAGAGCGAATCGATGCGTCGGGGACGTATTGTACGCCCTGGCACGGGTGGAGCAGATACGCCTACTACGACTACGGACAGTGCGGAGATTGAGGACGACGGCATGGGTGGATGTGAGTTCCCTTTACTTGCTGAGGTAGTGGATAGTTTCCAAGGAATTTATGCTAACTCTCCATGTCTAGATGGTTTCTTTGATGCCGGCATGCTTCTACATGCGTTGAAGGGCATTAATGCGGAGCGGGAGCAAAGGGGCGAGAGAACAGAGAGGAAGAAATTCGTTGGAAAGAAGCTTAATTTAAACGAATACTAAAGAGCAGATTTGACGTCGTGAATTAAGGACCCTCTAATAGGAATAAATGCTTTCTATCTACAAATGATGTTCCTTGAAATAGCACACTCACGTGTTAGGAGTCATAGAACATGGGCTATAGAACCATATAATGAAGTACAATAAAACCTGCGATGGAGCAGTATGCATGTAGGCTGGCATTGGTGATGGTTACACAAGTACAAATGGGTGCGACGTGAATTGAGATGCGGCGAATGTAGCGAGCTCGAGGCAATAATTACGAAAATTGGTACACATCTCTTCTCTAGAATTGGTCAAATATCAAGGTATTGTGATTCTATTACATAAATATCAACCCCAGCGAAAGATGTGGGTAGATGTAGCAATTGCCGATCGCCTCGAAGTGTGGAGAACTCCGAGACCGGATAGCCGACTTGGAGGGAAATAGCCGTCTTCAACCTGTCCAGTTCCTCCGCCTCAACTCGAAAAGGCATGAAGACTGACCACTGTAAATAGCGGATTCTTTTCTTTTGAGCGTTATCCGCAGGTCGATATCCACTTCATTGCCCACCCTTTATGGCTATGTGATTCCCCAGACGCGCGCCCCAGTTGTGCTGCGCCAGGCCCTTCTCGACTTCCCCGCGCTCGGCGAGATATGCGGATACACTGCCGAACTTGAAGATTGGAGCGCACACCCGTGTTCTGTTCCAGGGATTCACAGGTGAGTTGTTTTCGAAGCCATGATATGGCATTTGTTCATGCCAATGTTAAACACCTGTCCAGGACGACAAGCAACTGCCAATGTCAAAGAGTCGTTGGAATGGGGCACTAATATTGTTGGCGGTGTCAAGCCCGGCGTTGAAGGTGAACATTTGGGGCTTCCTGTTTTCCCCTCCGTGAAAGTGGTATGTGTACTGCCCTGAAATGGCATGAGCTAGGACCTGTGCAGAATTGGTACTAATAAATACCCCTTTGGTCCCTTCTTGTAGGCGCAAGAAAAGTCCAAACCAGATGCTTCCGCGATTTATGTCCCGGGAAACCAGACAGCACAAGCCATTGAAGAGGCAATCGAAGCTGAGATCCCCCTCGTCGTGGCCGTGGCTGAACACGTCCCTATCCATGATATTATGCGGGTAGGTCTGCTGCAATGACTATAGTTCATCTCCATCTTCATCGGGAGTCAACACTAATTTGGAATGGCAGATTCATTCCATGCTGCAAACCCAATCAAAGACCCGTCTGGTTGGTGCAAATTGCCCCGGAATAATATCTGCAATTGGCAAGTGTCGCATTGGCTTCCAGCCTCTTCCTTGCTTTGCCCCAGGCAATATTGGCATCGTAGCCAAGTCAGGGACCCTGAGCTATGAAACTGTGGCATCGACGACCCGAGCTGGTCTCGGTCAAAGTCTCTGTATTAGTATGGGTGGCGATGTTCTGGCAGGTACGAACTTCGTCGATGCGCTGAAGATTTTTGAGCACGATGATGACACGCATGGAATCATCTTGGTTGGTGAGATCGGTGGCACTGCCGAGATGGATGCTGCGGAATGGATCAAAGATTATCGGCAACGAACTGCCAGTCCCAAGTACGATGGTCTCATTCCCTTTCAAGAAGTCGATTACTAACAAAATTAGGCCCATCATGGCTCTCGTTGGAGGGTTGGAGGCACCTGCTGGTCGAATCATGGGACATGCTGGCGCCTGGGTGGCCCCTGGAGAGCCCGATGGACAGACCAAATATCAAGCACTAGAACGGGCTGGTGCTGTTATGGTGAACCACCCGGAGAAGTTCGGCGAGGGGATGAAGACTTTGCTGGGTGGTGTTGCTAGTCGGCCAAGTGCTGGTGTGAGTAGAAAAGCATAACCCCGATATCAGTTTACAGATGGCAGTTACTAACAAGCTTAGAATATTTTGGGGGCTGCCTCCCAGAAACGTGGTTTTCACACTGCGAGGCGCGTCTCCGCTGCTTCAAGACCGGCGGTCCAGCAGAAGCGAAGCTTGTATATCAAACAATTTCAGGCATTCGACATCTTGAAGGAGAGAAATGTTCTCGTCAATGGATCACCTTATAAGTCCGACGCATCTATCTCCATCTCAGTTGACCGAACGAGTCTTTCACCGTGCATCGTTGCTTCTCCAACCGCTGAATTTGATCCAGCTCAATCTCGTCGATTTCCCTTCAGCTACTCGGTGAGCAGTTTCGAGGGTACAGGCATTATTAGGGAAGTGACTTCTCAACTGGGACTTCCTGCATCGGCACAGGGTAAAGTGGCTGGTTTGGTCCAGGCTCTGTGGAGTATCTTCAAGGAGAAAGAAGCTTTCGTGCTGGAAACACAGATCGGAACAGCAGCCAACGGAACCCTTGAGGTCCACAGCGCGAAATTTGGGTTCGATGATGCCGCTTTTCGTAGCTCAGGTCGTCAAGAAGATATCCACTGCTTGCGAAACACTGCTGAGGAGGTTCCAGAAGAAGTTGAGGCCGAGAAGGATGGCATCGTCTTGATCAAGTAAGATACAAACCCTCTCGCACGGCTCGTTTCGGCGATTCACTTGATGCTAACTTTGACAGGCTGGAAGGAGAAGGTAGTATTGGCACGCTAGTTAACGGGGCCGGTCTCGCCATGAACACAGTCGATGCACTTACAATCCACGGCGGTCACTGCGCGAACTTCCTCGATACCGGCGGCAAAGCCACGACAGACACTGTCAGATCTTCTTTCCGGGTAATCTGCTCAGACCCACGCGTGAAAGCCATATTTGTGAATATCTTTGGTGGGCTGACGCGCTGTGATATGATCGCTGAGGGGATTATCCTTGCCTTCCGAGACCTTAATATGCAGGTACCCGTTGTGGTGCGGCTGCGTGGAACAAACGAAGAACTTGGCCAAAAGATGGTAAGTTAATACATTCTGGTCTCAAAGCTTTGTGATTTCCCATACTAATCTAAGTCCCGGTAGATTGCCGAAAGTGGACTTCCTTTGCATGCTTTTGACGGCTTCGAGGAGGCGGCTAAAAAGGTCATTTCGCTTGCGCAGTAGTAGTGCTGAGGCTTTGCATCATTGTAGATAGAATCAAATAGCCAACAGATATAGAGATTCCAATAAACATCCATCGATTGAAGAGAAGACATTCTAGTTTCGGCCATCAGGTTACTCTATAGTGTTTTTCCCAGTCATTTGATACTTCTAGACAGTTTCCGCCACGCTGGATCATATCTTTCTTCTGGTAGGGCTATTATTGTTATTGTATTCCAGGAAGTCTTTTGTTTCTGTCTTGAACTGTCTCGCTGCGCTTTGTTTTTATCTATATCATCAAAGGCATCTTGTTTTCCAAGGTTCTATTATGCTCTACGCTAGAGAAAATCCGATATTGGGCAATGGTGTACATAGATCGATCTCGCCCTTAAATAGACCCAAGGTCCTCCCAGTTGAGGAAAATATCTGTTTTGAGCTATCCTCTATACGATATAGTTACTAGTGCTGTTCAATTGCACGGTTTACTTCCACGATGGATCACAAAAAAGAAACGTACGCCTTGCAGTTCAGGGACGGAGCTAGACTACAGCGCTGGATTGAAGATCCGAATGTCCCAGGCTGCTACATCCCCAGGGCTACGAGTACTCTTCAAACTTTAATCGAGACCTACGACATCCTTGAACAGGTCGGTCCTGTTTTTGAGAAGGAACTCCCTGGTAAATCTATGCGTTACTCCGACCAAGACTCCATGAATCTGGAGCTGAGGTATCTTAGTATTAGTGGGATGGCTTGGGATGGATCTATAGGACTCGATTTCATCGTCATGGACTATATCGTAGGTTCCCACGATGCACCATATATTTCCGAGATCACGAAGGCCCTTTATGAGAGGCACTTCGCCCTCGACGGACTGAAGCATATCTTCTTTACCACGATTGTGAATAAGAAGACGTGCAAATGCATCAAGAAAGACATCCAGCCTGGTCATCTCACTTGGCCAGTTTTCAGCAAACAGGTCTGGGATTTCGATACGCACGAGTATAAAGCCTTACTTGGAACTCCTCTCGGTAAAGTAGTTGCAGCCTTTGTACTGGGTGCATTTGAACGAGGCACCCGGCGTATTAGGAACATAGCTACCTGGGCGGATGATCAGCGCAGTCCAACTATGAGATTCGATCTCGAGACTATTTGAAGGTCTTGAGGATCTGGGGACTTTTTTCGTGAGATGGAGGAATGGAGAATGAAAGATTTTGTCAAGGTACTTTCAGAAGAAGAGAACTTCGAGGGATGCATTTTACGAAGAATATTTCTAGGCAACGTAGATGTGATTATTAGAGACCACTCCTTCCAGGATTTAGAGTAAGTTCGATAGTTAACCAGTAGTTATGGGTTTGCGACCTACATGTAAGAATGTAGTATTGTTGTTTAATCCGAGTCGGAGGCGACATGCATGATGACAGTCTTGAAATATCTTGAAAATTTATATAAGTCTTCAACTTTTCTACTTCTATTTTAAGAATGAAAGAGAAGAATATATATGTATATATGTACATGTATATACTGTAGATATGACCGGGATTGAACCAATGTGACTGAATCAAACTTTGGGCTTGGCAAAAAGCCGACGAACCTGGTCAGCGCTGACGACCACATGCGCATGCACGGATCACCGCTAGCTTCAGCTTTCCCTCCCCACGAATCCCCTCCTTTGAGACCCTAACTGATCCATAAGTCTTTCACTCACTCCAACCTTGTCTATAATCCACAATGCCTTCGCCCAGTCCCGACAACGGTGCCGGGCCGGCGCCCAACTTCCCTACCGATCCGTCCGAGTTCGATCGCGACCCACGCATCTCATTCTCCAAGCTCGATAACAAGTTCATACTCGAGACAGATGATGGACAAGAGTTCGAGTATGACTCCGCAATCAAGCGATGGGTTCAATCGGTATGTCTCGCCGCTCTTCGGCTGTGCGCGCTTCGCTCCTAGCGTGAGGCGCAACTTGCGACAAGGGCAGAACTGGAGCACAGGATACTAACACATTTTTGCTTTAGGTGGACGAGGAACTACTGCGCCAGCAACAAGAAGCATACAAAGTCGCAGGAATGGATGACGAGCAAATAAACCACCCCCGCGACCGAAAGAAGCGGAAGCAACAAGATGATGTGAGCTGTCTACCGCCGTATCCGAAAGTCAGCGCTGACCTCGAGCCTCCCCAATCCTAGCCCAATTCGCAGAAACCAAAGAAGCAGCGCGTCAACACTGCAGTTTTCGTCACCTCAATCCCACTGGAAGTCGAATTTGACGAGATTCGAGATGTCTTCTCAAAATGCGGTGTCATCGCTGAGGAAATTGATAGTGGTCGCCCGCGAATCAAGATGTATAACGATGATGATGGAAAATTCAAGGGCGAGGCATTGGTGGTGTACTTCCGGCCGGAATCCGTTAACTTGGCAATTCAGATGCTGGATGAGACAGACTTCCGTCTCGGACAGCAGGGGCCGCTTGGTCCTATGAGAGTGCAGGCCGCCGACTTCTCCTTCAAGAGTCAACAGGATGCTCCCCCCAAGACGAATATGCGTGATAAACGGAAGATCATCGAGCGCACTCAAAAGTTAAATAGGTATATATCCCCACCCGGCGTGGTTTTACGGTCGTCCTTCGTCTGCTAACTTTTCCACAGCAAACTTGCCGATTGGGACGACGATGATCCTTCAACATTGCCCGAGACGAACTCACGGTTCGAGAAGGTTGTTATCTTAAAACATATGTTTACTTTGCAGGAATTAGAGGTTTGTACATTGCCAAATACCGAATCAAAATCAAAATCGACTATGTCACTAACAAACAACTCTGAGCTATAGGAGGACACTGCTGCGATTTTAGATATCAAAGAAGACATTCGCGATGAATGCTCTAAAATTGGAGAAGTGACCAATGTTGTACTTTTCGACAAGGAACCGGAGGGTGTTGTTAGTGTCCGATTTGCTGACCCAGAAGCTGCCCGACAATGCGTCAAGACTATGGACGGTCGGTGGTTCGGCGGTACTCAAGTGGTGGCCTATATCCCGGAAGGACGTGAGAAGTTTAAAAAGACCAATGAGCGACGAGCTGCTCTAGAGGATATGGCGGAGCGGGGCATCGATGCGGAGGATGAGGATGAAGAGCAACGGTTGGATGAGTTCGGAACCTGGTTGGAGAGCTCCAAGGTGGTTGAGAATACTGCCAAATAATCCACCCCAGTCCCGGGCGCATCCAGTCAATACTTGTAATAAGAGTCATCTATGTAATTTTGCCATTCTATGTACTCTATGAACCTCTGCATCATGCCATACTGGACCGTACTATATGCTTACTTAATTGTTTATGGCCCATTTTGTGGTTCGCACCTGCCGGGCGAACGCGGCGTGGTCCCGTGATTGCACTAGGCTGAATCGGGCCAGGCCCCCTCCCCCCTGAAGCGCCAAAGTTGTTGTTGATCCCCACGCACACACACCGCTCCCATCTCTTCTCCTTTCCCATCTCCCTGGACTTCAGGTCACTTTCTTCTATTTCTCTCGTCCTCTTTCCCTGATACCAAAGACCCTCCCATCAGACACCATGCGTGAGATTGTACGTCCCCCTCCTCCCGAATTCGACGCGTCTTTGTTGTCTTACCCCTGAACGAACCCCCACTTGTTCATCCTGCTAACTTGAGCTTTTTCCCAACATCTAGGTTCACCTTCAGACCGGCCAGTGTGTAAGTGCACCTTCGAACAAAAACAATTCCCTCGCTCGGGAGAATACAATCTGTATGATGGTTCGAGAGAAGACTAAATAAAATGTGGGGGTATATAGGGTAACCAAATTGGTGCCGCTTTCTGGTACGTGCTGCGAACCTTGGAGCATCAATTGTGGCATACACGGAATAATATACTAATCAATTAAACAGGCAAAACATTGCCGGTGAGCACGGCCTTGATGGCGATGGCCAGTGAGTTCCTCCGACGAAGTTTTGATTTTCGAGAATGGCGGTCTGATATTTTTGGGCAGCTACAACGGTACTTCCGACCTCCAGCTGGAGCGTATGAACGTCTACTTCACCCACGTAAGTGATACCTACTTCAATTCCACCAGCAATATTCATCTAATGAGTTGTTCTTCTCCTTTTCAATAGGCTTCCGGTGACAAGTATGTTCCCCGTGCCGTTCTGGTCGATCTGGAGCCCGGTACCATGGACGCTGTCCGTGCCGGTCCCTTCGGCAAGCTTTTCCGTCCCGACAACTTCGTCTTCGGCCAGTCTGGTGCTGGTAACAACTGGGCCAAGGGTCACTACACCGAGGGTGCTGAGCTCGTCGACCAGGTCGTCGATGTTGTCCGCCGTGAGGCCGAGGCTTGCGACTGCCTCCAAGGTTTCCAGATCACCCACTCCCTGGGTGGTGGTACCGGTGCCGGTATGGGTACACTGCTGATCTCCAAGATCCGTGAGGAGTTCCCCGACCGTATGATGGCCACCTTCTCCGTTGTCCCCTCGCCCAAGGTTTCGGACACCGTTGTTGAGCCCTACAACGCCACCCTCTCCGTTCACCAGCTGGTTGAGCACTCCGACGAGACCTTCTGTATTGACAACGAGGTATGTATATATCTATTCTGGAGCTTGTCTGGGGACAGCTGAAGACTCACAAACATTATTCTAGGCCCTGTACGACATTTGCTTGCGCACCCTGAAGCTGTCTCAGCCCTCCTACGGTGACCTGAACCACCTGGTCTCTGCCGTCATGTCCGGTGTCACCACCTCCCTCCGTTTCCCCGGCCAGCTCAACTCCGACCTCCGCAAGCTGGCTGTCAACATGGTTCCCTTCCCTCGTCTTCACTTCTTCATGGTCGGCTTTGCTCCTCTGACCAGCCGCAACGCCAATGCCTACCGCCAGGTCAGCGTTCCCGAGCTGACCCAGCAGATGTTCGACCCCAAGAACATGATGGCTGCCTCTGACTTCCGTAACGGTCGTTACCTGACTTGCTCTGCTCTGTTCCGCGGTAAGGTCTCCATGAAGGAGGTCGAGGACCAGATGCGCACCATCCAGACCAAGAACCAGAGCTACTTCGTCGAGTGGATCCCCAACAACGTCCAGACTGCCCTGTGCTCCGTTCCTCCCCGCGGCCTGCGCATGTCCTCCACCTTCGTCGGTAACAGCACCTCCATCCAGGAGCTGTTCAAGCGTGTCGGTGACCAGTTCACTGCCATGTTCCGTCGCAAGGCTTTCTTGCACTGGTACACTGGTGAGGGTATGGACGAGATGGAGTTCACTGAGGCTGAGAGCAACATGAACGATCTGGTCTCCGAGTACCAGCAATACCAGGACGCCTCCATCTCTGAGGGCGAGGAGGAGTACCTTGCCGAGGAGGGTGCCCTCGAGGATGAGGTTTAAATGCAGCCTCGCACTGATCTCTGGCTTTGAGATTTGCTCGCAGTAATACCCTTGCTCAGCCTACATTCTCTATCCTTCGGGCCGGCTTCTCGGGCCTCGGCCGCAAACCCAAGTATTTTTGTTTGAGCGCTCCTAATTTACCCTTTATTCTGTCTATTTTCCTGTCTGTCGGTCTTTGGTGGTTTCAGATTACCGGGCCAGAATAGCAAGCACATACTGGAAAAGCAATTGACGAAATGACTTTACTTCGGTCCAAGTTGACCAGCAAGATAAAAGACGTGTCTATCGAAAAAGCTATGATTTTTCTAGTATTAACGGCCTACCGTCGGCCCCGACGTAAACTTTAGCTTTTGCAAGTAGCAATTTTCTCAGCACTCGTTTCATAAGCAGAGATCCTTGCTCATTCTCGTGACATTTCATTCTCTATACCCTGCTATTCAATTTCCCCTAGTATACAAAGCCTAGCTCTATAAGCTGAACCCAAAATCGAGTAAGAGTTCAATGCATGTTAGTAGCGTGGTAGTATTACTTCTATCCAACCCAAAAAGCCTACCCCCGTAACCCACCTTTCCCTCTGGTCGTCATTGATCAATTAGACCGTGAAATGCACTGGCAGGGCCAAGAGATATTCCTCGATACTGTTCAGTGGAATGGACACTTTCCTGTTCTGGATTCTCTCAGTTCTTCCATGGTCTCCTCCAGTTGTTTCCTTCCCTTTCCTTCAAAGTACTTGGGTCCAACGTCCTGAATATCATACCCTGAGGGATAATATTTGTTGCCCTCGTCTCCAGGGACGGGGCGGCCCAGGGCCCAGGTCAGCCAAGCCTCAGGACCCCAGCGGTTCCAGAAAGTTGGCTTGACATAATAAGGGGCAGCCTCCCATTTAGTCAAGTAGAAACGGCCGTTCTGGTCTGGTTCCTCTGTGAAAGACGAATAACGCAGGAAGTAGGGCCTTGGGAGCATCAGGTAACGAAGAAACAATTTTCGAATCGTCATCACGCTCGAGAATAGAGAAGCGAAGAAAGGAGTGGGAGGATCGTATCTGATGCTGAAAGTTAGTACAGGCAAACAAACAAGCCCGCATCACACCCCTGCTACCGATGATACACCCATCACTTACAGCATGGCTTTCCGGAGTCGGTCATCCATCATAAAGGAAACGAATTGCAGTCCAACAGGGTGTAGCATCTTCGGGAGCATATAAACCAATACAGCCGTCGTCTGATCTGCTGTCTCGCGGTTCTTCTTATCAGGAACCATACATTTCTCTTCGTAGGCCTCGCTCCACGCAGATATCTCATCAAGCCACTGGATACCGTCTTTGAATCCAGCCGTGCCGGAGGGCAGTGCGGAAAAGCCGATACCCAGCGCATCGCCGACACTCTTCCAGAAAGTGCCAATAGCACAGCGCTCGAGATCACTCAGGGTGCGCCATTCGTATTTGTTGATGAACCGAATAGGCTCCAGGGCAAAGAGTGCAAGTGTATAAAGCATGTCATCGTCGAGAATCTTGCCCGAGGCACGGTACCCGCTGTGCAGGAAACGCGTCCGGGCCAGCGAGATGTATGCACGCTGCGAGGTTGGGCTGTTCCCAACCATTTCCTGCACCAGGGCGCTAGTGTCGGTGTACCGCTTCAGTGAGGTCTCCGGGCTGGAGAACTGGCTAGTTTTGGTGAGAAGATGAGAGATGGTCGGTATTCCATATGTCTTGGGGTTCACAGTGAGTCTTGGCGCGTGGAAGTCAGAGGAGAGGGGGGCAAAACATCAACCTACCCTGAACAAGGCGAATTGCAGTGATTTGATGAA
Organism: Penicillium sp. S1701; assembly: GCA_023626415.1. Lineage (NCBI taxonomy): Eukaryota > Fungi > Ascomycota > Eurotiomycetes > Eurotiales > Aspergillaceae > Penicillium > Penicillium sp. S1701. The sequence continues at coordinate 1,117,304 of JAMAGY010000003.1, read as the reverse complement.
GATGAATGGAAACTCAAGCTGGGCGACGGCCTTTTGAATCTGAAAGGCGTCCTCATCGGTCATTCTGGCCATGTCCTCACGGGTTTTATAGGGGTAGTCCCGGTGTAGCTGGCGCAGGCGACGATATCGCAGGGCACCAGTGACAACAGGATATCCCACCAGCAGACCCAGAGCATAAGGAACCCATTGTTGTAGGGAAGAATCCAAGATCGCACGCGCGATCTCTGTCACCGGCTGGACCAGGAAGGTTTCGTTGTCCATGACTCCGATGGACGCAAGATCCAGCGATAGCTCAGGGTGAAGAAGATCTGGTAATCTGGTGGCGTACTGGTCGCCTTTTAAACCGGCCGACGCTATTGGGGGTGGCGCCACGCCTTTTTGTACTGTGCTTTATGCATGGGGCTCGGGAGAGAGGGGGAGGTCACACAGAAATCCAGGAGCTCTGATTGCTTGAGCTTTTAGAAAGATTGTCAAGACTTGGTGCAGTTCTTCACGCTAGAGTAATTAATGGTGGGTCTTGTACAGCATGGCGAGTTGCTCACTGGATCACAGCAGATCTAGCAATACAACATCTAACCTAACAGGGATAGCATCATTCCCTCATAACGCATTTCTTACAGTATAAGCATAACGACAACACCTCGTTCTTTTGATTTTGCGCTTATTGGTATCCTAGGCAAGAATAGTATCGGTCCATGTGCAGCATTTCCACCATCCCCATCATCCTCCCTCCTGCTCTTTTTTTTATTTTACAGGTTAAAGTTTCTTTCGGAAAGTTGATCTCTCACAGTATGGGACAAAAAGTATTTACTCCAAACTCTACCGGCCCAAGATCGCGGGGGATCTTCAATATGCCGCGGACCGGGGTTGTCGGTTTCATATGCGATCGAAAGACATCCGGCCATCCGAATATCTTGATTAACAATCATCTAGCGGCCATAGAATGACATTTCGAGCATTCGCAATGGTGGATATGCTAATGCTGTAAAACCCACTCCCATCCAGATCCCCAGATCGGACCCGTTAGCGAGCTGAGCTATGATGCCGCTATAGTAAGATTGGTTCTGTCGGGGATGATGCGTTAGTGTTCGGATCGCGATCTAGGGACTTCAAAGGAGCTCAAACTTACCATGCCGAGGATCGAACCGGCCCATCCGATCAAAAAGCTAATCCCGGCCGCAATCCCCTTGGGTAGTTTCTGGGGATTATTCCATGCAGACCAGTCATAGCCGCTTTTCCTGCGAAAGAACATATCCTCTTCCACCACAATCACAAGCCAAATCACAACCCAGTATCCAATCAGCGGCAAGAACCCCTTGAAGATTTCATACAGTGAGTTGCGCCCACCCATGGCACATGCTGTATAAATAATTGTGCTAAGAGTTGTGAAGACAGGCCGCGGGACTTTTTGAAAGAACCCGCCCAGCATTTGGAAGTTCATACCCATGGAATATGCACCGGGAGTGTTGTTAGCGACCAGGGCGAGCACATTAATCACAGCGCAGAATTTGCCAAATTCCCCGAGAGAATCATACGCCGTCATCAGGAGATCTCCAGGAGTGGTTGTTCCAGACTTGGCAGCATATGCAGGGGAGTTTGCCATCACTGTCCCTAACCCAATACCAAGAAGAAGCGTGATCGCTATTGCCTGGCCACCTCCGAGAACAGTCACGGCAAACGTTCTCCAGCGCTTGATATGAGCCGGATAATAGACATAGTAATCGGCAGCCAGCGGGGCCCAAGCGAGACCAACAGAAACACAGATAGAGAAGAAGGATACTCTCTTGGCATTCAAAATCGTCGGTGAGTCCTGCGAACGAGCGCTGAAGTCGAAGTGAGGTCCAGCAGACCCCAGCATTACACACAGAACGAGCAGTTGGGGGAGCCATGCAAATCTACACTTTGTTAGATTCGATGAAACAAAGCAGTTTTCTATAAAGTACTTACCGCTCATAGATCTGGAAGATGCGCATACCAAACATGGCCATTGTCCAGCTTGAAAATGCCACAACAGTTATTCCGATAAGAACGGAGAGATGCCCGCCAGATACCCTGGACAGGATTTGGCCTCCAACAACGCAGTTCACCATACTGTACCCAAGATTGGTGAAGACATTGAGTAAACAGCAGACTTTGCTAGGATAATATCCCATGAAATAACGAGCAACGATCTACCGAATCGGTTAACCAATGTGACGAATACAGTATCTTCAAAGGACTGACCAAGGTTCTGTTTCCACTTCTCGGTCCCCAGGTGCTCATATACCCCACAGTGGAAGCTCCCACCAAGTTCCCAAACACAGCACATAAAGCCGCATCCTTGAAACTGAGTTTCAGCACAAGTGTTCCCATCGATCCAACGATAATGTTGTTTGTGGCTAGTGCCATGCTAAACCACATCAGGTACATGTGCAATGTTGTGGATGCAGTCACTTGCTCGCGCTCCTCGGGGGGTACGCGCTCGATGCCCCGTGATTCAACATTTTTGAGGCTCGCAATCCATCTCTGCCATCTCGGCTGCGGCTTGGTATCGATTCCGGCATTGATAGCATCTGACGAGTCATTGTAAACTTCCAGCTGGCTCACACTGTGGAGGGAAGGTGATCCATGGGCCTTTTCAACATCGTCGGTCCTCATTATCAGGCTTTTCTTTGACGTATTGGGGTTGAGTATCGATAAAGTTCGAAGTCCACTATATCCGAATACTTCGAACCGACTGTCAGATCATCAACACTTTCAAGGCTCCTCTAGCTCAGTACACCCTGGGGCTATTGCACAAGATCGAGGTAAATTACCCCAATACTGGCGTGGAGATATACTCTCCAGGCCTATCAACAGTCGTTCCTGAGCCAAGGTGGAGAAAATCGCCAGAAAATAAAATATAATAGAATATATTCAAGTCCAGCAGGAACGGGGATGGCAGCCCCGGCATGATAGATATAGGGCAGATCTAAAAGCTAGTGCGCGTCCCTGTTACAGCGTAGGACCTGACATCACCCTGTGTCGGCGCTGGGTGTAACACCCACACCACTTGAATAGACATTCCTTAGCAAACAAGGACTGCAGACCCCTCTGGGAAGCTCATCCGCCACCCGAGCCAATAATCACGTCGGCATCCTCCCCCGCTCAGCCAAAATACTCAGTCATGAACTTTTCCGTGGATCCAGGACGTGGAGCAAAGAAGCTGCTAAGATCGCGGCTGGTGTTGATCTCTATCTGTGCGAAGTGGAACCTCCAAATCCCGTCGAAAGTTAATCGTGATATTGCATCAGTCTTCCAAGCCCACTACACAGTGTTATTCAGCGAGGGATAGACCCTCATGACCGCACCAGCAGAGAAGAAGGCGTTTCACAGTTAACACGACACTCCTGTGCATGATCTCCGCTCCATTTTCCGTAATGGGTGGGTCAGCATACTCTAAACCTCCGAAAATGCTCACCACTGGAATGTGGCCCACGCAAGGAGAAAGCTCCTCTGCACTTTGATACGGCAATCAGGTGTGGGGGAGACAGGATGAACAGTTGATCTGTTGGAGCTTTTCTTCTCTAACCAACGAGGTGGCTCAGAAATGTTGAGTTTTTTTCGCCGGGTCTATGCTCCTTTCTGCCGAGGATGATTCGCTACAGCTGTAGAGAGCAAAGATACGTATGAAGGGGTGAGCCGCAGAGAGAGGTCTTTTTATGTAAAATAATATAAGTTGCATCAGTCAGCTGACTATAAAGGATAAACACATTTAGCTCTTCACAATGCTCGGCTTTATGGTCATGCAGACCCAGTCATCCGGACTGATACTTACATTTTCCAAGAGCTGGTTATCAAATACATGATACAAAGCTTTGTATTTTAAAGATATTCCGAACCTTAGATTTTATTTTTAGCTATATTGATGTAGTCTAGTTACCTGCGTGCCCTTTCTACTTTCATGTCATCAATTAATAACGCGAAGCGAGCAAAATACCATAAACCCCTCTCTCCAATACACACTGCGAGAGTTATTTTAGAGATGAATAAATTGCCGTCGTAGTGGTGACACAATACACAAAACATCCCAAAAAGCTGGATTCAAGCTTTCGAACCCTCCTTTCCTGCCCCACATGTTCATCTGTTATGCGCATATCTTCGGACGATACAGGTTCTGCAGTTCCTGCATGCTCGGCAACACGCGGCCGTTGCTTGACCGGAAAGCACTTCCAGAGCTAAATGCCTATTTGATCTACCGGATGATCGACTGCACATCATTATCAATTACTTACCTCTGACTCCATCGACTTGTTCGAAATATGCATATCCGTTCAATATGCTCCGTATCCATACCAGAACTTCAGTTGGGATATCATTATGACCCCATCTTCGATTTTTTAAAGATCGGTACATTGTGCGTAGACTCCGGGGTCGAGTGCGTAATATAACCAAAAACGTCAAAATTGATGTGACTCAATTGGTTGTACTAGTAGCTTAACTTGCGAGATTTATAGAACAGACACGACATTACCATTGTAGGTTAGTCCTTTAAACTTCCTATGGTTGTATATTAAATAGAATGTAGTATATGTCGTTTATCATGTGATATGGTTCTTGTATTTTTATCAATCAGTGAATTTTCAATTGGCCGAGAATACCAGATTCATAGGGCTTGACATTCACAAGGCAGGTTTATAACTCGGGCACTCTTTCATTTCTTTCATATAATAGCTAGATAATTCCATCATATCTGCTCAAGAGTTTCCAGCCTGAAAACTAGTACTACTGATCTAGTTTCATCGAAGTTGAAGGATATACAACCGTGACAGAAAGGCCGGTTTATGATGCTGATCTAGTGAAATCTGTCAAGCTGAGAAACTTATCTGGCTAGCTCTCATTATTAAATCCTCGGTCTTTGCGTTGTTTGTTTCTCACTTTGCTGGCGATAAGGCTGATGGCCATTGTTGACCGCGCCACCCTCCCTGAGGGTCCGCAATCAGTTGACTTCCTCAGAAGGCAGAGCTGCCCGCCTTATTTCTTGAGTCCAGGAGTGAGGCTATTCATTGAACCACACCGTCCAAAATGCCTTCACCTTCTCCCTTTTCCACTCAAGCTCTCGCTCTCCGTCCACGCTCCACACTTTTCTCATCATGACTGCCAACGAAGAAGAACAGTGGCTCTCTCTAGGCATTCGCAACAGCTCCATGCGTTCCTCTATCATTTTCTCTCTTTTCAAAATAATGGAAGAGGCAAAGCTCTTACAGATGCATCTTGAAAGTCGTGAAATCCAGGACACCATACAAAAAGGTATTCTCTTTATCATGCGGAAATGCGTCAAGTGCAAAACCTCATGTTACGAGACCCAAATAATTGTCTATCATCACTGTCCAAACTAGCTGTTTGGTGCCAACAAAATCCCACCCGGCTCTGGGACTACTACAAAAGCACAGCAACTCACCTGCTCCATGATGAGGAAGTCATCCTCGTGGCCCCGGACTACAGGAAGTCAAGGGGGTTCCATCTCTCTGATTTCTTGTCCGACAAGCGTGGTCTTTATGCCGATAAGTCTGTCGACGGAAGATTCCTGGATTATTAAATGTTTGTGAATCAACTGGTGAGACTCTGCGGCTACAATCCATCTATCCATGATATTAGTCTGTGGCATGAAAAGCCCGAATCATCACAACCAGAGGATGCAAATGCTGTCAACGACTATGAATCCTGGATCTCAGCTATGATCGAAGAACAGAACGTATTGCAAGCTCAAGGTCACCGCTGGTGTTCCATGTCATCGAACTGAATACTACGTCTTTGCTGGGCTTTAAGAAGAGTTGTCAAACTAATTAAGCATCTAGCGTTCTACCTCGGCGGGAATGGTCTGTCCTAGACCCATATCAACAGGGTATATGAAAGACAGTGAATCCCCTAAGCCTAGCCCAGCATCAGGTTTGGGATGGCTCCGAGATAAGGCCCTGCTATTTTTTGTTGGGGGAAGTGAATATAGTGGGACTTTCCCATCCTGGGGTGCTCAGGGTTTGGTCTGGAGTGCGATAGGCGAATAGCAAGAGGAGAAGGGAAGGAAGTAATGAAACACATAAAGTTACGGGGATAAGATGAAATCTTTTGGGCTTATTTTTGCTTCTAAGATATCCAAGCTCAGAGGCTTTCTTTCTATAAATCTCTTATTCTAATCAATCACTGAAATCTTGTGACGGTCAGAGGATCTGTAACCTCGCCACCCCGACCACGAACCCAGATATCAACCACTCTAGAAGGATAATCCTGAGACGAATCAATGACAAAGTAGAAACCATAGAACGCACCCGTCACGCAAGAGTGGTTAGGGTAGATCCTGACAACCTGTCCGACCCGTAACGGAAGGCTATTCTGCGCAGCCTTATCCCAGGAAATGATCGAATGTTCCTGGCTAATTCGCTCAACAATGAGTCGCGATGTACCGGACTTCGCATCACCGGTCTGTCTCCAGTTCGAGAGAACACCCCATCCGGGGTAACTGGGGCAAGGCTCACGACCCAGCGCCAAAGTGCCCGCCGCAACAAGGGCCTCGGGCTTCTCACGTTCGCCATCATTATACACACTGCAGACCTCTGCGACTACAGAAAGCGCAATCTCTTCCTCAAGTCCACCGGCACCATTGCGAGCATGCGTGGAAACTTGCTGCATATCCAAAACTGGGTAGTTGCCCGCATGCAATTCGATTTTCACCTGCGCCTCGCTCTGCTCTGCGCATGGCTGTCGCAGCAATGCCCGCAGTTCCTCTGCCTCTGGAGATGAGGCACCTTGCACCAGATTGTGCGAGGACATCGCCTGTGGCGTCGCACCAACACTGATGATCAGTTCTCGATCCTTCGGGAGGAGAGGTAACCACCGGTTCAAAGCAGCCTTGCAGCCTTGGATCTCACCGATCAGATACTTCATCGCCTCCTCGGGATTTGTAGCATTATAGCTGAGACTGGAATGAGAATAGAGACCGAGTAATTTTGCGTGGCCTGCTTCTTCGGCTTCGGCTAACTTTTCTAGGAGCCCGTTCTTGTTTAAAGAGATGGGTGGCAGGCCCGCGCGATGGTAGCCTGTATCCACCTTGACGAAGACGCATACAGGGAAGCCCGTCTTGGCAGAGAATTGTTCCAGATACTGCACTTGGTCGGGGTGGTCGATCATAACCGAGACGCTACCCTCGCCGATTTCCGCGGCCAATTCCGCCAGCCGGGTGATGTGGGATGGCACAAGGGGGATCCCATACAAGATATTGGGATTACGACCAGCCTGTTTAAGGCCAGCGAGAAATCGAACCAAGGTCTCAATTTCCAACACCGTCGAGGCGATGAACTTGGGAGTCTTGCTCTCCTTGTCCAGCTGCATTCTGGTGATTTCGAGGGTCTAGGCGGGGTTAGTTTTCCACTTTTTTGGCTCTGCATCGAGATACTGGTTTGCTTCATCTGTAGGAAGGAGATTGACCTTGTGTGTTTTGACATGGGCTCTGAATTCGACTCCTAGAGACCGGATAGTCTTGTTCATTCGTTCACAATGCCTACGAACGATTGCTCTATCGATCACAGCGGCGGGTTTAGGTAAGTCGGCAATGTCTTTACCTCCCCATCGCTGGAGCAATTCGACCTGTGTCGAGAGAGCAGGTGCAGAGGCCATAATTTGTTTGGTGAGAGCTGTGCAGAATTAAAAAAGGGGCAAAGTTGGGGAATATCAGAAGAAGATAGTTGGGTTGAGCGGTGATGAAGTACAGTTTGCCGGCCGGGAAAATGTGGGGCGGCCATCCCCATTAGGGTAAACCTTCAGCCTGAATCTGACCGTTGGCTCGATTGATACAGGGTTATCTCTAGATGATTTATTTCAGGAAATATTGGGATTCAAGAATTGATTGATATGCAATGAAATTGTTCAGGTATGAGACGGTTGAGCATCGTCAGGCTGATTACACCAAATTTCTCCGAAAACGACAGTGAAGCAGTCCGACCCAGCAGTCCCGGAAATGCAATATATGACAAGCCAAAAAAGAGAGGAGCATGTCAAGTCTATGGATTTTTTTTTTCCAAACGCGCCACATCACTATCCTTTCCACGAGTGAAACAAGAAAATCAATGGACCAGCACACAAACAAGAGATATTACAAAAGAAGTACCCGGCACAGTGGGGAATAAACGAACAAAGAAGAGATTCAAATACCGTGGTAATGGGATATGAGAAACAAAAAGAGGGAAACACAAACGCCGTTCGTGAAAATGCTTTCGGTTGAATGTATTGGAGTGCCTTAAGAATGCCACCGGGTTGCTTTTTGCTAAGGTGTTATGATGCAGGCTAAGATCAGGCTCGTGATTGACTGTGGCTTGATCGAGAACGTTGAGACATGGAAGGGCGGCCTCTGCTAGATGGCGCTCGATCGGAGCTTGGCGGAGGCGCGTGCTCGAAGAATGGGATCAAATCTGGGTTCTGGCTGGGTGGATTCTTGGGGTCATGGGAATATTCAGTCACAACACGGTCAGCAGCTGAAGTGTCGGGATGAATTTCAATGCCTGGCCCACCATGCGCACCAGAAGGTGGGAATGTAATGGAATCGGCTTCATCTTGTCCCCGATCAATGGGCGACCACCCAGCAATACTGCCTGCAACGACACCGGCCATCGCAGCAGCGGGTCCGAAAGTCGAGTTGGAGCGAGATCGGGTGTTACGACGTGAACGCGACTCTGGAGTCGCGGGCTGAGGGGCCGTGCTTCCATTCTCGCCATTGGGGGTTGCCGGAGCTGAGGATTCCCGAGATCGGGAACCACTGCGAGATCGAGGCAGAAATTCCTGGGGGTGTTGTAGCTTGTGTCGAATATGGCGAATACGGCCACCTCGGACGGATTTGATGAAAGCCAGCTGGTCACGGATCTCCTCCAACGCAGGGTTCCATTCGTAGCGGCGATCTTCGTCCGATACGACAAGTTCAGGTCCTTCTTGCTTGTGGCGGTGCCAGAAATGCGGGATGATTCTGCGGAGGAACTCATCCGGAATGAGACGGATGATCACTGCAATGGGTACTGAAATAGCACCCAGAACAAGACTGACAGCCCACTGCGAGCCCTGATCCAGACGCTTCACAGAGAAGGCTTGACCTCCCACGAAAATAATCAAGACTTGACCTCCAATGATAATGAGCTGGATACCAATGAACCACCTGTTGCGCCACACTCCCTCCAAGATGTTGAGCTTGTTGTCAATTCGGCGAGAACTAGGAGGGTCAGCATTATATAAAAAGAAAGATCAAGATCACGGTGGCACTTACTTGTACTGGTTGAAGATCTGCATGAAGACAAAAGTGTTGAACACGACTGTCTGCATATGTTCTTCATCCCAGGGAAAAATAGACATGCCGGCAAAATTTAACACAAACGTCACAACTAGTTGATAGATAGACTGGCCAATGATCATCTTCCACATTGTCAGAGTAATCAAGGGGGACGCTTTGGATTCAGGTCGGCGATCGAGAACATAAGGTGACGGAGGATCGGTCGCCAATGCAAGGGCAGCGAAGGTATCCATGATCAAGTTGACCCACAACAGCTGAACTGCACTGAGAACAGAATCTTCACTGCTGCTGGCAACTGCAGAGACAAAGGTGAGGACCACAGCGGTAATATTGACGGTGATCTGAAACTGGAGAAACTTCTTCACAGCATCACTAACGGTACGACCCCAGGCCATAGCCTTGACAATGGATGCAAAGTTGTCGTCCATCAAAATGATGTCCGATGCCTCCTTGGCTACTTCAGTGCCGGTAACACCCATAGCGAAGCCAACATCGGCATTCTTCAGGGCCTGGGCATCATTGGTGCCGTCACCAGTCACTGCGACGGTTTCTCCGAGCTTCTTGAGCTGGTTCACGAGAATCTTCTTGTCATCGGGACTTGATCGAGCGATAACCTGAAGCCGAGGAAGAATTTGGTTCATTTGTCGTGAGCTCATCTTCCTGAACTGAGGACCCTCGATAGCGATGCCACCGGGTGTGAAAATACCACACTCCTCAGCGATAGCTTTGGCAGTCATAAGATTATCACCCGTCACCATGCGCACAAAGACACCGGCGCGCTGGCAGGTATGTACAGCCTCTGCAACACCCTTTCGAACAGGGTCCTGGATACCAAATATGCCGAGGATAGACAAGTCTTTAAAGATATCTTCAAAGTTGACAGTGTCTCGAGAGCCCGAGGTTGATACCCCATGGGGCGGCCATTGGTCGAAATCTCGGTAGACAAGGGCAATGCACCGCAAGGAGCGTGAGGCATAATTGACGATGATGTTATCCAGACTAGAGCGGTTCTCGTCCGACAATGGTACGTCCTCGAGAGCAGCAGTAGGATCGCGCACGATCTGTGTAGACTTGGCCATCAAGATCTCCGCAGCGCCCTTGACCAACATCCGGTACTTCCCGTTTTCAAGCTGAACAACAACTGCCATACATTTGCGACCGGAGTCGAAAGGATACATCTGCGAGATCTTTGCACTGGCTCTTTCTTCGCTCGGCGGTCCCATTCCAAGGTGTTCACGGGCAAATGACAACAAGGCAGTCTCTGTCTTGGAGCCGATAAAGGTCTTAATTCCATCCTGTTCACCCTCAAAAGCGGTAGAGTTAAGGGTGATCGACTTAAGCAAGAGCTCCTTGATCGACGGTGAAAGCGTAGACACAAACTCCGAAGCAGAAACATCTCCTGAATCAGTAGCGGTAGGTCCCTTGTCTCCAAATCGCGATGTGGTTCCTAATGTAGCAGAAACAACACTCATCCTGTTTTCAGTGAGAGTACCCGTCTTGTCGGAGCAAATAGTAGTTGCATTTCCCATTGTTTCACAGGCTTTCAGGTAGCGAACCAGATTGTTGTCTTTTATCATTCTTGTCGTAGCAAAAGCCAGAGCGAGTGTTACTGCCAGCGGAAGACCTTCAGGCACAGCCACGACAATGATAGTAACCGCCACAATGAAAATCTGCAGGAAAGCTTGGCCCTTGGCATCTGCGCCACCTTCGATCGACTTCAGTCGCACAAGGAACTTGATGAAAAGTACCACGAACAAAAGAAGACCAGAGGCGAGACCCAGTTTGGCGATATACTCGGCAAGTTTGTTAAGCTTGGTTTGTAACGGAGTGGTCTCGCCCTCTTCTTGGAGAGACATCATGGTTCGACCGTGAGTGGAGTGTACACCAGTGGCAGTGACCAGGAATGTACCGACACCTTCTGATACCTTGGCGCCGGAGACGATGAACGGGTCCATTTTCTTCAGATCTTGATGCTGCTCGATAGCTCGATAAACGTCGTCGCCGGGAGTTTTTCGAAGAACATCGGATTCGCCAGTAGCGGAAGATTCATCACATTTGACACCGTGGCCGTCGATCAAGATACCATCGACGGGGACCAAGTCTCCAGGCTCTATGAACATCACATCACCGACAAGAATTTCGTGAATGGAGATCTCCACGGTTTTTCCCGATCGCATCAACTTAATGAGGCGATTCTCTTTCTTCTTGTTAAGCTTCGCGAATTGTCGTTCTTTCTGCCAATCATTCGAGGCACCAACAGTCACGACAATAATAATGGCGATGAGAATGGCGAGGCCTTCCACCCACTCCACACCGGGTTCATTCGGATCGGCTGGATGAAGAGACTGTGGGATTCCAACAGCAAGAGAGATGATGGCGGCAATCGTCAGCAGGATCAGCACCTTATCGTTGAAAGCAATCCAAGCCAATTCCCAGATGGTTTTCAATTTTCTCTCGGGTAATCTGTTATTTCCGTAAACTCGCTTTCGATCTGAGAACTCTTCGTTCATATCAGTAGCGGCCGTCGCATCTGCAGACGTTTCGGTTACAGGCAGTTGTCCTGTTGGAGAGGCTGTTTTGGGTAAAGAGCCCGAACCAACAACATCTTCAAAGCTCACCACCCCATCTAGCATAGTCTCGTCCGTGCTTAGACCACTTTGGATATCGGTCCGCAGCCCCTTTTCGAGGCCTCTTAGTCCTCCCAATGCACGGAATGCAGAAAAGCTCTTCGGGTTCAGAAGCTTATTCAGTTGCCCGGGAGAAAAGGCAAACCGGTTATTTTCAACTTCAAACTCGGCTTCTCGGCCGGGGTCCGGGGTCAGTGGATCCTCGTCATCGATATTGGTAAACTTCGTCAAGTCGGATTGAGAGCGTGAATGGTGAGACTGGCTAGGGACGTAGGTGTCGCCCCCGTATATACTAGGGTCTTGGCTAGTATCTTCCGATTCCAGGGAATTGCCCCGGGACCGGGTCCCTGGAACAGACAAGAAGTTGGAATGAGATTCTGCCTGTTTGGTCTTTGGGGATGAGATATTGTGAGGCGATGTGGGCCGGTTTTCAGGGTCTCGATCTCGAGCTTCCGAGGAGGCATTGGAACGGATTGATGCGATGGACCTTCGATCTGTAGGAGATACAGCGCCATCGTATCCTGCCGACCTGGCACTGGGAGATTCTCCGTTATTATTATTATTATTAAAATTATCTGTCGAGGGTTGCTCGGGACCCGAAAGAACCTGGAGGGGAGGTTGGCCGGAATTTGGCGAATTCACGGCGGAGGTATCGATCGTGATGGTGGGAGCTCGTTCTCTCCGTAGCGGCGTAGTCGGAGTCTGAACGGGCTCGTCATCCTCTGGTGAATTTGACATGATGAAGGATCAAAATGTAACCGAACGCGATTTCACGCGAAGGGTATGTCCACAGCCACCGGTGTTCGCATTGATGGTGGGAGAAGGAGGGGAGATAGAGTATGTCGTAGATCGGCGTGGTCGAATCAGGAATGCAGATGCAGCTGTTTTGTGCCCAATGTGTGTCGCATGTGGTAGCTTTTTTTTCGACAGAATGAGGGATGTGAAGGAGTGAAAGCAGTTCAAGGAGTCAAATCAAATCGTATGCAACCAGGCGCGCCACTCAGATCGCAGCAGACGAGGACCCCCCTTTGCATTTGCAGATCCACTTTGGTCTCGATTTGTTTTCCTTTTCGTATGATGGAACCCGCTTGGGGTACCGGTTCCACCCTGCACAGCCCCAGTGGGTGGGTATTGTGGTGTTGCACTCTGGACTTGTCACTCACGACGTGGCCGTCGGGAAAGCAAACTGGCTTGTTCTTCTCGGTAGTTTTGGGAGGATCAGAAATTTCGGTCCAAATTCAATACGTAGACTATTCGTACCACAACTCTCCACCAGGATGATGTGGCGAAAGGCAATGCGCGATGCCAGCTGTTGCTCGGCTTTGAGTTCCTTTTGGCTGTTTGCACTGCCTCGCGTGCCAAGCCGCGCCCGGGGCTCCGGAGACCAAAGGGAGGCGAATAGGGGTCGGGCAATAGAAGACAAATTATTTGGCGCGCGCTGGACCGTTGAGTGGAGATGACGTCTCCAATACTTTATGTGCGGCTGGTACCATTGAACGTTAGCTTGAATTGTACTCCGTACAGTAGCTTCGGCGGTGGTATTGGTGGTGGCCGTACTCGTACTCTTCTCTTGTTCGGCGAGTACGGAGTACAGCGAACAAACGCGAAGGTTAGGGCAGCAGTACTTCAACTTGGGCCTCGAGACTGATCGTCCAGGGTATCCCCTGTAACAGTCCGAGATTGAAAAAGTCGAAATTTTGGTTTGGGAAGAATGATGAGGGGGTTGAAAGGGGCCCGGGGGAAGTGAAACCGGGAAGTCGATGACATGTTTGACTCCTCCAGTGCGAAGTATACTGAGCATACGGAGACTACGTGTACATACAGTAGTATAACTAGTAACTCACTACAAGACTAACTTAATTATTCCACCAAATACTACTAGACCCTTGAGTTGCAGCCATCACATTCGACACGTTTGCCTGCATCCACTTTATTTTCTCTGGTCTTCACCTCCAATCAGAAGAATGCGAGGCTTTGCCGTCGACGGTCGACCCCTCGGAGAATATACATACTACATACCTTGGCTTGGCCGCTAAACAGTCTTCTGCATCGGCCTTGAACGAATGAGATGAGCTTTGGTGGTCCCATCGGTGCAGATGAACCCCTCCCGACCCCTGTCGATACATCAGTCAGAATGGTACAAGTAGAAAATCCCACGCTGGCTCTAGCTGGTGTCTCTATTGGAGAATGGGAATGCCGTAGGACGAGTAGGATTTGAGTATACAATGGTTTTTGATGCTCAGCCACCTTTTGTCCATCGTCTATGTGCCACTTGCACAAAAGCACTGGGATTTTACAGGGGGTATACTAAGTTGATGCATAACTATACATATTAATCCTGCTAGGAGACATATCTACAGTGCCTAGTAGCAAGTTTGAGACCACTCTAGAATCTCCAAAGATTATTATAGATCAAGCAACCCAGTAGGAAACCAGTTAGCTACCTAGTGATATACATGAGAATTCGATCGGGTTTTATAGTTACTACTTCAAATTTGATGTACCCTAGTTCTGGGGATAAGCACCTGGATAAAGAGTGGCGTCAAACCTCTTTGCAGCCACTGTAATACTATCATCGCGGATGACTCGCAGAAATCTACCACTAGTAGTATTATGGTGGCACCCGTATTTGATCCATTGTACAAAGATATATACTAGTAGCCGCCCACTGGCACTGGCGGTTGATACTATCAGATATACATACCTAGGTATATCCTCCACCCGCCTCGGATATTCTTGCATCACGCAACTCTCCTCACCGGCACAGCATGGCTGACTCCATCAAAGAATATGGCTTCACAGCCGTCCCGGCCTCAGCCTCCACCTTGCTCAACTCCACCTCCACCTATCCCAAGCCAAGCACAGCACCCATCGCCATCCCGGTCTCGGAAACACCCATCCCAACCACTGCCCTCGCTCAGCGCATCAATGACTATGCGCGCACCCATCTCCCCAAACCCACATACAACCATTCTCTCCGCGTATATCATTTCGGCTTGGCAATCAAAAGGTACCGCTTCGCCTCCTCCGTAGATTGGGATTTCACCGACGAGACCTACTTCCTCGCCTGCGTACTCCATGACATCGGTACCACGGACGAAAATCTGTCACGGACCCGCTTAAGCTTCGAGTTCTACGGCGGGTTCCTGGCACTCGACCTTCTGCAACGGGGTGGGTCTGAGTCTACGTCGACGCGAGAACAAGCGGAGAGCGTGGCGGAGGCGATCATCCGACATCAGGACTTGTGCGCTGTTGGCAAAATTACCGCTGTGGGACAATTGTTGCAGCTTGCGACGATCCTCGGTATGTGTCGGGGATGTAGAATTGCATCTTTTGCCTTTCGAGCCTTTTTTCGGTCTCTCTCCCTCCTCAGTACTCTCTTACTTTACGTGGAACCGACGATGAGGGTAACAAGTGACGCCGCTTACTTCTGTTCCATGACGACGATACATCATATGGGAGAGAAGAGAGGGAGAGAGACCATGAGACGGGGTTTTGACCGACTTTCCCGCGATCAGCATGGTCCGATCTGCTTCGAATTTAGACTTTTTCTTCTTCCCCATTTCCCTTGATGCGACTGGAGCTCATAGTGGTCTTGTTGCTCTCACTGACTTCGCCTTTGCGTCACAGACAATACCGGTGCGTACGCCGATCTCGTCCACCCGACCACCATTCAGGATGTGTGTGCGCATTTCCCGCGTTACCAATGGAGTCAGTGCTTTGCTACGACGATTCACCGCGAAAATGGACTGAAACCATGGGCCCATACGACGGCCTTAGGCGAGGAGGAATTCCCAGCTAAGGTTTTGGGAAATAAGCTCATGGAACCGTACGAGTAAGGGTGTGTGTGGTTTCCAGGGTGACAACAATGACCAAGGGGTTTTTGCTTTCAATTCGTCCAGGACTGGATTAGGATTTGCTCAGGGAATCTCACATGATAAAGTGCATGGCATAGCATCTATTGTTATGGTCGTGAATACCCTCAAAAATTGATGTGAAACGAGGGGGTACGCTAATAATTGAGAACTGCAGAATGATTGACATTTATTAAGGAAGAAAAAAGGTGCAAGGATCTAATTCAGTGCAGGGTCGTCGTGCATTGTAGATCCTCGTCATTGCCATCATCAAAATCTTGAATAAGCAAATAATCGCCCCCATGTTCCTTGCTCCATATTCCATGTGGTTTGTATTGTATCCCTGGTCCTCCCCCGCATGCTAATGTACACGATCGATCCCATTACACAGCCTCACGGCATATCACTTGATCTGCTGCGACATGGCAGCGTCGTCACCCTCTGGGACACTAACTCTCCACACCCCAAGCGTCTGGCCACTTTCCTGAACAGCATCGTGTTTCGGGTCCGTAATAATCATAGCTTTGCCCGCCAAGGCCAAGACATCCATTAGTTCAGCCATGCGCTGCGCCTCAGTGAAGCTGCGCGTCAAGTGCGGGATTTTCGCAACCAAGGTTGCCACAACCATGCACTGGGTAAGCAATTCGGACTGTTCCAGGGTGTTGCTGGCGTAGTACAAAGCGTTATGGTAGTCCAGAATCAACTCGGGGAGATATGTGCGACGGATGTGTGCATAATCTTGTTCCTCCTCGGCTGTTTGATACCAATTAGCATTCTTTTCTTTTTCATTCTTGTTTGCAGGGGAGCCGTGCAGGGATACTCACAGTTCTCAGCCGTACCAGGCCAGTTAGCTACCTCCACCATCTGACCGACACTTTGCTCCATAAAACCGAGGTGGTCACCTAATTCCGTGAACAGGTCTTTGACCGTACCCGAGTCTCGTCGACGTTTGGTCCTGATTTACAAGTAAGCTCAAATGTCATAAAGTAGATAATAAGAAGCGTTCTTACCTCGAAATCTGATCGTAGAGAATGGCAAAGTTCTCCAAACTGTCAAACCCAAGAGCAAGACTCTCAAAGTTCAACATGAGGGCGCATTGTTGATTTGCAGTGGCGGGGTTGTTAACCGCCAGGCCATTGCTACTAGACAAGCTGCGTCGATGGGCGCTGTTCTTTTTTGACTTGGTCGGGCTGGAGGGTGCACTCTTCTCTGAGATGAATTGATCCATATCTAGAGCGGGAAATTCAAGGATATCGAATCCAAACGTCTCCTGAGAGATCTCGGACAACGGCATACGGTGGCTAAGCTCCCGAGCAGCTGAAAGCTTGCCAGCAACAAAGAACTTGCGGTAGAGCCATGCTCCAAGCTTGCAGATTTTGGCCCATTGACCATCCACGTAGCGAAGCCATTCAAGACTGCGAATCATGTTCTCATCCTCATCTGAAATAGTTGTTCCTATCAAGTCTTTCTTCGGTGGAACGAGTAATCGCGAGCCATCTGGGCGGCGTACTACTCTTGAGTAGCCAGTGAGACCGCTTGAATGCTCGATTGAAGAGACATCAGTGCTTAGCCAAGACCATTGAACGTCAAGCACGGAATTGATGTCGATGCCGTTCTTTTGAGTAAGGCGAATCTGATCTTTCCTCTCCTTCGGGTTCACGATATCAATGAGGATCTTCGAGAAGACCTCGTGACACATTTCCGTGGGCAGAAGAGATGCATATAGGGGGATGAGATCGAAAAGGCATCTCACTTCTAAGTTGGCAATGAATCCGGCCACAACAATAGATGCGGTTTGGATAGTGTCCGCGCGCGAATAACCGATAGACCGGGCAACAAGATAAACGTGAGTCGCAATCCTTACCGCCTCTTCGTCCTCTGCGGCAATAAGGTACGCATCATCGACCTGCGAGCGCGGAATATCTGGAATGATAGACGCTGTGCCGTGTTGATTGACGCCGGCTTGAGATACTGCTTGGGCCAGCAGGGAGAAGAATGAATCGTAGCCCTTGCTGAGAATCGCTGCTTGAAGGTTGCGGAATGGGTTACGTGCCTCGCTACCAACTCGTTCGTTGCCTCGCAAGTACTGGAAGAACTTTTGCAGATCAGCGTGTCCAGCTGGCTCAGGCGTAAAGACAACCGCACTGTTGGGGGAATGGCTCAGCTTGCGTTGAAACTGCTTGCAAAATCCCTGGTAGCGCGAGAGAACGACGCGGTTGAAATACACGTATAGGTAATCATCCCAGCTACTGCACACCTTGGCAACCGAGTCACTCTCGCCGCACAGCAAGCCGTATACTGCACGCTCGAAATCTCCAGCGCTTGTATTACGCGCTAGAGCAGAGCATGCGGCACGCCAAGAATCTTGTGCACGACTGTTCATCAGGCGTGTCATCCCATCGTCAACTGGAGTGCGAGTTTGGGCGGTATTGGTATCAACGCTAGACCCGCAAAGACTAACGGCTCTCCAGTTCTCAAGGCGGCTTTGGGCCCATTCGCGGATTTTGGTCCAACTTTCGCCTTGTCGAAGCATTTTCCAACAGGTCATCCATGTGGCCCGCTCATAGAACTCGTCCTGGGCTTGCAAGTTGTGCTTTTGCCGAAGAAGCGCATCGGGATCCAGCTGTGTAACCAAGGGCTTTTGATCGTCGGTTTTCAGCATCGCGTGCGCTGTATCGTTGGGTTCCAACGGCTGGGGCCAAGCGCGTAGTCGCTTGTGTCCTTTGATAGCTTCCTTAGTGAAGAGCCATCCATGAGACCATAGGCCCTGGCCTCTTTCCGCCTGTGCCTCCATATCCGTGATCAGAAATTCGAGCTCATTATCCCCCGTCTTCGATGTCTCCTCTAGCCATTTCATAGCCACAACGCACTCGAGAGCATACTGATCGGCGTTCAAGAATTGCTCCCAAATCTCACGATCGGATGAGTAGCGATGAAGGTTCTGGAACGCGTTTTGGCGTCCTTCCTTATATGTGGCTCGACTGGCCGGATCGTCGATGCTGATCAGGTTCAGAAGTAGGCGCCAAGTATCGAGCTCTAGCTGCAGGCGTCGCAAATCTTCCTCCGCCTTAGGATCGTCCGTTCCGCTTGACCGGAAGTTCTTCGCGCGTTTGACCTTTTGCTGTTTTTCGGTCTCTTGGATGGCATTTTTCGTGAGCTTTTGATATTTGTCTACCAAGTCGTACGCAGCCTGGATGTTTTGGAACTCATCAGTTGAGTTTTTCTGTTTGAATTGGTCCAATTCCTTGGCGAATGCCTCGATCTGCTTTGTGACGCGGTCGGCAGTGCGGCGAAGGGGGTCAAATGCTTCTTGCGCGCCAGCAGCGGTAAACAGCTGGGGAGAACCTGGATGAAATCGATGAGCTATAGCAGGGTACTATTAGTGAGATTTTCACAAACCTTGAATCTTGCTGGATACCCCCATAACAGACTTAAGGCTCGGTTCCAACGTTGGAAAGACGGATCCAGTGTCTGCCGCTCCGTCGCCATAGAAGTGACCTGTCTCGTCCATTTCCTCGTCCTCGTCGCCACCGTCTTCTTCGTCCTCCCCTTCCTCCACATCTTCCTCATTGTCATCCTCTTCTACTCCATCCTCTTCTTCATAGCTCGCTCCATCATCCATGGGCTCGTCTTCCTCGTCCTCTTCAATACTGATGATTTCTGGTTCCTTGGGCAACGGTTGAGCGGCCTGCGGGTACAATGCTTGTCAGACGGGGCGAAAACATCCAGAAAAAGGGAATGCACGAACCTGTGATCGTAGAGTTGGGCCACTCGAAGCCGCCGTTCTGGCAGACCTGGTAAGCGGCGCCATGGCGTAACAGAGCTAATCGAGGGTGGATGAGAGATGGGAAGTGGATGTTTGTCTCTTTTGATTTTGGGCGCGCGTTGGTCACTCGACCCAAAGCGGTTAGTCCGGTCGGCACGGGACCGCGCAATATTTAAAGCAATCCACCCGCCAAAATTTTCTTTCTTTTCCTCAAATGTCTAATAGGCAGTCATTAGAGTCTCGGAACGAAAGTTTTCAATATTCGTTCAGGCCCATGAGGTCTCTCAGCGTGCTCAAGATTGTCTTAGAGCAATCTCGCAGTCCCTCAACTAGTCTCGTTCTCTCTCATATGGGAGCTTAGTCTGCAAAGGGGCTGTGACATGCCATTGTGGAATTCTCTACATTGCTATTTACAAGCTCTAGCTCCAACTTTAGCCTCTAGGGTTATCACTATTTCTGGCCTTGGCCCTCCGCCGCTTGAGCACGTTGTCTCATCTTAAGCCGCAACAATTGCGCCTTTGGGCAGCTCACCACTGACGCTTGATCCCCATTCTGTTGGTAGAAAGCGTTGCAACACTCGTAGAGGGCGTCGATCTGTGCCTGGCATTTCTCCTCCTTGTAAGAATTCTTGGTCAGACAATCTGGTTCGAGTTAGTCTGAACCGTCCGGCAATCCTGAGATTGCTTGAGCCTTAGGGACAGGTACCTTGGATTGCACACTGGCGGCAGGGTCAGCAGTAAGCTCTGAAGCTGTGACGTTCAAGGTTACGCTTTCCAAGGGCATACATACAGCACGCGGGTGACAAGGCGTTTCGTGGGACAAGTCTTGCTTGAGGTTCCCCTGAACGATTTAAAATCAACGTGGTGAACTCTTGGGCTTTGTAAGACCGTAGCTCTCTTACCATTCTGATACTATCTTTGTCTTGGTTTGTCAATGCCAGTCCATTCCAAAGGCAACTTGAAAGCATCAGAACCGCATAGAAAAGAGTGGGCGGTGGGCGTGACGCAAAATATATTCTCCGCCTTCCCTTTGTGGGTCCGAATTCGCCGCGCTGTTCTGCCACTGCTCTGCCGCCGATACTGCATCGCTCTCCTCACTTCTCACTCCTCCCATCCTCCACCTCCCAACGCTTTGGCGAAGTCGCTCGCACCTTTTCGCTGGTTAGTTCAATATCCTATTACTATTAGATGTGGTATATGACGCGACTGCTAACTTTCCCTTCCCAGCATTCACATCCAAAAGCTTTCTTTCTTCCCCCACTACCACCTTGCCTACTCTTGTAAGCGCCCCGCGATGGCCTTCCAGCTCCTGTTTCTAACATGCAGCCTTTCTTCAGTCTACCCCCTTCATCAAAATGTCCGCCGAAGAGGGCTCTGCCGCTCCCACCGAGCATTTGAATATCAAGGTCACCGACAACAATAACGAAGTTTTCTTCAAGATTAAGCGCTCGACCCAGCTCAAGAAATTGATGGATGCTTTCTGTGAGCGCCAGGGCAAGCAAATGTCGACTGTGCGCTTTTTGTTTGATGGTACCCGTGTGAGACCTGAAGATACTCCGGATACCGTATGTGGCCCCAACAACCAGGATCAAAGTGTCTCTAATAACTGACATTTCGCAGCTTGATATGGCCGATGGTGACACTCTAGAGGTCCACCAAGAACAGATTGGAGGCTAGATTCAGGGCCGCCTCGTGTACGGCTAAAGTGCATATCACGGTGGACACGCACTCTAATGTCCGTCGCGATGACTTTACGTCTTGCTTTTTTAACGAATCAACGAATACTGAAATGGAAGGGATGGTCATGCGATCTTACATATCTCATGGACGGTAACGAGTTTCGAAAAGGATAGAAATCTTTACCTTTGAACATTCCCTGCCGCGAGGCGATCGTCGCTACAGGGTGCAGCGACTAATAGATAATCCAGCTATTTCCACATTATTAAACGTACAGACATCTAGTATATGGGATGTCTCAAACAGCCATCCTCGCTGGGAGCAGATGAGCAAGAAATTAGCCGCGCACCTGTTTCAATAATAGGTCAAGCGCCCGAGAGCAACACATGCAATGAAAACTATACAGTAGACAAGTAGATGAGGATTCGAGCAAAGATTTAGTCCGTCCACACCGAGGCCTTCAGGCGTTCCTCATCCTCTTTCGCCTTAGCCTGCTCCTCCCGCTCCCGGTTTCGACGCTTTATCTCCTGCTCTTTGACAGAGCGATCATAGGCACGTTGCTCCTCGGTACGTTTCGGTGCCCGAATACCCAGCGCGCCGGCGATCAAACGACCAGCAACAGCAGTCTGCTTCTCTGGCCGGCGATTTGGATCGCGCTGCCCCGCAGCGGGGGAGTTTGACCGTCCAGTGGCAGACCAGGGATTAGAGGTCTGCGGCGAGATGGGTGTAGGTGGAGGATCTAGAGGGCCCTCAGCACTCAAGGTGGGAGAGAGAACAGACGGAGACTGCGTGGCATCTGTTTGTGATGTAGGTTCGTCGTCGGACGTGGCTTCGTCTTCCCAGGAGTCTGCAACGGGCTTCTTCGTGGGCTTCCGGGGCTTTGGGGCGGAAGTAGGAGCGGCGCCAGAGGTGGCCTTTGCTGCAGGTCGGTGTATATCCTGCACTGGACCCTTCTCACCGATGGCTAGATTGCGTAATGAAGATTGAAGCTCGGATCCCAGGTCAGACATGGCACACGTGAGGGGGTTCTGGGTCACTAAGGGATAGGCGTGTATAGAGATAAACGAGTGGGCTATATTCGGATGTCTATCCCAGAAGAGTAGGATGAGTACAGATAGAGAGAAAGAGTCTTTGAAAGGTAGATCACAGTTAATGGCGTCAGAGCACTAACGCAACCCTGGTCGATCGTGGGGAAGCGGGCGGGCTAGACCGGATCAGGTGTCACCCGAGGTGTGTACAGCGCAGAGAACCCTGTTTCACACATGTCAACAGCTAGAAAATAGCCGAGATATCAGGTATTACCAATTATGCAGAGGAGTATATGTGTTTCCTAAGTGAGATAATTTCGTACAGGTTTTTCCAACACCATGGTCGAACTTAGCACTGATTCTGCTAAGCGCTAGCAAATATGTAACTAAGCAAAAGCCCTGCGATAAGCTTATTTCTCATGCTAGTTTATGGTTACCTCTGTCCAGAATTATAAAGGTTAAATTGGTAAATCTAGTAGTAATTATTCGTGTATGAACATTCAATTGCTGGTTAAATCAGAATGTCGCAATAAAGTTCCTCTTTCAAGGCTGGGGTTATAGGCTCCTATTATGGTGGGATGTGAGTGTCCCTCATCTTCGATAAGCCGGGGATTTCTGATAAGCCGGAGATTTGCATATACTTTGTTGGCGATCAGCATGTCCGTATGCACCCCGCTTTCTAACCTCTACCCTCATCTAACTAACAGCCATTCAAATGGTTGTAATGCAGCCTGCCATATTCACCCACTTTGATAAACCGGGGCATTTCTGATAAGCCGGAGGTTTTCATCTGTCCCCACCAAAGTCCTTGTAATAGACTCGCACTATATAAATCCCACAGTAAAACCCCAAACAAACCTTGAAATCACCGTTCATTCTTCTATCTAAGCCAAGACAAAAAAGTAGGACCCTCACTGTCCTGATCCCACCATAATCTGTCTTCCACTTTATCTGTCATACAAGCCATGTCTAAAAGTCCATCTACATCATGGCAAAGCATCGTCGAAAAAAAGCGCAGTCAGCGTGAATCCAGGATTCCTCTAGACTGGAAACTCCCAGCTACCACAGAAAAACTTGCCAAAACACAACCAGCTCAGTTACTCATAAGAATATGTGGAGTTCTGTCTGAATCCGAGTTGAGATTCACAGATCCCACGGAACACGATGCGATATCCCTCCTAGACCAGCTTGCGTCCTCTCAGATCACCAGTCGAGACCTTACAACTATGTTTTGCAAACGGGCTGCAATTTCTCATCAGTTGACCAACTGTCTGACCGAGATACTTTTTGAAGAGGCAATTGCACGCGCAGAATGGCTGGATAAGCAATTGCGTGTCAACGGGAAGCCAGTGGGTCCACTGCATGGCCTTCCCATCACGTTCAAGGACAGTTTCGACATCGAAGGTCATGATAGCTCAATCGGAATTTCTTCACTGTGCTTTGACCCAGCGAAACGAAGTAGTCTCATGGTGGAAATTTTTACGGAACTAGGCGCCATCGTGATTGCAAAGACGACTGTTCCCCAAACCATGCTTACGGCAGACACCGACTCCATCGTTTTCGGACGCACTTCCAATGCTCATAACCCCGGTTTTGGAGCAGGAGGCTCGACAGGAGGAGAGGGTACTCTAATTGCTCTTGGTGGATCTGCTTTCGGTATAGGCACCGACGGAGCGGGCTCGGTCCGTATGCCCGCGGCCGTGAATGGAATTGTGGGATATAAGCCAAGCGGGTATCGTCTGCCTCTTGATGGTCGACCAATAATGGGATCTGGAGTCATAGGAACTACAGCTCTGGGGCCAGTATCAGTTCCAGGCTTCCTGGCACGCTCTGTGAGAGATGTTCAATTCTTCACGAGATTGGTCGCCTTCGCAGAGCCTTGGCTGAAGAACCCATTCATTTATCCTCATCCATGGCAAGGAATTTCAATCTCATCGCAGAATAACCTCCGTATTGGGGTGTGGTCGTCAAATGGGTATTTGAGCATGCACCCGCCAGTCCAAAGAGGATTCGAGACAGCGCAGCAGCGACTTGAAGATGCCGGTGTTGAGCTGGTAGAGTTCACAGGGCCTGATATTAGTGATGTGTGGGAGTTTCAGAAGGAATGGACGGAAATTCAGGATCTTTCTTATCTTCGGGATTTGCTGACCAAAGAGCCACACACTGACATTGTTAAGGCTACTGCTATCATCAACAAGGGGAAAGAATCCCCACCGCTCACGCTCCAGTACTTGCATTCTCTGAACTCTCGAATCAGTCAGCTTGTCCGAGGAATGCATGAAGCATGGAACCGAGATGGCCAGCCTATAGATGCGCTATTGTGGGTGAACGCGCCTCATACCGCGGTGCCCTTCGATCAATATACCTATCTTGGATTTACAGGTCTTTTCAACATTATTGACTGGCCAGCTGTTGCATTACCACTGAACATGTTTGTTGAGAAGGCTATCGATGTGAAGAGCTTCAATGAGCCATTGAATGAGTTAGATGCAAAGATGCAGGGGCTATATGACCCAATTTCATTCGATGGGCTTCCATTGACTGTACAGTTGATCGGCCGACGTTTCGAAGATGAAAGACTACTAGCTATATCTGAGACGGTTCACAAAATTATCCAAGCATCTTCCTAATAGAAAAAGGAGGGCTGGATTAATTTGAATATCCACGGAAAAGATGGCATCAAGAAGAGATGAATGAGAAATCAGGTACTTTTGAAACACATTCAAACCAATAGATAGGTTTATTTGTATCTTGTGTCCTCCATATACCTCGAAGAGCTTCTTTCATAGCATCAAGGCGGTGCTGATAAATATCACCTCCAGTTTGAAGAATTATATCGAGAAGCTCTTCCCTTGTTTCTGATCGAACAGCTTCAAGCGCTGCGATGAACAATGGCAGACCAATCTTGAATGGATAGTGGCCAGTTAACCGGTAGCATATTTTTGTTTGATTTAGGATTGCATCAGCATGAAGTTGCGCCGCAATATCCTCTCTTTCGAGCGGATATAGTAAACGATGAATCATGAGAAGTGCCATTTGCCGGTATATGCATGCCTGCGCTGATAAACCGACCACCTCTGTGGTAGTGTACTTTGAGCTGAAATCAGTCGGTGGCGTCGGTTGCCAATTGTAAACATTAGACTGAATATCTCTTAACCTTTCTTCTTCCGGGGGCTTTTTGCCAGATTTCAATGTGCTTAGTTGGCATAGCAAGACACAGATATCATAAATATAAGGCAAAATCGTATAGCATAGGCCAATATATCGATCGATCACGTTGAAATTCCGGATTGTCGGCTTGACGACAGGCAGCTCCCGGTGTAGTAAGCAATGGACCAAATGTAGGTATATCAAGCAATTTAGCTCGAAGTCCATTTCCGGCATATTTGCTAACTGATAGTACCAAGGCTTGATCTGAGTTAGGGTATACCGGCAGATAAATGGCCCAGTATTCATCGCAGCCAGGTTGTCATAGGTCAAAATGCTTGTCCCAAGTGATAAAAAGGTTGGAGCGTCCAGGGCGTTGCGAGGCAGAAAATTTCGAAACTTCTCAAGAGCCTTTGTGCAGTTTGTCATGTTAAAGTTATCTTCTAACTTGATCCTCCCGCATTTTTGAGCAAATTCCCCAGAGCAAGCCAAGAAACCATCGATTAAGAGGTTAGGACTGGCAAGAAGTCGCGAGTGTAGGGAGCGGCGCATGTCCTCCGCAAACGACGGCCCAATAACAAAATGTTTGATAAACTGAGTTTTGTCCAATAGGAAGTCAATTATTGTGGCCTCAAAGGGCAACAACCCGCCGACACTGCCTAGGGTTAATCCTGTCGTAATTAGAGAGCTTGGGGCCACCAATGCGAGAGACTGTTGACTCGTAGCAGAATGAGGGGCCTCGAAAACTTTTTGAACAGAAAGGGCAGTCTTGTGTCTAGCTCTTCGGCCTACTTGACGAACTGGGCGAGACGTCTCGCATTCGTGACCGAGTCGCTCGCATCTTGAACAGGCATCGTTGTTACTCTCACGCCGACACTTCTCTTTGATAGCATAGCAGCGGTCGCAAGACCTTCTTGTTGTTCTCATTTTGGTATGTACCGAGATAAATAAACTGTTGCTTTCTCTGTGTTGAATCAAAGCCCCCGGCCCATTTTTCTTCGAATGCTGATATCGAAGTCGCTACTGGATGACCCCGCCTTAAATACCTGGTTGAGACTAGTACAATAATTACGCCCAATCAGATCCCAACACAACAATGCCTGGTATTGCTGCGCTGTGGGAGGAATGTTTGGCCGCGGGAGGCTGGGATTCCTTCGATCGACGAATGTGTGGGTTGAGGTCTATCATTTGCAGCTGGCAGTCTGGCAGGTACCTTGCTGGTGCCAGTTGCCTTTGCTGTAAAGTGTATTGTTAAGGGATTTATGCATCTCTGGCTCATTTCACTCGGGGAGCCATCAGAAAGCATAAGAAATCAGATCCCTATGATTTTATTCATACTAACTAGCATAAACCCAGGGTGTGGCTAACCTAAGAGAGCAATCCGGATCTAGCATACTCCATATTATTTTTTTGCTTGGGTCACCTATTTAAGCAGTGAAGCTTGATTTCGAAAGACATTATCAAGTCTAATAGCTTCTACCCTAGGGTATCCATTGAATACTACCTATAATTATTTTGTGTCTACTTCAGTTCTAATGCAATGGCCTTTAAGAAGCTTTCTGAGTGGCCGTAGGTAGTCTGGCCCTATCAACATCTCTTCCATATCATCCATGCCCTTCTATTCTAATTTTCTTCGTTGGTGTTTCCCTTGGGCTCTAAAGACATGAGTGGAACCACAGTCCGACTCGGATATACTGTATATCCTGGAAATGGAAGGAGCGCGACCCCAGAGCGAGGAAGGAGCGCACAAAACAAAACATTCGTTCGCCATCTTTTCGAACTTTTCTTCTCTTCTCCGTCAACACCAATCACATCTTCACTTTGACAAGGAAATTCTGTGTTTCAAAAATTTAAATCTCTTTCAAAATCTCCAAATTTCTGAGATCGGATCTTTGATCCGCTTCCTTGTTAGGGTAGGCGGTTTCGGCCTCTTCTACTTCCTTTTTCCTGTCCTCTTCTCTGAATTGGTAAATCCACTTTTTCTCTCTCGTATTAAATGGATACATCGATCAATAGTCCGTCCTTGTCCACAGTATTCTCATGAATAATTACTAATGGCATCTTAGATTTCGAATGCAACCGGCACCCTGATCACATTGCCGACCCCGGAGGACCGACCTGCCGGAGAGTAATTCAGGGTGATCCGGAGAGTTCTAAGAACAATGAGGAATGTATGGTGACTATTCCCTCGGGCCAACAATATTCAACTGGTTCTTCTGGAGAAAGCTCCCTGGATGATATCAAGAAGCCGGCCCTTTCCCTCGCGCCGGATGGAAGGATGTTTCCAATATTGATTAATTAATTCACAAGCATGTATGTATTATTATCAAAAAAGTTAGCACTAGAATGATGTACTACGAAGATTTATAATCAAAAGGAATTGTTCAACCCAGTTATGCTCATACCGGTCCATATCTAAGGAGGCAATAACGTGGTAACCGCAGGGATTTAGCATAGAAACCACCTGGTCACCTTCTACTCCTAGATCATTTGTTGTCAAAGTAGAAGAATAAGCACTATTACAAGCTGGCTGTGGAAGTATCCTGACATTGTGAATGGGTCGTCTGTACATTTGTCCTTTTCACCGCTCGTTACTCCGAAAGGCTTTTTTTTCTACGACATATTCTTTCGTAAATAGAATAGGATTGCTTTGTTTTATTTTCAAATTTGATTTGGGTATCTGTCAATGTGTATGAAATAAAATAAAAGAAAGAATAGGAATGTTATCCACGATGATAAAGTCGACAAAGTGGAAAGTGAGAAAGGATGAATGATAACAATAAGCCACCGAAAAGAATATTAGAGTATTAACGCTTGTCAAAATGGTAGGCTTATTAAACCTTGGTCTCAATGGCGTGTTCGCCGGTGGGGGTGATGGTGCGTTTAGAGCCAGTTTCGCTTCCCTCAACGCCACTAATAATGTCGCGAGTGACCTCGACATAGTCGTAGGCAAACTCGCCAATCTCAGCATCATCGATACCCATAATTTCGTCTTCCTCAGGGGCACGCAGGCTCAGACCGGGGATAAGGTTGAGGATGAACAAGATGATACAAGTACCAAAGAACGAGTAGGCCATGCCGGAGACAGAGTCGGCTAACTGATAACCCAATTGGATATAGTTGTGGTTGATCCAGCCACCATCAATTTCGGTTGCACCATCCAGGTGCGCAATGTAGTCCGCAGCAAAGAGACCGGTGAGAAGGTTTCCAACGATACCACCAATGCCGTGGACAGCGAAGATGTCTAAGGCATCGTCGACACGGATCAGGAATTTCAGTTTCGTAGCATAGTTGCAAGCAATAGCTCCGACCACGCCGAAGATGACAGCAGCCCACGGAGTAACGAATCCAGATCCGGGGGTGATGGCGACCAATCCAGCGATGACACCCGAGCAGAAGCCAACCGTCGACCACTTGCGTTCCAGACGATAATCCATAAGGCACCAAGTAACTCCACCTACCGAGGCAGCCAGATTGGTGACTACGGCTGCCATGGCAGCACGAAGATTAGCAGCTAGAGCGGAGCCAGCATTGAAACCGAACCAGCCCACCCAGAGGAACACCGTGCCAACGACGACGTGGGTGACGTTGTGAGGACGGTAGTTGAGCTCGTGAGTGCCATGACCACGGCGTTTTCCCAGCATCAGGGAGTAGGCCAACGCAGCAGATCCCGAGGCAATGTGTACTGGAGTACCACCGGCGAAGTCCAAGCCACCAAGTTGGTAAACCCAGCCTGCAGGGTTCCATGTCCAGCACGCAATCGGGTCGTAGATGATAGTAGTCCAGATGAACATGAAGACGATACAAGGAAGCATGCGACCGCGTTCAGCGATGGCACCGACGGCGAGAGCAACCCTAGAAATTTCTGGTGTCAGTCAAGCTTGGTGTCAGTGGAGGCATATTGGTTGATGCACTCACGTAATACAAGCGAACATGCCCTGGAAGATAGCGAACAGAATATCAGGTACGGCATCGCCGCCAACAGACGGCTGGGCCAGAACATCTTTCATGCCAAAGTTGGAGAGATCACCGATATACTTTCCGGCGGAATGAGAGAAGGCTAGCGAATAACCCCAAAAGAACCATTGGAACGAAACCACACCAACTGACATAATCGAAAGCCAAATGAGAGACAGGGCGGACTTTCTGCGAGCTAGACCGGAGTAAAAGAAACTAAAATAGCAACAATCAGCGATGAACGAAGCAGAAATTGAACGGCTCTCGAAGTAACACATACCCAACGCCTGGGATCATGAGCAGCACTAGCGCCGATGACATGATTACCCAAGATATATTACCGGCCTCAAAGATCAGTCAGTTTCAATGATCTCTCGCTGTACTCATAATATCAAAATTCATGTTGCTTACATCATAGTAGATGTTGAGGTCGTCATGGAGAGAGTCACCGCCAGTGGCAATAGTCCCGTTGTACGCGACAGACATGATAGGGTCCGTTCAGATGGCTTAGTGTCACAATAAAAGGCAGCGATGGTTGCAGCCGAATAGGGACAGGGGGTAGCCCTGGACGACACGCCTAGAAAAGCCGAATGGTAGACCTGGAAGATGAACGACGAGGAGAAACGAGCAATCGATTTAAACCCCAATGGTCGAAGTCAGGGAAAGGAGAAGAAGAAGCTGATCTATCAAATGCTGCAGGGACGGGACCTGATAATTAAATAGCGGCGTAATATCCCATACATCGAAAGGGAATGTCTCCACTGGGGATGCGCTAGAAGAGCATCGGAACCATCAATCTTAGACCCAGATAGTGGGCACTAAGATGATGGTCATGGTGATTTCTACTATGATTCATCCAATCTGACTGATAACTGGAGCCAAGCCCGCCCATTTCAGCCATTCTCCAGAATAAGAATGGTTTGGGGGCGTTTCCAGTTAAAATGGGACCCATGCACCGGGGAATTACGGGTCTGCGTTATGGCGGTTGAATGGCTCAGTACGACGAAGACTCTCAAGATAGAAGACACATCTTCCCCAAAATACATATATTTATAGCTGTACATCTACGCAATGTCCTTGAATTTACCTGGATTTTCTATCGGCACTTGTTGTATTTCTATAAGCCCATATGGATTTAAAGTCGTGGAAAGCCAGATCTTGTGATTGAGCCCGTGATAAGCAGGAGAGAGGCCTAAAGCACGAACGATAACACGGATATGAAATGCTGACTGACATAGGGATATAATGAAATTAAATTCAATTAGTCGATGTTGATACCTTCTGTCTTGGAGGATGCGCAGTGGACGCGACTCCAGTGTCCGATCGTCACTGGTTGTAGATATGAAATTGAGGCCCCGCCAATCAACGGGTGCGCGTCTTATCTGGGGTCAGCACTGACCCACAATAGATTGGATGGCACTTGGCCTCTTGAGGGACAAAAACAAAGACATCACTACAGTCCTTCTCGACCCTTTTAGTCCAATGCAGGCATCATTGAAGGATATGAAATTTTCAGTCCAAATTTATCTACCCAGATCTACAAAATACAAAATGATTATAGTTGCATTCCGCCGTGGGTAAAGATTTCAGCCGCTGTCATCCAATTGACGCTCGGACAAGCTCTTATCTGTTGAAGGATAGCAACCAATCACAATCGCCCCATTCAACCATAGCATTTGGATGGCATGAACTCAAAGGGTTTTGCATTTTCAGCTTATCATACCGGGGCTGCAGCCAGGGGCACGACTCTATTCGTCCAGTATTAATCTTTCTCTCTGCCTTTGATCAAAACATTGGAGTGGCCTTGCCACTCCTAACCAAAGGATACAATCTGACGCCTCTGACGACACGATGTTTAAAGGGTATGAATTATCAGAGAGCAAGGGCTTGGAGATATCACCTAATAGATCAAGCGAGAGTTTGAAAGTGAAAAAGATACTCATATTGGATATCACTATACAGGGCCCAATTGAGGAATCCTCGGAGCCTCAAAGCTCAATTATTGTCAGCCCCTCGCATCTTACGCTGCGAGCTTATAAGAAAAGGACATGTTTCCCCCGAACAGCGGGCCCTATGCGCAGGTACCACTATGAGTGACGCATGGAGCGACAAGCTGAAACATGCTTTAACCACGCGATCCGGGGATTACCAAGTCCAGATAAGCACTGGGTCCCTCATTGGCCGGGGGATTTTCAAAAGGCTGCTTCGGCATCCCGAAAAGAGCTATGTGAATATGCAATAGAATGCAAATCATATTCCACTAGTTAAGTGATTTAATCTCCTCACTTCCAATATTAACAACTCTCTCTATACATAATGACGGAGGGATTCGAGATAGATTGGCAATTCTATCCTAATGTGTCAATGAAACTACTTCAACTTCGCCACATACCATTGAAAAATAAAAAGGTCTTAACCATTCCTTCTCATGATCTTCTAAGCGCTGCATCAGAAGCGGATTTTCTTCGAAAAGCTTGAAGGTCCTATGTACAATAAACCCAGTGATATCTCCAGGCTCCACTGATCGACCAAGTATCTCAAGGACCGGAAAAACTCAATATTTTCTTTGGTTAGTTAGAAGGTATGACAAGCTACTGTTGTTTCCCTGCATTTAAAGTGGTCAAGTGAGTGCATCTGGGGGAAATATCTCAAAATGGCTTCCATATTAAAAAACTCAAATCTCAATCTTCTTCCAGTGGAAATCAGTTGGCTCTTGGAGCAATATAGGGATAACCCAAGACAAAATCGACACTTCGTGAGGCTGTTCGGTGGTATTTGTTCATGAGCTGTAATCCGCGGATTTATCGCTCGGGGCATGGATGCGAGATCTGTCCAGAACCGGTGGAGATGTTAAGTGCTTTTGGTCCAGGGTGAGCAGAAAGACCACGACTACTAAGAACGTCTAGTCAGAAAGATCTTCCTGTTCTATGTGGACCGATACGACAGTTGATGAGGCAAGGGTTCTGTATAATCTCACAAAATGATGCTTATACACCAAAATTGAGTCACATGAACCAGTGAACCAGCCAAGGTAGGTGAAATCTAATGTAGTTCACTTGATCCAGTCCATGATACTTGGGATACTACTTTCAAGTGTTGTTCAGAACGCTTGAACATCTTCCAAGCCTTTCTGCAACTTCCATAACCTTCATACTGTATCATCTGAGTCTACCCATAGAAGGCCATAGTAGTCCTTGGCTCAAAAATTTCAAGAGATATGAATGAATGTGCAAAGGCAGCCGTCGAGTCAGTTCTCCCTGTGTAATAGACATGTCATTTGTGATATGCAAGTACTACCTATAGTACCAGTGGTAACACATGGCGGTACTTTCCAAGGTTAGTCTGACCTGGTCGTGGACTCGCCAACCTATATGTTGTTACTACGTCCATGAGTACCCCTATTACTATTACTACTAGTACTAGCATGTAGTATGTCATCCTGTCTGGTAATATCTGATTCGACCAGGTATATCTCGGTGCCTGCCAGTGCGCACGGCTGACCATCCACAAGACAGTTTTTTCCAGTCTAGAATCTTCACCGCATCCCGGTCTAGACAGCGTGATCAGCACCCGTGACCAGGGACAGGGATGTAAATTAATATCGACGATGCAGGCTCTCAGTGCCACGTACGTGACTGAGACTCGCGCCCAGCTTTGAGTCCATCCAGAAGAAGTAGGTGTGGCAGTCGATCCCGCAACGGCCATCCAAGACCAGCTCAAGCTGCCCGAACTGCCACTGACTGGGTTGACCCCCCCTCGCCGGCAACAAATCCTATTGGTCGCGCCACCAAACACCGCCACGCTCACCTATCACTCCCAATCAACTCCAATCAACTCCATCCTGGATGCACATCCGCCCCCCCAAGTCTGTGTCGAAGAGCGAATCTCTCCCAGCATTCGCTCATCATGGAGCATCCTGACATTGCCAACCATGACTCGGATGGCTCGGGCTCATCGGACGAGTATCCCCCTCAGTATCCCCTGATGGCCAATTCATCCTATGGGGAACCCTTCGATCCTCAAGTTCAGACACCTGCCACCACTATCACTTCCTCGCCTCCATCCCACTCCTCCAGTCTATCCTCATGGTCCAGCACTCCCACAACCCGTCCACGTGGGGCTAGTGTTGGGGCTTCCGCCGTGCTCGAGAGTTCCGACCCTCATGTAATGGCTGGCGATCTGCGGCCACAACGCCCGTCCGCTCCTGCAAGAACCCCCTCAAATACCTATGCACCTCAACGACGCCCACCACAATATATCAGTCTCCAGAGCGACCGTCAGCGCTCTTCTTCTGCCAAGAGGGGGCCCCGACGCGATCCAAACGCGCAATATCGCGCTCAAGAAAAGGCCTACGTGCAACGCATCAGGGCCAACCCACAAGCTTGGTACCATCATTTTAGCGACGCGCAATCCCCTGATATCATGGTCGCCGATGCCGATTTGGAAGACCCTTCCCCCTCCTCCGAAGCTCCTTATGAAGATGATCCTTACGACCCCGACACTCAGCTTTTCCTCCCCGACGATAACCTGCCGAGTATAGAGGAGCTTAGGAACCCGAAGAACCAGGAACGGCTTGAATGGCACTCCATGCTGGCGTCGGTGTTAAAGGGTGATGTGGTCAGGCAAGAGAAAATACGACTGAACGGCTCCACTGAGTCACAAAGATCCGCAGAGCTGAGCCATGCCCTATGGCTCGGAGTCAAGTCAAGGACATGCGGCCGAAGCATTCCTCTTCAACGAAAACTTATTGAGGATGCTCGCACTCACCTTGCACCGCTGATAGAAGATGTCATTAACTTTCAAATCAAAGGAGAAGCTGAAATTGGCAAGCCACCCCGACAGCAGGTCGAGGACGTTGTGGAAAAGGTAGAGAAATGTGAGATTCTTTACTCAACTTCCAAAGAAATGGAAACGGCGAATCCCCGTGCTGCCTCGGAGGAATTCTACTCTAGCCGTGCAGCAATATTTGCCTGGCACAACATCACCGCTCTGATCAACACCCAGCTTGCGGTTCTACAAAGCTGGGTGGGCAATGACGCCCTAGATTTCAGTGCGTCTAGAGTCAAATCCGACAAGAGCGACTTGTCTGACGACTCATCGTTTCTGGACCGTATCATGAAGGAAGATGGCCTGAAGACACTTCAGGGTGAGCACAGCATGCTCAAAGGAATTGGCGCCGTCATCCAAAAAGCCAAAAGCACACTGATAGAGAATTCCGAAGCCTTTGCAGCGCGCCATCTACCACCTTATATTGAAGAGCTTCTCACTTTAATTAACTTCCCGTCCCGGCTGATTCAGGAGATCATTCGTGTACGTCTGTCTTACGCGAAAAACATGAGAGACCCGGCACAGCAATCACCCATCTTGGTAGACCAGATGATCTCACAGTTTCAGATCTTGATGAAAGTGGCTGTACAGATTAAACAAACCTATTTGGGTATCTCACGGCCTGAGCCTGGCTGGGACCTGCCGCCCTGCGTTGACGAGAATTTTGATTCTGTTGTGTTGGATGCTATGAAGTACTATTTCCGACTTCTGAACTGGAAGTTGAACGCCAACAAAAACACATTCAAGGAGGCCGAGATTCTAGAGCAGGAATGGGGTTATTCGTATGAGATCGGCCGCCAACTGGAAGGTGGTGATATCGAAGTGGCCGAGCAATTCAGGTATGATGGCACCTCACCTTATACAAAAAAAAAAGTCGATCTTATTAACGGCAAATAGTGCTTTAACTGCCAAATCCCTTCAGCGGCTCATGATTCACTTTGAACGTGAACTAGTTCCAAGACCTAAAGAGACAGTCCAAGACATGGACAAGCGGTACAAGAGCATACTCGATTCAACACGTATCCGACAACGCAAACTCTATCGCTTTTCGAGATTTCTATGCCAGTTGTTTGAAAATGCAACTGAGTACAACCTCTCAGCCGACATCGCATACGAATTTTTTGAGGCTTTGTTAGTGTCTGACCATTTCCTGGTCACTTCGCCAGGCTCAGTCGGCCAAAAGGGCGTCTATTTGATTGCACACCATTCTTTGTGGAATCGGCCAGCTGACATCCAGGCCATCCTTGCTACCTCGTTCCGAGAAGACAATACTACCGCGGACGCGCCTCACATTCCATACGTTCTTGTCATTCGCCCTGAGAGGCCATTGGGATGGGGCGGTAAGGAAATGCATGTGGATATGCTGGAGCAGCCCACAGATGTTCGTCTTGGCAAACTGCGGCTTGTCGTCGAAGGCATGCAAGAGCGACTACAGAATGCGAGGATGGAGTTGACACAGCTTACTGGTATCCAGCTGGACATGTCGATAGAGCAGCGCGCCAACCTTGGTCGTGTCAATGTGGAACTAAACAAGATCAAGAAGATCTCTTTCAAGCTTTCCATGGCCATTATGGATAGCGTGGCCGTGATCAAGAGACAATTGCGTGAAAAGACATGGGACAACAATGACCTAGTCCAGGCCTGTTATGCGTTTGCAACGGAATTCGGCAAGCGCTCTTCCAATTATGTCGATGCCAATAGACGTGCTATGAACAGTGCTCGACTGATAGACTTGTCACTTGATTGGGTTTCTTTCATCTGCGATGAATGTGACGCTGCCGATCGAAAATCTTTCAAGTGGGCAGTAGCTGCCCTTGAGTTTGCCATGGCAATAACCTCGAGCCGTCACTTATTGTCTTTGGACGAGGAGCAATTCAATCGTCTAAGGTCAAAGGTAGCGGGCTGCATGTCTCTCCTAATTTCTCATTTCGATATCATGGGTGCTCGGTCATCCCTCGCTGCTCAGGCGGAAAAGCAACGCATGGAAGAACGTGCCGGCGCCCGAAAAGTCGGCCAAGGGCGTATATTGAGTGACGAAGACGCATCCAGAATTATTCGTGAGCAATGGCATGCCCGTGTCATTGAAATAGAAGACAGAAGAGTGGAAGAAGACGCCAAACGACAAGCGCTAGGTAGAGTGCTGGAAGGCTCCAACGAGGCCGATCGTTCCCTCACTGTGCTGTCATCATCTGCCACAAACGTCACTCTCCGCTGGCAACAAGGCCAATTCATCGGTGGTGGCACCTTCGGCTCGGTATACGTCGCTATCAATTTGGACAGCAACTACTTGATGGCAGTCAAGGAAATCCGCTTGCAGGACCCTCAGCTGATCCCAAAGATTGCTCAGCAAATTCGCGATGAAATGGGTGTTCTCGAGGTGCTGGACCATCCGAACATCGTTTCCTACCACGGTATCGAGGTTCACCGCGACAAGGTCTATATTTTCATGGAATACTGCTCTGGTGGCTCGCTTGCTAGTCTGCTGGAGCATGGCCGTATAGAAGATGAAACTGTCATCATGGTCTATGCTCTTCAGCTTCTTGAAGGTCTGGCTTATCTACACCAAGCGGGTATCGTTCACAGGGATATTAAACCTGAGAATGTCTTGCTTGACCACAACGGAATCATCAAGTACGTTGACTTTGGCGCTGCAAAAATCATTGCCCGATCGGGCCGGACTGTGGCCCCAATGGACGGCCCTGGTGGCCCTAAGGACCCTATGCCCGGCAAGAATGATCAAATGCAAAACCGCGGCAAAAACCAAAAGACCACTACAGGAACTCCAATGTACATGTCTCCCGAAGTCATCCGTGGCGATGTGCCCAATCTCGCCAACCACCAGGGCGCGGTCGACATTTGGTCACTTGGCTGCGTCATTCTCGAGATGGCTACCGGTCGTCGACCGTGGTCCACTTTGGATAATGAGTGGGCAATCATGTACAACATTGCGCAAGGTAACCAGCCAGTCCTGCCAACTCGTGACCAACTCAGCGACCAGGGTATCGATTTCCTACGCCGCTGCTTTGAATGCGACCCCTTGAAACGACCTACCGCTGCCGAGCTCCTTCAGCACGAGTGGATAGTATCCATTCGTCAACAAGTGGTATTGGAACCCCCAACACCCGGGAGTGATACTAGTGGCTATAGCAGCTCCGCCTCTGCCAGTCGCCAGAACTCATATGTGGTTTGATCTCGTATGCTTTCTGTCCTTGCTTTCCCTCCCATCCGCCTTTCTTTTTGCAACAGTCTTATGAGACTTGTTTTTGAGGACGAGATCTTTTCTCCATATCATCTTTTTTTTTCCACGACACTCGCTCGATCTCGACTTGACTTATACACCCTCAAACGAATCGCATGTGATACCCCCCTTTGCTATTTTTTTCATTTAACTTAACGTCTATTGTTTATCCTTCACCTTCTATGACTAGCATGTGCGAGGGTCAGAAACTCTGGTCCAATTTCAGTTTCATTCGGTGTTGGTACTTGTGTTTTGCATTGACTATTCGCGTATACTTCGTCGTCCGAAATTTTGTTTGGTGCTTGGGATAACTGTAAGTTAATATCGCGTGTTCATCGAATCCGATGTCTTTGAATCGTTCATTTACAGACCTTCCCCTGTAGATGTAAACTATTAGTAGATGGACTCTTCCATTAGCTCAATTCCACAGTATAAATAAATGCACAGGTCAACTAAGTCACATCAGTAGACACCTACAGCACTGGTATTCTAATGGACTGTCTTTCAATGAGCAAACTACGATGGAAATGCTTTACGTCGGAAGCTCATGAGCCTTTGAAAGTTGATGCGTTCAAGAAAATTGCAGCTCAAATTGGCTGCTCAGAGAGTGCATATGACAAACAGTAAGTTCAGAAGAGATGGCCTTCGTGATAATAAAAGAAATACTAGATGGTAAAAAAGAAAAGAAAAGAAAAGAAAACGAAAGAAGCTCTCTGAAACAAGGGGACCCATATCACTAAAGAAAAGAAACGCCGTTTCCGAGATCCAAGTTCATAAGGCATGAAATACAATTTGAAAACATAAGCTGGCGAGCGTATTCAGAGCTTTGGCCATAGGGTATATGTAGTATCTGAAGCTTCAAACCCCAGTTGATTGGGAGGTCGCTAAGCAGAGGAAAGTTGGAGAGTAGATGGCTGAGGTCAGAGTAGGGTAGTGGAGTGTCTTCTGGAGACAGAAGATAGAACCAGGAAGCACCAGTCGACCTGGGACGGACAACGGTGAAGACAAAGGAAGACAGTATATGCCAATGGGTTGAAAAGGTGATTTGATAGCCGTTGCGTGAAAGCAAAATAGGCGCCAGGAATCGAGCTCGAGTTTTAACGGAACTCGACTACTGGCGCACATCCACGATCTTGGACATGCTTGAGCTCAAGTTGTTGAAATCTGATGAATCGTCAGTAAGAGAGAAATGTTGGAATGAATGGGACTGAGAAAGGAGCGGGGTAACCCACCGTTCGCTTTTCGCATGGAAATAAACACCGCTCACGGATCCCTGGATCTGGTTGAAGCAGATGTAATAGAACCCTTCGAAGCTGGCGCCTGAGATTGTTCGGACAAGGTGGTCCGGAACGAGGAAGTATTCCTTCCAGCGCATGAACACGTGCTCATGCTGGGCAAAGTTGCGCAGTGAGAAATCAGTCTTCTTTGCCTGTTTAGCGAGCGGTTTCCAGGCAGGAAACCGAGACCAGTGATGGATATCCGTCTTCTCGTTGGCACCCCATTCCTCGTTACGAGTGATAAAGCTGTGCTTAGTACCAATCATTTCGCCCTCGAAGAAAGTGGTCAATGTCGGATGATCCTCGGTCAGGCCTAGATATAGAAATGTCAGATAAAATTCAGACTGCTGAACAGCACTATGATTCATTATCTCGTGAGATCAACTGACCTTGAATGCGAAGGTAGCCACAAAGGTAGGACTCGGCTATGTCCACATGTTTTATTTCCACGTCGACATTGTAGACTTGTTTATCTGACATTTGGGTACCAGCGAATCTGCTTCCGGAGCGAAGAAACGACGAGGTGTGGTTTGGCAAGAGCTGGTGCGATGGTCAATTGGTTGGCACGTTGTTGATGGGATGATGAATGGCACATACCCGAACGTTGGAAAATTCATAACGCATCAGCGACGGGGTCGGCATCACCGGTGATGGCCGTCCACGATCGCATGGATCTGTTGGAGATACAGATCTATCGCGACCTATGTCTAAGTCCGCACCGGCAGCCAACTTCTGCTCCACTTTCAGCGCCTCGGGCGCTAAAAGTGCATTACCGTCATCGGACCGATTCAGTACGAAGGGCGCAGAGCCAGGTGGAGGGGAGAGAATGTCATCCAGTGAATCGCTGGCTGGGCCCGTTGAATCCGGCGAGTCCCTCCACGAGGAGATTCGATCAAGGTCCGGGGGACAAGTGCGAGTGGAGATCACCTCGGCGATCGAAGTTGGCTGGTTGTCACTCGGAGTCGGCATTGGTGATAGAAATCAAGGGACAAGAATGGCGGACATCGGTTCAAATCCAGACGCGCCAAAGCAATAGTAAAGAGCAAGAGCAGAAATGAAAGAAAGAAAAAGAGGGAAGAAGGGGAAGGGGAAGAAGAGAAGTTGTACTCGCGGGGGGGAAGTGGCCCATTTGACTGATTTGGCTGGGGGTCACGCTCATGCGAGCGCGGGGGAGGCGTTCCTGCCTGAGGCATAAACTGCCTAGTACAAAATCTACTTTTGACAGTCTAGACCCTACCCTAGGGTAGTAGCTAGAGTATATAGTATATAGTTATCCTACTAAAAACATACTGAGCACATTTATATCATCTATTCCAGCCCATACTGCCCCAGGGGGTAAACCCCAAGTCCACCAGTCCTCCTGGTGGCAGCACAGGGTGGCGAATCAATCAGCCACTTTGGATTATAATCAGATATCTGCATTGGGTTCTGAGCTAAAGTACGAAAGTTGCTGAACCCACTTCCTTCAGAAGGATTCCTTGATAAACGCCCGGTATCGTTAAAAAAAGATAATAATTCCACATACTTCCAATGTAACCGTCATTTTTTTAAGAGGAGCTTTCCCCCTTAGATGGGCTTGATCTGTAAAGCACGTCCGTCAGTGTCGCGTCCAGTAAACCAACCAAAATCACATCGCATGAGCCGTACCTTGAAGTGGAGGGAAATAAGCGAGAAAATAAGGGCTTTGAGATCCTGCACCAAGTAATAAAACACTCGGAGTCCTTCGGGATCGGATGATTCAGTCACATCAACAAGGGAGCCGATTTTCGCGGTCTGCGCGGTAAGCGCGGTTAATATTTAAAAAAAAGGTCTTGACCGTATTTTCAAGGTGACTATCATACCTCAAATGAGATGTGCTCACTTCCCAGGCGGATTTCCAGCTCCTGGCGTCCATCCTTGTTCTTCTGGGGCCACTTCGAGTCGTCCTCTCTGTTACCGGGTCAGCTCGCAGCTCGTCCGATCTACACTTCCTTCCCAGCGAGCTCTAAAATAAAAACGAAAGATTGGAACGGCGTACTTCATGATCTCACTGTCTTTGATAATGCGCTTGATCTCCTGGATCATGGCCGAGCTCACACACACTGTATATTCCTATCAGATTGTCTGTCGCGCTGTTCCTGGCGAGTCCCCGCACTCACTTTCTTTGCGGATGAGGGAGTCATTGCGGTAGTTGGAGTTATTCGCGTAACGAACGGCGGCACTGCTGCCATCGGATAGGGTACGGAAATCAAATTCTTCAATTGTCTGGTCAGCAAGTTTTATCCTCACTTCTCTCGTGCATCTCTGGAGGTAGACCAACCCAGGAACTCATGTCCGAACCGCCCAGAGTGACCTGAGCTGCGGGGAAGGGTTAGCAGCCGCGGTGACCTGGGCCCATGAGCTTCATCATCCTTACTAGTATCGAAGGTAGAAGACTTCGTTATTCGACATCGTGGGCTGGGGAATTGGGCCTGCAGTCGAAGAGGAATGACGCTGGGTGCAAAGGCGGGAAAGGTTGGACCTGGCTTAGTCATCCACACACATGGCCCGCAAAGGGACAGGTTGATGCTTCCCACCCCCCTCTCCATTGCGCATCTGAACCAGCACGCCGATGATTCTTAGGCTGGCGAGGGGTGTTGCTTCATTCTAAT
This sequence comes from Penicillium sp. S1701, assembly GCA_023626415.1. Classification (NCBI taxonomy): domain Eukaryota; kingdom Fungi; phylum Ascomycota; class Eurotiomycetes; order Eurotiales; family Aspergillaceae; genus Penicillium; species Penicillium sp. S1701. The sequence goes on along the minus strand of JAMAGY010000003.1, from coordinate 1,075,991 downwards.
TGTGCGCTTTTGAATTCGGCTCTGATATTTTCCTGTGTTTCCCCTCTCGGGAGAAATCCTTCTGGTGTGTGCGTGCGGTGCGCTGAGGTGTTCAAAACATCCCCCCCGAACTGACAACTTGCAAGCTCCCCTTCGACCCCGGTCGTCGTCAATCCCACCATTATGGCCTCCTTTCTCGAAAATACATACAGCCTGGTCCACCTGGACAATACGGCGGACCAGCCAACTGTGCAAGAATTGAAGCTTCAGCTTGAGAAGGGGACGGATGAATCCAAGTTGGAAACGATGCGCACCATTATCACGATCATGCTCAATGGCGACCCCATGCCCCAGATCCTGATGCATATCATTCGGTTTGTCATGCCGTCCAAGAGCAAGGCCTTGAAGAAGTTGCTGTATTTCTACTACGAAATCTGCCCGAAGCTCGACTCAAATGGCAAGCTGAAGCAGGAGATGATCTTGGTCTGGTAAGGAAGATACCCATGTCCAGTCCCCCTTAAGGAACTTTAAAATCAATTGACCTCTCTCCTTCTTACAGCAACGGTATTCGAAACGATCTCCAGCACCCCAACGAATATGTTCGGGGTAACACCCTTCGCTTCCTCTGCAAGCTGCGTGAGCCCGAACTGATCGAGCCCCTCCTTTCCTCCGCTCGCCTGTGCTTGGAACACCGACACGCATATGTCCGGAAGAACGCCGCATGGGCCGTTGCCTCTATCTTCCAACATTCCGAATCCCTCATTCCCGATGCCCCCGAACTTCTGCAAACGTTCCTTGAATCGGAGACCGATGGCACTTGCAAGCGCAATGCTTTTGCAGCGCTCATGTCCATTAGCCACCAGAAAGCCCTCGAATACCTTCGCACTACATTCGATACCATCCCCAACACCGATGAGCTTCTCCAGCTGGCTGAACTGGAATTCTTGCGGAAGGATGCTGTGCAGAACCCCCAAAACAAGTCGCGGTATCTTAAACTGATGCTCGAGCTTCTCGATGCCCCTACCAGCACCGTGGTCTACGAAGCTGCCACATCCCTCACTGCCCTAACTAGCAACCCTGTCGCCGTAAAAGCCTCTGCCGCCAAATTAATCGAACTCGCCATTCGGGAGGCTGACAACAATGTCAAGCTTATCGTGCTGGACCGTGTTGACCAATTGAGAATTCGCAATGAGGGTGTTCTGGATGACCTGACCATGGAGATTCTGCGTGTGCTGTCCAGCACTGACATTGATGTTCGGAGGATGGCCCTGAAGGTTGCTCTGGAGATGGTCTCGAGCAAGAACGTTGAGGAAATCGTCATGCTGCTCAAGAAGGAGCTCTCCAAAACCGTGGATGAGCAGTACGAACAGGTAAACCTCTCATCTTGATCTTGAAACATCTCAATATTAACTCCATTCCTAGAACAATGAATACCGCCAACTCCTGGTTCAGTCAATACACACCTGCGCTATCAAATTCTCCGAAATTGCTGCCAGTGTGGTCGATCTCTTGATGGACTTTATTGCCGACTTCAACAACAACTCGGCCGTGGATGTTATCTCTTTCGTCAAGGAGGTTGTTGAAAAGTTCCCCGATCTACGTGGGTCGATTGTCGATCGCCTGGTGTCAACCCTGAGCGAGGTTCGAGCTGGAAAGGTCTATCGGGGTGTCCTCTGGGTTGTCGGAGAGTACTCCTTGGAGGAGAAGGACATTCGGGAGGCTTGGAAGAAGATCCGCACCAGTCTTGGTGAAATCCCCATTTTGGCTTCTGAGCAACGGCTCCTCGAAGAAGTCCCAGAGGATAATGCGCTCCTTCTGGAGCAGGCAAATGGTGCTAAAGCTGCTCCTACTGGATCCCGCAAGGTGCTGGCCGATGGTACATATGCCACTGAGAGTGCTCTTACTAGTCAATCTGCCGCTGCCGCTCGTCTTGAGGCCGTCAAGGCCGCTCAAAAGCCACCACTTCGTCAACTCATTCTGGACGGTGATTACTACTTGGCTACCGTCCTCTCCTCGACCCTCACCAAGCTCGTCATGCGCCACTCCGAGGTTTCCCAGGACACCGCTCGCACTAACGCTCTCCGCGCTGAAGCCATGCTTATCATGATCTCCATTCTGCGAGTTGGGCAATCCCACTTCGTTAAGGCTCCAATCGATGAGGACTCTGTTGACCGTATTATGACTTGCATTCGCTCCCTGGCCGAGTTCTCGGAGAAAAAGGATCTTGAGGCCACCTTTCTGGAAGACACTCGCAAGGCATTCCGTGCCATGGTTCAGGTCGAGGACAAGAAGCGTGCTGCCCAAGAGGCTGTCGAAAAGGCCAAGACTGCCGTTCAGATCGATGATGCCATTCCTATCCGACAGTTCACCAAGAAGAATACCGTCGAGGGTGCTGAGGAGATTGAACTTGATCTTGTCAAGGCCACAGGCGGAGACACCACGGTGGATAACACCGCTTCCAAATTGAGCCGGGTTGTTCAGCTCACGGGATTCTCCGATTCTGTCTATGCCGAAGCCTATGTGACTGTTCACCAGTTTGACATTGTTCTCGATGTGCTGCTGGTCAACCAGACCACTGAGACCCTGCAGAACCTGTCTGTGGAGTTTGCCACCCTTGGAGATCTCAAGGTTGTCGAGCGTCCATCCACCCACAACCTGGGTCCGCGCGACTTCCTCAACGTCCAGGCCACCGTGAAGGTATCCTCCACCGACACTGGTGTCATCTTTGGTAACATTGTCTATGATGGTCCCAGCTCCACCGAGACCCACGTGGTCATCCTTAACGATATTCACGCCGATATCATGGACTACATCCAGCCAGCCCACTGCACGGAAACCCAGTTCCGGTCTATGTGGACCGAGTTCGAATGGGAGAACAAGGTCAACATCAACTCCAAGGCCAAGACTCTGCGTGAATTCCTGAAGCAACTGATGGAAAGCACCAATATGGCATGCTTGACCCCCGAGGCGTCGCTAAAGGGCGATTGCCGGTTCCTCAGCGCCAACCTATACGCCCGGAGTGTATTCGGTATGTTCTCTTTTCCCCTTTGTTTGCACTCCTTTGTTTCTTTCACATGCTAACTACCGTGCTTTCCCAGGCGAGGACGCTCTGGCGAATCTGAGCATCGAAAAGGAAGGTGATGACGGTCCGGTGACCGGTTTCGTTCGGATTAGAAGTCGCTCTCAAGGCCTGGCGCTGAGCCTGGGCTCTTTGAAGGGTCTCAAGGCGGCGGCAGCATGAAATAGAGCGTTTGTGATAATTTTTTTTCCAGCGGTCCCCAGTCTATATGATTTTTCTACTATTTCCCCTCGTCCTATCCTCTATTCTGTTCCCATCTCTTATTTTATTTTATTTTCTCAAGACAAATTTGTGTACGACCTGTGTTGTCAAGGCCAAGGAGTAGTGAAATAGAAATAATGCTTTTCATCCCGTTCACACGCGCCAATTTGAGAACGTCGTAGTGAGTAGTACTAGATCCGAGGCTCACAGGGGCCGCCCGGACTTTTGCAGTAACCGGAACCTGCGGCTGTTGATCCTCCTTCCCCGGGGGGGGCCAGACTAATCTCCTTACAAGCACTATCTTTAAACTCTTCCACCCCCTAACTTCCTTGCTGACTGACGCACTTATAATGCCCTTTCCTACGATGCGCTAAACTTCCACCATTCATATTTCTACTTCATTAGAATGGCATCTTTCGACGCGGCTGCGGAACAGCCGGATGCACGACTGGAGCATGACCAGACCTTGACCGTCGACAACGCGGTTTCTTTGACCCTTGGCAGCGATTCTCTCCTCGTTGTCGGTGCGGTTGCCCCGACTTCCTCTCATCGCTTATCATAGCTGACAGACTCAATAGATAATCGCACCTCTCGCAAACCGGACCGGCGCTGCTGCGGGTTATGCAAGAGTAAGCTGGGACCCTCCACCCCTCCGGCGATCTCAATAAAGTCAATCGCGATGGCGCATTTATTCAGTGGGGCTAATTGATATTTCCACGATTTTTAGAAGCGAAGACGAAGACAACACATGCGATTTCGCTGTTTAATGTCCTTGACGCCGAAGTGACTCCGTCGTCCCTAGCCATCACCTACGCTCAACCGTCAACAAAGAATGATGTCTCCGTGACAGCCCTCCACTATCCTATCACCGAAAAAGAAAAGCCTGCTGTCGAAGGGTGGGTTGGAAAGCTTCTTGAATTGGCATATGGTTCTGCCCAACGCTGGAAGCGCCTTAAGGTCTTGATCAACCCATTTGGCGGAAAAGGCACCGCTGCAAATCTGTACAAAACGTATGCAGCACCAGTCTTTGCCGCGGCGCGATGCCAGGTTGATGTGCAGACCACTGAGTACCGGGGACATGCCATTGAAATCGCGGAACAACTTGACCTTGACGCGTATGATGCGATCGTCTGTTGCTCGGGCGATGGTCTACCGTATGAAGTCTTCAATGGGTTGGGTAAACGGTCCAATGGCCGAGAAGCGTTGGCTAAAATGGCAGTCGCGCTGCTCCCCTGTGGCTCTGGCAATGGCATGACGTGGAATTGCCTCGGGACAGAAAGTGTCTCCGTCGCATCCTTGACAATCGTCAAGGCATTACGGACTCCTTTGGACCTGGTCTCAGTCACCCAGAAAAATACTCGCACTCTGTCTTTTCTTTCTCAGTCCTTTGGAATCGTCGCCGAGTCAGACCTGGGTACCGATAATATCCGATGGATGGGTGCTCAACGGTTCACATACGGCTTCTTGGTTCGCTTGATGCAACGCATCATCTACCCGTGTGATCTGGCAATCAAAGTCGAGATGAATGACAAGAGGGCAATTAAAGATCATTACAAAGCATATATATCCCAGGAATACGATCCTCTGGCAGACCGCATCCGAGTCGAGGCTGCAAGCCAGTCACCAGCACTACCAGAGCTTGAGTTTGGCACCGTGCAAGATGAGCTCCCCAAGGACTGGGAAGTTGTCCCAGGTGAAAAAATGGGCAACTTCTACGCTGGCAACATGGCTATCATGTCCAAGGATACCAATTTCTTCCCGGCCTCCCTCCCAAGCGATGGGTTGATGGACATTGTCACCATTGACGGTACTGTTAGTCGCACTACCTCGATCAAAATGATGAACGAAATTCCCACGGGCCGTTTCTTCGACATGGACGATGTCATCATTCGTAAAGCCAAAGCATTCCGTCTGGTGCCCCACGAGAAAGAAGGCTACATCAGTATTGACGGTGAAAAGGTACCGTTTGAGGCATTCCAGACTGAAATCCACCAAGGACTTGGCACGGTGCTCTCTAAATCGGGCTATGTCTACGAAGCGGAAGGGCCGAGGTGATATCCCTATGCCTCACCAGCATTTCATCCTAGCTTCTTGATGAGCTCATCTGTTCCAATGTGTTCCCGAGTCTTTTGCTATCCCTTCATGATACCCTTGCGCAAGAGAGATCTGGTCATTCAATGTATATTTTTGGTGTCTCTCAGAGTGCTAGTGCGTTCATTTCTACTAGTACGAATGTTGCTCTTTTTGGGGGGGTGAGGCGGACGCAGTTGATGCTCCGAGCCCCAGCTGTACAGTTCTTTATTATCGCAATAGATGATATCAATATTCTCATCAGTCCATTTGGCCAATGCCATGGTAATTTGGAAACCTTTACATCATAATAAACCGGGTAGCGCCTAGGTAGTTGTATGTATATGAAAGATTGGAATAACTTCACATTTTATCGTCCATCCAGTTATCGCTATAAAAATGCTGTACAAAAAGTTTTCAGTTTCAGATCCGGCCCAATCAATTATTCGTCAAAGCCACCCCATTCGCCATCACTGTCTTCCTCCTCATCTTCATCAACCTTTGGGGCGCGAATTCCCCACTCGACCAACCGATCATCCTCCAACGCCTCAGTAGCCCGTGTCCGAACAGGTTTGTAGGGGCTCTCAGTACGGAGCTTCTCAAGCGGTCTCAAAAGTAGCTCCATAGGTACATCACCCTTAATCTTCCGGTTCTGTGTTTCGCCCTCAGCATCCTCGCTTTCTTCGAATTCAAGGACCTTCTCCAACTCGTCAACCCAGATGTCAACAAGATGGTATCGCAGACCATCTGGTCCATGCGGCATTGCCACAAAGTCCGACTCCTCATCATCGGAATCTTGATCCGGGTCAAAGTTCACGGGGCAAAGAGGACCCTCTTCAATGATGGAGATATAAGCAGAGAGATCGGCCCACTTCCCATCCTCATCTGTAGCGTCTTCCTCCTGGACCGGCTCACTCTCCTCTTGCTTCTTTTGCTTTTTACCGCGGCCCTTCTTACCCGAGTCTTCCCTCTTGCGCTTCTTGCCGTCGCTCTTTTGCGAGGGTTTCTTGTCCTTCAGGAAAATCTGGAATGCGACTCCGACATAGCAACGGATCAGGAAAAGGTACTTGTCTAGGCGCAATCGGTCGATGGAGTGGAAATCCCGGCCGATGGTGATCCAGAATGCGCGCAAGAACCTATGAAGTGTAGCATGAGGAAGAGATGTGACGAGGTGGTAGGAGAGTGCGCGAGCGAGAGCTTGTTGCGTGAGAGGTCGATCAGAATGATAGAAGCCTGCGCAGCAAGCATTGTTAGCCAAGCATATATTGCATGTTTTTATCCGAACATACAAAAGAATAGGCCCTTCCAGAGCTTCAGAAGATCAAGGACACTTAAATCCGTGCGCGAACTCAGGAATAGAGTGAGGGACTCAACGGCCTTGTCGCGGACTTTGCGGTCTAAAGCCATGAACCAGTTCGTTAGCGATCGACTTTTTAGGTCGGCTCGAATAAAAATATGGGTCTTGTCATACCGCTAGATGCGAGGTCCCTCACAAAGGGGGTCTTCTGAATATCCGCCATTGTCTGGTGCGTATGGTTGAACAGGGCGTCGGCTTGAGCTCCGCGATAAATTATTTTTTTTTTTGTCTGATAGCGGGTTTGCTCTGTTTGCACATGTCCTTGGTGCCTCAGGTGTCATTCTTACTTGAGTTCCCCACAGCTTTGACATCCTTCTAGGACCATGTCAAATTCTCGATACTGAATCACGACTTCTGGTATTTACTTTATTTTATTTTTCTTTTTCCCCCATTTATTTTTTCTCAAATTGACCCCTGAAAGCTCATACATTGGCTGGAAAGAAATTTGGCGCCGCTCTTTATTTATGACCAACCGTTGCTTATCCTCAACTATGATACATTAGAACTTGAATTGAAGCAGTATCAGAACCAATCGAATTCTTCTATATCTTCCTAAGTAGCTGACTGGTCTGCTTCCGGGTTGCTTGATTTCTAATAATCTTTAAGCGCTTCTGCAGTGGTGTCAACTTGTCACTAGGCACTGTAGACCATTTCGTCCCACCATGATGTTCCGCATCCGGCATCCGTCCAATATACAAACTTCGCCGGAATTATCCCATAGTTCATGACATCATGACCCGACAATGCATCGAATGAGATCTCAGCATACTCGGTTCCAGATATGGTCAGCTCTGGCTCAGGGCACGTATCAAAAATTTACTTTGTGGAAATTCACTTGTCTTCGAACTCAGCATCCAATGCTCTGAGTCCGAGGTACTGTACTTGTACTTGTCACACAGGGAAACTCCAGACATCCATAGTCACCCCGCCAGCGTTTATCCTGCATACCCATCCTTGCCATCATGTCCGAACAAAATGAAGACCACGAGATCGCCGAGGCGAGTTCCTCGCCCCAGGAAACGGAGCGCATTTCGCGATCGAGCTCCGAAGCTCTGCCCGAGCAGAACAGGGTGTTCGAGCACATCCCACCTGAAGATCGCGAAGAGCTTACCCGAATTGCATCCAACTTCCCTCGACATCGAGCTACGGACTCTGGTGTTGGGAGCAGTATGGGGGGAATTGAGCGCAAGGACACACTAGAAAACCTTGAGCTGGGTGACCCTGTCCTTGATCCGACAAGCGACCAATTCGATCATTATAAATGGGCCCGCATGATGTTAAATTTGATGGACAAACAAGGAGTGTCTCTTCGGAAATCCACAGGGGTCGTCTTTCAAAACCTCAACATATCTGGCTCTGGTGCTGCGCTTCAATACCAGAATAATGTGGGCTCCGTTCCTCTAGCCCCGTTCAGGCCGCAGGAATACATATCTTTCGGGAATTGTGTTCCTCAGAAACAGATTCTTCGGAATTTTGATGGTGTCCTTCAAAGCGGCGAGCTACTCATCGTTCTTGGGCGCCCTGGTAGTGGATGCTCGACCTTTCTCAAGTCTCTGTGCGGAGAATTGCACGGCTTGAAAGTCGGTCAAGACACCGATATTCAGTACAATGGAATTCCTATGGAGAAGATGCATAAGGAGTTTAAAGTAAGCTAACTTGGATTCGGATTGTTGGATTCTGGCTAAGCCTTGCCTGTTTCTTTTTAGGGAGAAGTCCTCTATAATCAAGAGGTAGATCGACATTTTCCTCACCTCACTGTTGGACAAACTCTCGAATTCGCCGCAGCTGCGAGGACCCCCGAGAATCGCCTTCAGGGAATCAGCCGAACAGCATATGCCAAACACATTACTCAGGTAGCTATGGCGGTGCTCGGATTGAGCCATACATACAATACCAAAGGTGGGTCAAGATGCTATATGTTAATGGGTTCTCGCTCACGGTTGTTCCAGTTGGCGATGACTACATTCGAGGTGTTTCAGGAGGTGAACGCAAACGAGTTAGGTAAGTCGTCCCCTCAGAGTACGTTGTGATGACAATTATTAAAAATTCGAAATAGTATTGCCGAAATGGCTTGTAAGTGCTTCATATTTGCACCTTTCTAAGCAATACCAAAACTAATCAACATTCTTAGTGGCGGGAGCTCCTGTTGGTGCTTGGGATAATAGCACACGAGGCTTAGATTCGGCGAGCGCTTTAGAATTCACCAAATCTCTGCGAGTTTCCGCCAACCTTACCGGAAGCTGCCACGCCGTTGCCATTTACCAAGCGTCCCAAGCAATCTACGATGTCTTCAATAAGGTCATCGTACTTTACGAAGGTCGAGAAATTTTCTTTGGACCCTGCAGCAAAGCCAAGGAGTACTTCGTTGAGATGGGCTGGGACTGTCCCCCTCGTCAAACTGTTGGCGATTTTTTGACGTCAGTGACAAATCCACAGGAAAGAAAAGCTCGTGAGGGAATGGACAACAAAGTCCCACGTACTCCTGATGAATTCGAAAAATATTGGAAGAAAAGCCGTTGTTATCAGCAACTGAAGAAAGAGATTTCTGAGTACTGCGAGGAGTATCCTATTGGTGGGGAGGGCGAAACAGGCCTTGGCGAGACAAAAAGGCTACGACAAGCAAAGCACGTTCGACCAAAGAGTCCTTATTTCATCTCCATACCTATGCAAGTGAAACTCTGTGTGAAACGAGCCTATCAACGCATTTGGAACGACAAGCCATCTACACTGACCACTGTCATCGGGCGAATTGTCATGTCTCTCATAATCGGCTCGATTTACTTTGGAACTCCGAATGCGTCTGCAGGATTTCAAAGCAAAGGAGCTGCCCTTTTCTTCGCCGTTCTCATGAATGCTTTGATCAGTATTACAGAGATCAACTCTCTCTATGATCAACGCCCTATCATAGAGAAGCAAGCCTCATATGCCTTTGTTCATCCCTTCACGGAAGCCTTAGGAGGAATTGTCGCAGATATTCCCGTTAAGTTTGTGTCTGCTGTTGTTTTCAACATCATCTTTTATTTCCTGGCAGGCTTGGTAAGTCATGAAAAATCCTCATCATGGTTCAATCTATTAATTATCACTTAGCGATACGAGGCTTCCCAATTTTTTATCTTCTTTCTCTTCACCTTCCTGAGTACTCTAGCAATGTCAGGGATTTTCCGTACTCTTGCGGCTTCGACAAAAACCCTGGCCCAGGCAATGTCTATGGCAGGTGTCATTGTTCTCGCAATTGTGATCTACACGGGCTTCGTGATCACAGCACCGGAGATGTCCAAAGTCCCTTGGTTTAGCTGGATTCGTTGGATTAACCCGGTCTTTTACACTTTCGAAGCTCTGGTAGCAAATGAATTTCACGGCCGCCGATTTGAGTGCTCCCAGTTTATACCTGGATATCCAAGTTTATCTGGGGACTCTTTCATATGTGCTGTTCGCGGTGCTGTTGCCGGAGAAAGGACTGTCTCTGGAGACGCTTATATCGAAACGCAGTACTCCTATTCATACGCCCATGAGTGGAGAAACCTTGGTATTCTTATCGGGTTCTGGATATTCTTCATATCATTGTATCTTATCGCCTCCGAACTTAACTCGTCAACATCATCGACTGCCGAATACCTCGTGTTCCGTCGCGGCCATGTACCAGCTCATTTACGCAATCTGGAGAAAGACCCTGGTGATAACAGTACGAGAGAGCTAGCCACCAATTCCTCGGAGAAAAAAGAAAAGGAAACTTCAGCGATTCCATCTCAACATGATATCTTCACTTGGAGAAATGTCTGCTATGATATACCAGTGAAGGGTGGTGAGCGACGACTTCTTGATAATGTCTCTGGCTGGGTAAAACCAGGAACACTCACGGCATTGATGGGTGTGTCTGGTGCCGGAAAGACTACACTACTTGATGTTTTAGCCAAGCGTGTTTCTATTGGTGTTGTCACTGGTGATATGCTTGTGAACGGCAAGCCTCTAGATTCGAGCTTCCAGAGGAAGACTGGTTATGTCCAGCAGCAGGACCTTCATCTTCCCACTACAACAGTGCGAGAAGCCTTACGATTCAGTGCAGCTCTCCGCCAGCCTAACACAGTATCAAAGAAAGAAAAATATCAGTATGTCGAGGATGTTATTGATATGCTTGGGATGCAGGAATTCTCCGACGCAATCGTGGGAGTTCCTGGCGAGGGATTGAACGTGGAACAGCGGAAACTTCTCACCATCGGTGTTGAATTAGCTGCCAAGCCCGCACTGTTGATTTTCTTGGATGAACCTACTAGCGGTCTTGATTCCCAAAGTTCCTGGGCCATCTGCTCGTTCCTGCGAAAGCTCGCAGAGCACGGTCAAGCTGTCTTATCGACAATTCACCAGCCTAGCGCTCTTCTATTCCAACAATTTGATCGATTACTGTTCCTAGCAAAGGGAGGAAAGACCGTCTACTTCGGAGAAATTGGTGACCAGTCGCGGACCCTCTTGGACTATTTTGAGGGTAACGGGGCGAGAATTTGCGGCTCGTCTGAAAATGTAAGAATTTCTTTCTCTTCTGTCTGCCTCCAGTCTGACTCAATGCTAACGCAAAATTAGCCCGCGGAATATATGCTAGAAATCATCGGTGCGGGTGCTTCTGGAAAAGCTACCAAGGACTGGTCTCTTGTTTGGAATGAAAGTCAACAAGCCAAAGATGTCCAGACCGAGATAGGTCGTATTCATGATGAGCGCGCGTCTGCTAGGCAAAGCACATCAGAGGAGGCTCAGCTTGGTGAGTATGCGATGCCGTTCGTGTCTCAGCTCTGGTATGTGACGCATCGTTCGTTCCAGGGATTTTGGCGCGAACCATCCTATGTATGGGCAAAAATAATGCTGGCCACCCTATCGTCTCTCTTCATTGGATTTACATTCTTCAAGCCAGACAGCTCGCTGCAGGGCTTTCAGGATGTAATTTTCAGTGCTTTCATGCTTACTTCCATCTTTTCAACTTTGGTTCAACAGTAAGTGAAAAGATCTCCTAACATTACTCCGCAGGCACTGACCGAAGATCCTCTCAAGAATAATGCCCAAATTCGTCGTCCAGCGATCACTTTATGAAGTCCGCGAGAGACCTTCGAAGGCGTATTCATGGTCCGCTTTTCTCATTGCCAATGTTCTAGTTGAGATACCATACCAGATTTTTGTTGGTGTGATTGCCTGGGCCTGCTACTACTATCCCATCTACGGGGCGAGTCAAGCCTCACATCGACAGGGTCTTATGCTCCTTTTCGTCGTACAATTCTACATGTTCACCTCGACATTCGCCTCATTCGTGATTTCGGCCCTGCCGGATGCCGAGACGGGTGGAACAATTGCGACTCTTATGTTCATCATGACTCTCACATTCAATGGTGTCATGCAACCGCCAAGCGCCTTGCCTGGTTTCTGGATTTTCATGTACCGGGTTTCGCCTCTAACCTATCTGATAGCCGGAATTACTGCAACTGGTTTGCACGGCCGACAGATACATTGCTCTGATGCCGAGCTGAGTGTCTTCAATCCCCCCACCGGATTGAGCTGTGGTGAATACCTGAACCAGTATGTCACTGCTGCCGGCGGCCAACTATACAACCCCGAGGCCACGAATAGTTGCCAATATTGTCAGCTATCAAATGCCGATCAGTACTTGGCAGCGAGCAATATCTGTGAGTGTTGCTATATAACATTTTGGGGTTTTTCCGAGCTAATTGAACCTCAGTCTACAGCGAACGTTGGCGTAACTTCGGGATTGGCTGGGCCTATATCGGCTTCAATGTGTTTGGTACAGTGTTGATGTACTATATGTTCCGAGTCAAGCACTATAACCCCACATCTTTGATTCGTGGGATTTGCCAAGGTGCCTCGTTTTTGTGCCGGGTGTTTAAGCGGCGATCTGGTGACACGCCAAAAGGAAAGGAGGCGGATAATGGCCGACTTGTTTAAATTCTGGGGAGGAAAATTTCCTGGGAACTGTATCAGTACAGTTGGCTTTTCTGGCAACTGGCAATTGAGTTGATTCGAACGGTGGCTTAGAGTGATGGTAATGAAAGGGGTCGTGGTTTTTGATGAATCGTTCATTCGCAATTGAAGTTATTTCCAAGGTCCCTACTAGTAGCTCAGCCTACTGAAAAGTTCAAGTAATTACCGTAAAAGTCTGCCATGCTCGAGCACAGTTATGTACAGTGCCTGGTAACAACCTTGGAAGTTCCCGGAGTGATTATTTAGGTATAGATCAAGCAACCCGGTACCAGACCAGTTAGCTACCTAGTGAGATATATGAGGATTCGAGCAGTTTGATACTATTCCAAGTCTAATGTATTGTCGATCTTAGGATAAGTAAAAGTTGATCATGAATAAAAAGCGACCTCAAACTTCCTTCCAGCCACTGTATATATATCAGTGCGGCACCAACCGTAGTAACCGTCCAAGATGAATTAATTTGTAAGTGTCACCACACCGTGACCTCAATACCTAGGTGCAGTATATTAAAATGTACTAGTTTTAGCTGAATTGAAAAAATGGGTATCCATGAGGTAGTGTAGAGTTCGATATACAGCTAGATCATATTCCATAGAGCAACTATACAAGCCATCCAACCAAAGCAATGACGGTTGTCAGAAAAAATAGGTTCCTTTCATGATGTCAAACCTAAAGACACATTTATCAACTAGCATCGTTGGTCTAGTGGTAGAATTCGTCGTTGCCATCGACGAGGCCCGTGTTCGATTCACGGACGATGCATTTCTTTTTGTTTTTTTTGCCCGCCCGTCTCTCCCAGAGTATGCATGCACAAGTCATCTTTCATCGGGGAAATGTTGACGGTTACCTTATTTATTTTGCTGTTCCCCAAATAGGATGATACTATGTAACATTCCGCCGGTACGAAGCTTTTGTGCTATTATAGTTTCAATTCGATTCTCGTACATAGTGCTCACGAATGGAAGCATTGCATCATAGACACTTCATATTGTAAATCATCAAAAGATACCTCGCCTTAGGCCAAATACCAATCATTAAATATCGATTTACCCACGTGCGGATAAAAACACACGCCAAGAGACATTGATTAGAAACAACAATGGGGAAACCCCCAGGAAACAGACGAAGGGAACGTTGGGGTATTATGCGAAAACAGAGAATCAGAGGATAGACGCCGGAACGCTGGAGATGAGATGGAAGGAGAAGGGATAGGTGGGAAAGGGTATCAAAGGAGGTTCAGGACTAGCTGATCGGGGCTGAGAGAAGACCGGACGAATTATGGCCAGAATAAGCTCATGAATAGAGCACAGAGCAGGGAGGTCATCCGAAAGAAGGACGCGACGTAACGAACGCGTTGACAAGATGGTTACTCTGCCATCCTTGTTCAGGTAGCGATTGATGCTCCTTGAGCATACGACCAAGATACACGATTCGAACACGCTGGAGGTTGGAAAGCTGCAGAGGATTAGCATAAGATACTCGACAAAATAATCCAGAACAGGGGGGAAGCCCATACCTCTCCCTCCTGATGTACTTTTCGAGCCAAGAAACTCACACTCTGGCTCTTACCCACCAAAAGCACAAGATCTGGCCCACCACGGTCACTGAGCCGGACTTGGACACTGATCAGATCCCGCTCACTTGTCTTGCCTTTCTCGTCACGGCGGCGTTCCAGGTCCTCGGCGATCAACTCGTCACCGGAGGCATCATCCGTCGCAAGTTTCCCATCCGAGAGTGTCCCGGGATCATCATCCTGGCCAACGTCGTTTTGCGACTGGTCTTCTGTGGGCGACGCGGTCGCGGCCATATTCCCGGGGTCACTGACAATACACTGTGGCAGGCGATAGAGAGCGCCTTGTTCATCGTAGCATCCTTCGCAAAAATCGCCCGTAGGCACTGTGATGCCTGCCGCATCGATAATACTCTGCGCCGTGGTGAAATCCCCCGCGCGCATCAGCGTGATCGCCGTTGAAAGCGCGGCCCACACCTCCGGACGCCCCGTTACTCTCGTCTCGAAGAACTCGCGCCGCTCGCGATCCAACTCGGCACGAGTCCAGGTGCGTCGTTTGCTGAACCAGACATGTAGGCGGACCGGTTCATTATAGTGTTCGTTTAGGGCGACTTGGGGAGATCGTAATCGGCGACGACCGGTCTGTGAATGGGACGAGGGGTCAGAGGCAGTGCTGCGAGTGGCTTGCGATCGACTGTCCTGGATGCCCCAGTCATTTTGGGATTCATCATCACGAGACGGCACGGACGCGCAGCAACCCTGTTAAGTGGAGGGTGAGATATATTAGCTGAGGTTCCTTAGAATGATCTCTTTGCATATTTTTGGTATTTTGTATTTTTATATAATTCCCCCCACAGTCGGGATGATGGCCGAGGAACGGAGGTAAGTCGTGTGACAAGGCGATGGTCTGATCTCTCAAGGGGGATTCTTGGGAGGGAGTGAGGTCCAGCACGTACCATTTTGTTTGCGGTGTAGACACTCCATAAGCTGAGGGGTGGGGAGGAGGGGAGAAGAATTCGGGTGGAACGACGATCAGTCGTTCAAATGTGGAGTAGACAAAGAGTTGAGGTTGAGGTTGAGGGGGATCAGAAGGTCAAAATGGAGGGGAGAAGAGAGAAGGGAAAATGGGCTGGCCCCCCTCCCCCCTCCAGGCACATTCCACGAACCACAATTGCTTGGCCTGGAATCAAGCATTGAGGATGATGTCAAGTCTACCTTGGGTTTACTAGTAGGACCATTCACCCTTCTACTTGGAAAGAGTTGCGTAGCTGCACGCGATACACAAGTGGTTGCACAGCATGCTTTGTCTACGCTCATCTGACTGGGAAATGAGTGTTGAATGGTATATTAAATATCTCAAAGGTCATATATACAGGATATCAAGTGGTCGTCATTTATTTCTCAGTCCTCGTCCTCGTCCTCGTCATCACTGCCAAAGATGGCCTTGAAAACATCATCGCTCGGCCGCGCGGCCTCAAGCGCATCATTGCGTTCGGGTTCTACAGCCGGCGTCGGAGCAGGAGCACTGGGTTCTTGCGGTCCTGCACTATCGGAGCTGCTAGTAACAGGCTTGCGGCCTGATTCTACCATGATCATGTTCATCACGTCCTGTGAGATCAATTCCTTGGCCTTGGCATCGGTATGATAACCACCAGATTGGAATCGCGATCCGAAGCCAGGATCGGGGGCCACTGATGGTTCTCCGGGATCCAGCTGGACATGCGAGGGGGGCTTAACATTAAATCGCTTGCAAAGAAGGCGTGATGGGTAGAAGGATATAGTGCTTCGGGTCATTGGTCCGAACATGCCGATCTTAGCAGCTGCCACAGCCGGAGGGTCCGGTTTCTCATTGGGCCGACTCAATGGATCGTCATTGGAGTCGGGGGCATCTGATGCAACTTTGGGCCCCGAAGAAGCAGATGTAAACCGGGATGCCATGATGCCAGACATGGGCTTAAAGACCTCCGCAGCACGAGCAAACTCTTGCATCTCGTTGACCCAGTCGCTAGTGCTGGACCCCGACAATCGATCTGGTAGAGTGTCGCGTATCTCTGCTCGAACCTCGAGGAAATTACGATAGCGTGACCGTTTCTCCTCGTCCTCTGAGTAGGGCATCCATCCGCTGACGGCCCGAGTTAAGGCCTGGACCGCAGTCTGCTTGTCTAATTTGGGAACCAGATCCCACAGGTCTTTTCGTTTTTGTGAATCTGACATTTCAAAGCCCTTTGGTGCACCTTCACTGAGGGCGGGAGGTAAATTTGCATTCCCAGTGAGCTTCACAATCCGCTCGCGAGCTTCCGGAGTCATCCAATCAAAAACGGATTTCCCAGGTAGTTGGGCCTCTCCCAAGGCTGCAGCTCGGGACGTAGGATCAAGCATTGATGCCTTGGCCGCATCGGCTGTAGAAACATAGTCGGAATTATTCTGACCGGGGACTGATGGTTGCTTGGCAGACTTCCAGTCCTCGGGGATTGTGGGAGGGTCGTATTTCTTCTCCGAGATGGAGAGCCCCGAAAGAGTATCGGCGAGAACGAACCCATCTAGAGGTAAGCGTCCGTCCCGGCATTTCCTGAACCCGCCGGTTCCTCGAGCGGCGGCGACCTTTTTGGAGATGAAGACAGGTTTTTCACCTAGTAAGGGGTTCGAAGAAGCGATAGTAGGCTTCCCTTCGTCTGGTCTACCTTTCTTCTTCTTCTTTTTATCACCACCGATGGTTTTATTATAGGATATTTGAGGACCCAGAGAGTAAGGGTCTTCGTCATCGGACCCAGTGTCGTTGAGGATGCCAACTCCGAACCCGCCTCGGCGCGGTTGCTTGGCTTTGGATAATTTGGTGGACCTTGTCTGGTCGGCAAGACGGTCGCCAAAGAATGAATCTGTCTCATCAGGTTCTCCCTGTGAAACTGTCTGAGGCGCCAGTCGTGACTCCCCAGCGAATCCCAGGCCCTTGTGGTCAGATTTGCGGACGAAGGAGACCATTGGCGGGTTCTCAGGTGCGAAGAGGTATGTCTTGTCGGTTGCCTCCCCAGTTGTAGCTGAGTTATCACCCAGGTCTGCCTTGCGTCGTACTTTAGGGCCGATTCCCTGGCCCTCACGCCAGCCCATTCTCTTCAGCAGTTTGACGCCCATTGTCTCGCCGCTAGTCTTGAGCAGGTCCATGAGCCCTGCCCGTCGAGTGGGATCTGTGTTCGTGGAGCCGAACCCGGCGAATTCCTCTGCTGTTCGTAAAGTACGCGATTCCTCCTGTTCTTTGAGATCCTCTTCATCCATGAAGTCCTCGGGCCGTTGTTGGGATTGTTGCTTCGCATCGCGGGCGCGATTTTGGCGGGAGGAGACGAAAGTTGCCGGAGTCCATCCTTCCTTCGAGCCAACGCTGTTGAAATAGCTGTATAGAAATAGGTATGAGAATTGAGCGCAGGGATATGTTTTGGAGGAGATCACAGTTTGTAACTTACCCAGCACTGAAGCCACCGGTAAAGGCGCCGTGAAGGCGTTTCCTCCCCCGCTCATCCGTCACTTCCTGCTTCCAGACTGGTAGGTATGAGCCGTCATCACGTATGCCCGCATCGAGCGGGGGCAGTGGTGTGCCGTAGACAGCATATGGAGGTCGAGCGTCAGCTTGGTCGGCTTCAAAGGCCGCGCGTGGACGCTTCGCGGCCATTGCCTATCATCAGAGAAGGTCTGGAAGGTCTGGAAGCTCGAAAGGTCGAGATGAGAGGAAGAAGATGAAGATGATTCGTGGATGGCCAGTGGAGCTTCCTTGGCAAGAAGAAGCCAATCATAGGCTGGAAAAGTACTACGCTCACAGACCCACCGTGAATACAGTGAATGCAGTAAATGCAATAGATGAGGTATCAACTTAGGCCCCGTCCTCGAAGACAAGCATGGATATCTCTTCTCGGCATCTAGTAATGAAATCACCAGGAAGCTGATTCCGGTGTTCAGTAAATGGATGGTAAGCGTCAAGAACAACATTCTTTTCCCAGCGAACATGTACTTCCTCAAGGATGAACGGTATGTATACGATAAAAAACTTGACATTCAATGGGAAAAAAAGCCAATTCACTCCTATAGAGTGAATTTGACTCTGGTGGCGTTCAGATTAGGAACTATCGGTACCGTTTGCATCGACAGCGATTTGTTAGAATGGCGAATGCTATCGTTCAGATTCTTTCTTGGAACGACCAAGGTCGATACCAGCTGGACACCGAATTCGACCTTTCCAAGTTTGCCTCATCTCACTTCGATGTTGGTTGCACTGAATACTGGGGGTGTGTTCCAGATTGTTTCTTTTACGAAGGCGTATGGACATAAAGGGGCCAAAAACTGTTTAGTGAATAGTTCCAGACCAAATACCTCGTTGATCCCGATGGGCACAGCTTCTCCGGCCAATTGCGGGCCTTTCATCAGAGAAAATCTCTCAGTATCAGGGTAACCATTTTCTGTGAGTGGCATGACTCTCGTCTTTTTGCCTAGCGCCATTTCATCCCTATGGACAACCGTTTTACCGCTTTGTATGCCCTCATGACCTATTTTATTGGATTGGACCCACCGACACTAGAATATCCACGGGAGGTAAACGGCCCATATGTGCCCAGTCAATATCTTGAAGCCGAGTTAATTGCCAAGCAAAGTGAAGAATGGGCACAGAAAGTGTTGCGTGATGAGGATTTGGAAATTTACCTCTTCCTTCTCCTTCTCGAATATGGTCGTATTATCGACGACAACCGTGATGCTATTGGGTATAGCGGTGATGGAAGTGAGCTGGCCCAGTTTGATGCTGAGCACCACTTTCCCGATTCCATACTTATTGCATACCATGATTGAAGAGAGCCCTCCTCATAGATGATCCTCCCAGGCTGTTCATATTTGTGCCTACGATCTCCTGCATCCTTCTCCTTCCCACCACATCTGTAATTTGTTTCTATGTAATTTTTCCCCCAATTCCATCATGATCAGAGATCTTTCGTAGTCAATTTTGTCTTTGTTTACCGGCAATTAGCGTTCACCATAGAATTGGAATCCGGTTAGGGTGGAGGATTTTCCGCCCCTAAAGCTTATCCATTGGATTAGCCCCCACATTAAGGCTGAGACATGGCTTTAAACGAACAGCAGTTTGTGAAGGAAAGAATCGACCTTCCCCTTGTTTTATCTTTCCCCCAATAAAAAGGAATGGGCTCGTCTTTGCATTCTGCACCTTATCCGTATTTGGACGCTGATGGTGTCGCAAGCGATGACGCCGTAAGACCATCGTCGGATCTCCCTAACTCGGAGATATTGGGTGCACGATCTCGCAGCTGTGTTCATTGTCGATCCCGGAAAATCAAATGCGACCGTCAAGTTCCCTGTTCTGGCTGTGTTAGATCTGGATCCAAATGCACTTATCCCGCTGGACCCGGTAGGGCACCAAAAAGGTCTCGGAGGGCGGTTGAATCTCGGATGCTTGATCGCTTATCACGACTGGAAGAACTCATGAAACAAATGGGGAATGACACGGACCAGGATATTGCTCAACAGAAGACAGCTACACACACAGAGAAAATGAGTACCCAAGCTAGGATGGCGTCGGAAGATGAGCCGAACTCGATTGATCAACATCTTGGTCGTTTGGTTATCGACAACACACGAAGTTATTACGTGAGTAATAAGCTATGGGCCAACTTAACGAGCGAGGTATGTTATCCTTGAAGTCAAATTGTCAAATGAAGTGTGAATTAACCCCATCTATTTGGGAGTAGATCGAAGAGCTTCGAGATTTGTTGTATGAACCAAACTCAGACAACGAGGAGCAGAGTCCAAAGGAAAACATCAATCAGCCTTTGCAGGACTCTACCTTGAATATGAGCTCCAACGCTGCAATTTTGGGGTTTCCAACAATCCCCCCAACGATGCGACCCTACCATCCATCATTGTCACAGTCGGCGGCACTGATGGAAATTTTCAGAAATAAAGTTCTCCCAGTGGTGCACATATTTCATACGCCGACATTGA
Organism: Penicillium sp. S1701; assembly: GCA_023626415.1. Classification (NCBI taxonomy): domain Eukaryota; kingdom Fungi; phylum Ascomycota; class Eurotiomycetes; order Eurotiales; family Aspergillaceae; genus Penicillium; species Penicillium sp. S1701. Next base: position 1,055,828 of record JAMAGY010000003.1, on the reverse strand, counting down.
TGAGTGACTACTGGGGTGCCATAGCTTCTCTTGATACTTTGGATCACAATACTGAAGCCTTACTATTTGCTATTTACTATTCCACTCTTATTAGCATGGAATCAGACCAATGCAAGAGCGTTATGGGTGTTTCGCGAGCAGTGGCTCTCCAGCACTACCAGTTTGCGGTGCAGCAAGCGATCGCGCGAGCCGACCTTCTCAACACCCAGAGCATGGTCTTAATCCAAGCCGTTGTCCTCTTCTTATCCGCGTTGAAAAATGTGGATGCCTCTCGTCGAACATGGTCCCTGACTGCACTTGTTTTCCATATTGCCCGGGCCATGGGGCTACATCGTGATGGAGCGGCCTTTGGACTGCCCCCATTTGAGACAGAAATGAGACGTCGCCTATGGTGGCACATATGTTTTCTTGATATTCGGTCTTCAGAGCATCATGGATGCGAGCCAATCGTGCAAGAATCATCATTTGACACCCGGACGCCACTAAACATCAACGACAGTGACTTAACACACGGAATGGTCGAGCCGCCAATAGAACGCGAAGAAGCCACCGAAATGACCTTTGTTCTCCTTCGCAGTGAGGTCCTTCGTGTGGCCTGGAAAACGGGCTACTTTTCTTTCAGCGAGACGTCTGATCAGCACAAGGAAGCGCAGACTTCTACAAACCCCACCAAAATTGCAGAAGACCTACAAGAGAGGCTGGAGAAACGATATATCAAATATTGTGATCCTAATATTCCATTTTTCAAGATGTGCATGACAGTGGCGCGCCTCATGACTTTTCGTATATGGCTGGTCATTCACTATCCTCCTCGGCAGAAGAAGTCTAGTCTCTGTTCGTCTGCAATTGCACCAGACAATGTGTTCCTTACAGCGATCGATATACTCGAATTATCCACTGTTCTCATTACGAGTCCTGATATTTCCCAATGGACATGGCATTCCAAGACCCACATACAGTGGCATTCACTCGCTCTTGTCTTGGCCGAAATCTGTTCACGACCGCCATCGGCTGAGTGTGACCGTGCGTGGGAATGTGCAAACACAGTATATAACAGATGGAATCTACAAACCGATAAAGCTAGTCCATGGCGACAAATTGAACGGTTAATGGAGAAAGCAAAGTACGTTCGTGAGATCCAGAAGAATCATGAGCGGGAACAACAATTGCAGGCGACAGCCGGGGAACCAGCGCCATCTAACGAGTTCAAAATGGAGATATCATCGGATTTTCAACTTGCGATTGATGAAACTCAGGGCCATGAAGGCAGTAATGATCAGTTTCTCCTGGAATCGTCTGAGATATTCCTCAACCAGAACTTTTGGGATGGTGCCCAGGGTGCTCATGATGACTTTGAATCTATGTATAATGATTACATGCTGGGGGATTGGAATGGGCAGGGTTAGGATGCCAATTTTCTTGAAAATTAAGCCTGTTCAATTTTTTTTTTTTTTTTTTTTTTGTTTAAGGTAAAGCATATCGTTGCTGTTGGAATTAGAGTCTTCAAACCATCAACGTAAACCTCAGAGCTCTATGAAAGGAGATATTCTATTATTCTGACATGACATGAAACGCTAGCAATTGTGGTTCAAAAGGGTATCATAGTCCCACTACCTCATTCCATATTAACCTTCCCGCCAATCCACAGGCACTATCAAGCCATAAAATTGACTTCAATTCAGTCGTGAAGTCATGCCAGGTTGATGGACCGTAGCATGCTGTGTGAAATCTGAGCCTGTCTACGAACCACCCCCTCTCTGGCAGATTCGTGGCTGCAATTCCCCCGATAGCCAGAATCCATAGATATAAACTGAGAGCCGACGGTGAAACAACTTGAACTTCGGTGTGATATAATTGAAGCTCTATTTTCAACATTCGACCCAATGTTTCCAATGGAGCACTTTGTGGGGGGAGGGGGAATGTCACACCAACCCCAAAAATGATCAATGCGAGCCGAGATGCCTCATAAAGAGGATAAGCGCAAGCATGAGATGGGCCAAGCTGAGTTGACGGAAGAAGAGACATGATGTGCCATTGAATGAGATTTCGATGGTCACAGAGGACATCTGTTCCAATCTGCACGCCATCTTCGTACATCTCGATTTCAGCCACGTATGTCCGCTGACATTGAAAGATGTCTTGCATGTCGAGAGGGATGTGATTTGATTCGAAAGGCTCGACATCTGCGGAATAAATATCTTGCAAGTCAAGATGGCCTCCAGACCTAAGTGAAATATAAGGGAAACTTGGACGCGCGAGAGACCGACTGGCCCCCAGCACACTAGAACTAAATGAAAGAGTAAATCATCCGCACTTACGAATGAGTTTTTCGACGAAAGAAGGGGAAAACAACGTACTAGGATATGATGGCGGCCAGCCCTGGCAGCTGTATTTTGTCCAAGCCTCCCCTGAGGCGCACCAATTGAACTAAGCCAGCCTGGTGAATCGGATGTGGTGACAGACGTCCATAAATATCCAGCCATTGAAGAGAGGTTAATGGGGCCTGGAACACCCGCTCCTTTCTTTGTTTCCACATAGGCCCCTCCACCTTGTTGGTTGCCATACACAAAACACACAAGATAATACAGTCGGTAGCAGAGGCAGAAAGAGTTTGGATAGCCCGATTCACTCTCACAATGGCATCTGCTTCGCAAATCGACAATCTTTTGGCATCTTCATCGCTGAAGTGTCCTCGTTGCTTCACAAGCCATAGAGTACGCCGATGTGAATATGACCCGAATAGCAAGGTACTGTGAAGTGCATCGTGCGTGGCGGAATTCATCAGCCAGTCATTGATGGCAGGAGAAGCGGGTAAAAGGCCGGGCCATAGTACGGACAGCGCTAGTAGAGACTGTTGAGTGAAAGAAAGAGTGAACAGTCATTGGGTGTTCTTACAATATTTATTGGCATTACTAACCAGCTCAGAAGGTAATGGTGATGTGTGCGGGTATTGTTGGAAGGGATCCAGAATGCTAGTCGCAATGCCGTAGATATCCACACCCCCAGTCTTGCCAGTGCAATTACCGGACCAGTTCGACTCCGGTATTTGAGCTGAATAGATGGAAGGCACTTCATCAAATGGTGTTTCCTTAGAAATTTCTGTTCTAGAGACTTTTTCTTCCACAGTGTTGATTAGAAAATCCAAATCAGTCTCAGATGAACTGTCTTTTGATTCCGGAGGGGAGGTATTTGAGGTGGAGCTATCTGAAGTATCCGTTTCTTCAGAAATCGAAACTGTGCAGTCATATGAGAGACCGACGGCAAACTTGGCTCGAGGATCGGCCTCTTCTTGTTTCAGATGGCCGCTTTTCTTCTTTCTAGCTTCCGACCATCGCCACTTTCCAGCGTGAGACCTGACAATGTGAAGGTTGCTTGTCTTTCCATCGTTTGAAGATGGATCTGAAGTAATAAAACAGAGATTCACCTTTTCCCGGCGTGTATTTTGACTTGAACGGCTCATGTTGTCTGATAATTAAAACAGGGAATGGTTGGTAAATCCAGATACATAATCTGAGCTCAATTAATATGCCTGGTAGCAGGTTGAGTGAATCTCGTAGATCCCAAGGTGATATGACTAGCTTCCAAAACAGGGACCAACGGGTCCCTTTAATACTCGGTAGAGGTTCCGAGCCCTGGCAGGGTCTTCTGCTGAAGAACTACTCCCCACTGGCTTAGTTTGTCTCATCTGGACCCATCGTCGGCACATGAGCAAGAGAATCTCTTGGTGCACAGTCTACTATTATGCGGCTGACAAAGTGGACCCCCGAGAGTAAAACGGCCAAGAAAGCAAAGGCTAAAATGAAACTTAAAAATGCAGACACTATTTCTTTTATTTGGGGGAATCTATACTCAATGCTATGCGTTGAAGAATGAGACTAGTTTAAGAACGACACGGAATTTGGGGAGTCCCTGTGATGAGAAGATTGGATTATTCTATTTTAAGAACTGGGGGGAAAAAGGACATCCCATGTGAGTTTGATCTAGCCCTGACCGTTATGCCTGACGCTGTCATGCATGATGGTTAAGGCTACTAGTTCGGGGAAATTATAAGAGCAAAAAAAGAAAAAAAAAAAAACAGGGAGAGTAAGATAATCTTCTTTAAGGAGTAATTGTACTATACCTAGTGGGGAATGGAGTTTCTTTTTTGAGGCGTCGACTAGCCACCAATAGGCTGTCGATCTCGAACTGCACCCAAGGAGTCGGATCCCCAAGCATTTAAGCGAGCTGAAGGTCTGCACCAAAGTGCTAGATACCCGGCGTTCTTTAAGAGCTCCCCGAATGGTTCCCGAATGGTGATTATTTCTGACAACACAAGCGCTAGCTCTGAAACTTGAGTACTCTCGATGCACTTTTGGGTTGAGACCAGCGGCTCACGAGTCATGAGCCTTTGAGTATTTCATCGGCAACCCCGATTGAACTACTCGAGTCCCGCTCAATTTAAGAATGCCACTTGACTGCTCTAGGAACACGATCTACAAAGGCTTAGATCGTGACGAATAGCCAGCGATCTCTACCTTTTACCCCTTTCGGGAAAGTCAGATTTGCTTACCATCCCGATAGAACAGGTTACTTTGGTATCGGCTATCTAGCGGTTGCTTAGACTCTCCTCTCTGCCTTGTGCTTACGCCTTGTCGCAAAAGAATTAGCAAGGCATTGTTCAAGCTTATCCGTCCCACCAGTAGCCGTTGAGAATCTAGGTCTAGGCGAATTTGAATCCACCCAAGTGGCTCAGTACTAACCAAGTTCGTGGATCCAACCATAATAGATAGCTGAGCTGTTATATTGCAAACAACCTTGGGCCTCTATCTTGTTCTCGGACATTGACCGAGTCGTTTAGCGCTGCCAATGGTGGATTGGTGCTGATTGAGGCACAGGCTCTTGAATATGTGGAAGTGAGGTATAGCCAGAGTGTGCCACGACTCACGATGGCAGTGGGTAATATTGATCTGATGTAAGAGCCAGCTATCTACTACCACCGTGACGGTACACCATATTATGCACGGTAACTTTATACGTAGTATTATGTAGGCCCATGGCTTCGAGAAGTCCGAGACATGCCATATGCCACAACTTAATTCTTTTTAGGAGTGAATCGGGTCGGAATGGAAAGCACTTAAAGAGTCATGTTTGACTTGTAGTTTGGCTCCTAGGATATTATGGCAACTTTCTTATTGGTGCCCGCCTCCTCAAGTCTTCCAAGGGTTGGTGGTCGCTGGATTGTGAGCCGACGTCGGATGTCGGTACCTGCCGCCCCGTCGATCATCATCCCCCGGAAGCCTCCCCAAGATCAGCCTATCAGACTATCCATCTACCTAAATCCACATCCTTGGGATTCACTAAGGAAAAACGTCTTAATTTCAGGTCAGACCATGTGGTAGCTTGAAGTTTTGTTCAATCTATCATGAAAATATGAGGCCACAGAAATTTGTTGTAAAGCTGACAGCCTGAACTTAATATTTACAAGTTCTCGTGGAGATGACTACCTTTCGCACGGATCTCCCGCAAAGAGCTCAACTTCAAAGTCTGAATACAACGTTGTCTTTGCTCGGGACATAATACACCGGAATACTTCAAACCGCTCCAAGGTCATTGCTATATAATCTTTCAAGAGCTATTCCTGATAATCTTTTCCAGCACTTTTTTACTTGCCTTAACTTGATGCTTACTTTGGTTTGAAGGCCCCCGAGAAAGAGACATGCTTCAAAAATTTCGATATCTAGTGACAATAATGTCACTCGGAGTTTCTTCCGTTCAAGGCATTGACTCGGCTTTTTTACCCAAGGCATATGCCATTGGCAAAGGCCCCCTTATGGGGACGGACAATATCTACCATGCAGATCCTATAGTACTCAATGCCAGTTTTCCAGTGTTAACCCTCGATTACGGCACCGAAGTGGGTGGATTTCCTTTTGTGGAAGTCAATAGTCCTGCATCGTCTGTCCAGATTCAATTGAAATATAGCGAGCCATACGGTAATCTTGAGATGGCCCAGGTTGATGGACCTTGGCCAGTTTATAAACAGCTTGTTTTGATTTCTTAAATCCTTACAGAAGTTTTAGGCTATATATCAATGGACTTATGAATTCATTTTGATATGAGACTTTTAATGTCTCCCAACCTGGAAAAATCGAGTCTTATTTTATCCAAGGCGGTCTTCGTTGGCAGTCTATCACGCTCATTGGCGATACAGCTCTCACTATTCGCAAAATCGGCCTGCGGCCATCGGTGAACATAACGGACCCTGAATCACTACCAGGGAGCTTCAGTACATCCAAGGATATGTACCAGCAAGTCTGGAATTTAGGTGGACGTGCTGTTCAGGCGGCCTGTGTTGAAAAGGAATCCCAACTATCTACCTGGGAAGTTTCGGATGAAGGGGCCTTTATCAGAGGGCAATACCCGGCGGTCTCTGCACTCGGAAATGGCTTTAGCAATTACACCCTGGAGTTCGGCACAAAGATTTCTACCGGAGGCACAGGCTGGAGGGTTGCAGGAGGTGCCAATGGTGGTTACGGCCCTTACTTTGTGTTGACATCCAGTAAAGAAGGACTGATCAGTCCCGACATCACACCCCTCCCTCTGAATTCTTTGATTGCAGGGTACGGCTTCACTCTTATCGACCAAGCTATATTGCCCTCAGCGTCTCCGCGTACCTATGAAATTCCAGCAATGATCATTGAGAACGACAAGTGGTACAACATCAAGACTGTGATCAACGAAACAGGTTATGCGGTCTCTGTCAATGATCAGCTTATTGCTTTCGTCGAGAATCAATATTTCAGCAACTACGTTAATGCTGCATGGGGCTCTGGGAGCTTAACTGATGGCAATTTTGGATTCGGTCCTTACTTAAGTCAAGCTGCCTTTGTTCGAGATGTCCAAGTCACAGCGGCAAATGGCACTGTGATATACCACAACCCTCTCACATCAAGTGATATTCTACAAGAGCATGCCATTGCCAGCAACGCGATTATGCGGTGTGTCTTGATGGTGCCAAGCGAGATCGGAACGTTTGGATCGGGGATTTTGTTCACACTGCACGGATAATTGCAGCCAGCAGCGGTCGCTATGACTTTATTAGGAGTATGATCGAATTCGAATTCGATTGGCAATATCCTCCTGGACCCGCACACGGATTAGTGCCAATACAGGCTTATATGGGCGCTGGGCAAAAATATCGCGAGGTGTACTATCCCTCAGAGTTTGGAGAAACAGACTACCAATTTTTCTTCCTTTTGGTACTGACGGACTATTTCGCATTGACAAATGACCGTGACCTCTTGAGCAAACATTGGGACGGAGCCAAGTTACTAGTCAACACCCTTGTGGATCGTTATTATGATCAAGCATCAGGTCTGATGGCCAGTCCAGACTCTTCGTGGTTCACAGCCCAGGGGTCACAAAACGCGACTGCCCCAACCGCCCTATTCGCTGTTGCTCTGAACCAATTGATAAACGTCGCTACAGCGTTGGGGGATTCGTCTTCTGTTTCCAGCTGGAGTGATCTTTCCGGCCAGATCACCGCAGCTGTCAACGAAAAGCTCTGGAATGAATCCCTTGGTGCTTATAGCTTATCCATCAACCAGCCTAACGACACTGCCATCCTCGCGACAGCATTTACAATCCGGGCAGGCATTGCATCCCCTGACTGCGTTGCTAGTAGCATTGCTCGCTTCTCGGACATATTTCTTTCAATTGGCTACAAGGACAATTCTGCTGCTGGAAATTCAGCCAACACCCAATTATCACCGAACACACAGGGGTTCCTCTTTGAATCCCTGTTAATGGCACACATAAAATATGGAGCGTCAGCTGATGAAGTCTTACCAGCTATTCGAACATTATCTGAAGTTTTCTGGCCAAAAATGGTCACTCAGAATGAGTACTTCACAGGTGCTAGCTGGGAATATCTTTACCAGGATGGCAGTCCCGGAATTGGTATCTTCACAAGCCTAAGCCATCCTTGGGGAGGGGCCCCAACCTATATTTTCAGCAATTACCTTCTTGGTGTCCGATCAGAATGGAATGCCCAGAAGAAAGAATACGAGTGGATTTTCGATCCTGCTTGGGAGATCGCCAAGGGCCTCGGGCTGGAGTGGGCTAAGGGAAAAGTTCCATTGGCCTCTGGAGGTTATATCCAAGCCGAATGGAGTCTACCAGGACGGGCAGGAAACACTACTACCAAACCAACGATGAAAGCCACGGTGGTCGGGAATAAGGATATTTCTATCAGCACTAAGTGAAGAATTTGACGAAGGCTTGAGCGAACATCAGTGACTGATCTAAGGATTTGATGCTCCTGAACTCTTTTGGTGATTGCCATGTTCAATTTTGCCAGCAGTATTCTCTCTCTCCCTCCTCGCCACTACTACTAACCACTATCGCTATTACTCTGAATGCGTCAAAATTGACTATTCTTCGTATTTATTATATGAGTTTTCTCTGTTTATTATTTCTTAACTGTTTCTGTTTTGGAATTCATACTAGTATGATACTAGCGATATCTAGTATAATACCTATTGTCTTGTCTTAGGGTCTTTCTCTGTAGGCTAAACCTAAATAGGAAACATAGACTATTATCTTCTATCTGTATAGTTAGGCGCAGCCGACCTATCTTATAATAGTTGTAAGCTGAGCCTATGGTTGACTAGCACCGTGAGACCGTGAGTGGTGTTAGTAAACTTGACAGTTTAAGCCACTAGAGTGGTGCCGCCGCAATTAGTGTTTCATGACCAAGTACCATCCATCGCTTGAGCCACCAGTATCAATTTGAGACATCAAGAATCCCGGGGAATGAAGAAAGTCAATTGGCAAAACTAATAAAATAAAGCTTTTCTCTCCGTTAGAAGTTCGAATCTTATTATTCTATCCCCGCAAATGCCTTGAGTTATCTAGGGGGTCTGATCGCTAGGTTACAACTGCTCCACGAAAATGGACGCGGGGAGTGAAGTCTTCGGGCTTTTTGCTACCGAGCATGATCAATGTTAGTATTTATTAACTGGAGACTATATCTGTCACCGTGGGCTACCACATACATATAAATAGCCTATCTCACAGGTTTTTGTCTTCATGGTAGTATCCCTGTGTTGTCAATTATGGCCTCACTATCTTATTCTGTCCAACTATATGCGCTCACCTTGTGGCTTCTCTTGAGTTTTTATGGCATCTGCGAGGCATGCTGGGATAACAGCAGCTGTAGCGGTCCATCGCAGCCTTCATTCCCTGGTCCATGGGAGCGAAATATCCTTTCTCCTTCGTCCCGTGTCTTATACCCCAAAACAATACTCAATGCGGACAAAAGTTCCCGGTCCAAATACCCTAGCAATGTTCAAATGAATCATAATGGCTCCCTAGTCATATATGATTTTGGCCAGTTAGTTGGGGGACTCGTTTCCATCAACTATACGGCTATGGGACATGGCTCTATTGGGCTGAGTTTCACAGAAGCCAAGAATTTCACTGGATTTGCTTCAGATGAGTCAAATGGTGGCGCTAGCCCAGACGATGCGCTACTGTTTGATGTGTCCTCTGAACAACCAACGAAAGGGACCTATTCGACTCCCCTAGAAAATCTTCGTGGGGGTTTTCGATATCTCAGCATATTCACTCTCACCAACTCCACCAAGTTCGAAGTGACTTTAAAGTCGGTAGAAGTTAAAATCTCTTTTCAGCCTTCATGGCCAAATCTGAGAGCATACGGGGGTTATTTTCATTCAAATGACGATCTACTGAATCAAATCTGGTATGCGAGTGTATATACACTGCAGGCCAATAACATCCCACCAAGTACAGGGCGTGTTTGGCCGGCACCTCTAAACACATGGTCAAATGACGCAAATCTAGGACCTGGTTTCTCTGTTCTAGTGGACGGAGCAAAGAGAGATCGTGCTGTCTGGGCGGGTGATTTGGGAATTTCTATTCCAAGCTCCCTTGTAGGCCTCGGAGATCTTGAAAGCAGCAAGAATTCCCTGAATATTCTCTACATTAACCAGGTATTTCGATTATAAAAGCTTAAAAAGATTCCTTTTATTGACATTTTTACTCAGAACCAACACACTGGGGAGCTTCCAGAAGTTGGACCACCAATCTCCTTCTTCGGTTCTGATACGTATCATATGGCGACGATGATTGCAACGCATGACTTTATACTGTTTAGCAATGACACCGAGTATCTTGCATCCGTCTGGCCAAAATATACCCATGCAATGAGTTTTATAACATCTAAGATCGACAACAATGGACTGCTTAGCGTCACAGGCACGTCCGGATGGGGTCGATCTGCGAGTGCTGCAGGCTACAGCACAATTGGGAATATGCTCATGTATCAAACACTTACGACCGGTGCATCTCTGGCAACTTGGATGAACGAACCAAAGCTTGCACCAGAGTGGGAGCATTTGGCTGCGACTTTGAAGCCTGCAATAAACTCCCCAGACTACAACTGGGACTCAGATGTTGGGTAAGCTCCTTTAACTTTCAGAATTCCATTTCAAGTAACTTCATTATCGAAGTACTAACCTAAGAAATACGATCAGGGCATTCAAAAACAGCAATTCGGATCAGAGCATCTTTCCAGCCGACGGAAATAGCATGGCTTTGTTCTTTGATGGAGCGGACCCTTCCCACTCAACTAACATCAGTAACTCCCTGGCTGGCAATTGGGGTCCTATCGGTGCTAAATGCCCAGAGATGCCCGGCACCATATCCCCGTATGTCGAAAGCTATGAAATCAAAGGTCATCTAAAAATTCGACAAACACAACGTGCTCTCGATCTAATTCGTCTGAGCTGGGGTTGGTACTTGAAAAATCCGATGGGAACCGAGTCATCCACCATTGAAGGATACAATGAAGACGGATCATTTTTGTATACTGCAAATGAGGGATATGATCATGCCGGATCCTATACGTCCCATGCGCACGGCTGGAGTACCGGTCCCGTGGATGCGTTGGTCAACTACGTAGTTGGGTTAGAGCTGAAAAACCCGGGAGGTGCAACATGGAGTCTTGCTCCTCAAGTAGGCGATCTCAAATTTGCAGAAGGTGGGTTTACTACTCCACTTGGCAAGTTCTCTGCAGGTTGGCAAATCAGACCAGATGGTCTGCATCTACAGTATGACGTTCCAACTATGACGAATGGAATCTTACAATTGCCATTGGGTTCAAGCAAGAAAATATTTGTGGATGGGGTTGAACAAAAGGCGAAGCCTTCCAGCGCCTCTGATAACTTGGTTGAAATATCCCTGCCAGGAGGTAAACATGTGATATCCCAGGTCTGAGATCTGATACTGTGGTACTGCTAGCTTTCTCGGAACATGCATGTCCAAGTATCAAGCTTCTGGATTCACTTGAGGAATCATATGGCCACAGACAAAATATAGTTGGTATTCGGCGACTCGAAGAGACAGAGAGGAATGAATACCTAGTAGTATCAGATGGAAAAGAAATTTATCTTGAGAAGCAGACTATTTGTTCATGATTTCTCATTTAGATCACAGTATCGTCGTTTATCTCCAATCTCTTCTTTCCTGAGTTGAGAATATTCTTGCCAGCTTTATGAATGTTTTTCCAGGTCGACTGCGCAGCTTCACTATGTATTCCATTGGTCTCAGTCTTCGGCTGACTGATCTCAGTATCAGTCAAAACTTTTGCTTGCTCCGGGTATTTTGGTGGGTCAAGCAGGTAAAGAACCGGTAATATGTGATTTTTCAACCCCCAGACGCATATATGTGCAAACTGAGGCCACGCGATGGTCGTAATTGTATGCATGAAGATTTCCTCAGTATTGTCTGTGAGCGAGTGCAGTATCGTAAAAACCGTAACTAAAAGTAAAGCGACGCTGTAAAAAACGCCATTCTCCCACAAGTCACGATACAGCCTCATGGTCACAGATGACTCTCTGTTGAGATTGTACGAATTCTCTCTGCTTCCAGTAACAAATGAACCTTTCGGTTTGTTTGAGATAAGATAGAACCGCAGTATACCGTAAATATTTGCTAGAATATGTTAGCATGGGTTTATACTGACAATAAAGCCCTCGAGGTGATAAAACTCACATCCTGCAAGCCATTTGTTTTCCAGAAATCCAAATGGCGTACTTTGATGGCCTGTAAAAGCAGCCTGCAAAATTTCGTAAATGTAGGTCAAGCATAGTTGACTCAAGGAAAGACTGAATTGCAGAATGACTGAAACGGGCGATGAAGTGGGAACAAGTTTCTTGCCGCCAAGTAATAGCAGCGGCACAACAGCAAACCCCAAGAAGCAGCCAATTTCTTCAAGCACGATACCCAATCCGTTTCGAGCAATTGATAGCCTGAGCCAGGAAGGCAGGTGGCTGCTCTTGGAAGAGAGCATTGCAGGTATTTGCTGGGCGTGGCCGATGTTCCATCTTTTCCTTTGAGCAATATGACCAGCAATGGAAGTAGGAACTAAGCCAAACTGCAAGGCTTCATCCACCTGGAAGGTTTTATAGCCCATACCACGTAATAGCAAAGATAATTGCCAGTCCTCTGAAAATGAATATGTCGGGTAGAGGCCCACGTCCACAATTGACTGTCGTCTGAAGACTGCTCCTGATCCCGAATCGATGGCGCTTCCGAGCATGTCCAGTTTAGCATTTTGACAGGTATAAAAATGTCCGCGTGCTTGAGAGAGAGGATCTCCGATTGGAAGGTTAGAAAAGTATTGTCGCGTGGACACGAGGGCAGCCTCGGGGTCAGTGAGCAGATGGGGTAGCGTGGCTCTTAGAAAATCCTTTGTCGGTATGGAATCGGCATCGAGCACAGCGCAGAATTCCGGTTGAAAACTCTCTTGTAGGGATGTCAACGCATAGTTAAGGTTTCCAGACTTTGCAAAAACTTGTCCAGATTGTCTTCCGCGAGAATTGTATGAAAGATGTGGCCACCGAGTTCGTAGATCTGATATAGTCATCTTCAATGAAGCCGATTCTCCATCGTCAAGCACGAGTACTCGGAAGTGAGACTTTGGATAGTCCATAGCACAAGCTGCTTGAACTGTCTGTATGATCACATCAACATCTTCGCCGCAACATGGAAGAAGAACATCTACACGAGGTAGATCTTTATTTCCCTGGAGGCGCAATCGTTTCCTTGGACCACTCTCTGGGTTTGCGGTGGCCAAAAGAGTCAATGATTGTTCTTTTCGGACCAGATCTTCACCCATGGATTAGTTAAACTACATATCAAACCACAGTCAAAGTCTGCTTTTCTCCACTTACGAACGAAAAAGCTTTCCAGGAGAAACATTGTCCATATTTGCCAGGTTCTATCTGAGGCTGACAGTATGAGCAGCAAGCGGAGCCCAAGGTAAAGAGAACCGATGAGCTTTGCTGATTGAGCTACATGGTAAAGGAGCTTCCGGTATTTTTGGCCTGATACGATTTGCTGAGCTTGAGGAAGTTCGACTATAGTTCCCTCAAACATAGCGATGGAGAGCAATATACTCTTGAAGATGCACCAGCAACAAAATGGAGGAGAGAATGAGGAAATAATTTTTTTTTTCTCTAGTTTTCATAAAACCCCTAGATTCCGCTCAATTTCTAGAGAAAAGGGGGGATAATGGCGGTGTGTTTGTGCGTTTCTCAACCAGGCGCTCTTTTAGATGGATCTAGCCAAGCCACTGTGGATTTCTGGGTCGGAACGAACCCAATACTCCGCCGTTTGCCGGCAACCGACTGTATTTGCCGCTATCCCCTGCGAGGCTTGTCTGTTACGTTTAAATTAAAAGCGCTTAATAGAATATCAAGGAAGAGCCTTTCAAGTGGACTTGTTTTGCTAGGGTGTGGTTTAACTTTTTGTTATAGTTCAATTGGCTAACCAGATCTGTTGACTATTGCCATATCTGTAAAATGGGTCTGGTGTCTGATCTTTCTTGTCTCCTGCGATGATCGTTGTGACCAGTAGTTTATGCAGTAGACCAATGATGACCGCCGGTATTTCTTAGCAGTCAGATCATCTCGTGCCTAGGTAGCTATTTACATGGATTCGAACGGTTAAGAGCTCCATCTGGCCCTTGTTTCTGGATTGCATAATGAACCAGGTATCAAATACGTATGGCACAGCCAACTGGCCGGGTTCAGTACGGAAAGCCAACTTCCATGGCAGACTCGTGGAGTATCTCATGACGAAACATATTGGATTTGGATGGTACACGCCAGAGGTCTAGGCTTATGGGTATGATAGTTCATGTGCAACTAGTTACAAGCCCATCTACATCGAAGTGTGGTTTCAAAGCGTTTAATTGAGACAATATAAGATCACGGTGGGACAAAGGAAATATCTCTGTCTGCGTCACCCTGGACCACAGACTATATAGTCTACCAAGGCAATTAAATTGCTATTTTCACACGCAAACAAGGCAATGATTGATAGTACATTCAAACAATAACACCCACCCAAGCTCGAGAGATCCCGAGCCTCAGATAGCCGTCTTTAATTCGCAATCGGAGAAAGGGGGAATTTACGACAAGTTGCGAGACATGTCGTTACGGATACGCTGGTAGTCGAGGATACCCTCAATGCTGCCAACAGCGCTCATGGCAACGTCCTGATCCCACAGCTTGCGGGTAGCAAAGTCCATAATATCCTTCTCGGTAATCTGGCCAACGGTACGCTCAATGTCCTCGGCGCTGAGACGGCGACCAGTGGTGATGATCTGGCGACCAATGTCCTCGGCGACAGCGGTGGTGCCGTCCAGAGACAGGAGGATGGAGGCCTTAAGCTGGGCCTTGGCGCGCTCAACCTCAGCGGAGGTGACGTTGTTGCAGAGGCGAGACCACTCGCGGAGAGTGAAGTGGATCAGGTCATCAAGGTTGGTCAGGTTCTCGGAAACCAGGTAGATACCCCAGAGACTGCATGACGTTAGCTCAACCATGAACGAAAAACTTCAAGGATGACGGATGAGGTTAAAAAAAACTTACCCAGTGTCGCTGTAGCTGGTGGAGAAGCTCATGAAGCTGTTAGCAAGGTGGTGGTGGCTAACCTGGGAGCTGAGCTTGCTTCCCAGGAAGGGAGACTGGCCCATGGCGCGGTCCCAGTTGCCAACGATGGCCTGGGCAACCAGGGCAGTGAAGTAGTCGTCGTCCTTCCAGCTGACACCCTCGACAGCCAGAGCGATGTGGGCGGAGGGAATGGTGTCATCACGGAGACGGACCTCGGATCCAATGAACTCGGGGGTGCGCTTCATCTCAGCAGTGATAGCAGCAGCGGCGGAGGTAGGGGGCTTGCTGGGGAGGCCACCGAAGTGCTCCTCGGCAAGGCGGACTAGCTGCTCGTGAGGGATGCCACCAGCACCAACCAGAACCATGCGGTCAGCGGTGTAGTTGGTCTTGATGTAGTCGGTCAGGTTCTCCCGGGTGATGGTCTGGATGTTCTCCTTGGGACCGAGGATGGTGCGACCGAGGGGCTGGCCCTGATAAGCAGTGGCGTGGAGGTGGTCGAAAACAACCTCCTCGAGCTGCTTGTCAACCTCCTCCTGCTCGCGCAGGATGACGTCGCGCTCGCGCTCAATGGCGGAGGACTCGAGCTTAGAGTTCTGGAGAATATCGGAGAGGATGTCAACGGCCTTGGGGACATCGGCGTTGAAGGACTTGGCGTAGTAGACAGTGTTCTCGCGCTGTACAATGAATTAGTGGGTTTCTGGGGTGGAGGGCCATGCATTGGGTTTTCCGGTCGTACCGAGGTGTAGGCGTTCAGGTGAGCACCCATGTTCTCGATCTCCAGCTCCAGCTGGTGCTGGGAGCGCTTGTTGGTACCCTGCAGAATTTCATTCCAGTTAGAAGCAATATCTTTTTGGTCGGGACTGCTTTTTGTGATGTCGAACCTTGAAGGCAAGGTGCTCAAGGAAGTGAGCGGTTCCGTTGGTCTTGTCAGTCTCTGACCGGCTACCGGAATCGATCCACACGCCGACGGTGGAAGTCTGAGCCCAGGGGGAGTGATCGGTGGCAATCTGAGGGAAATTAGCAAAGGTGCGACACAATTGAACGGATTGGCTGGGCGTACGGTGAAGCCATTGGAGAGGGTGGTGGACTGAGTGGTGGAAGGCAGCGCAACCGGCGAGGCGAAGCCGCGCTTCACGGGCTGGATAGACTTAAGAGCCGCACGGCTCTTAAGAGCCTGGTTCAGGTTAAAAGCCAAGCGGCGGGAAGCCATTGCGGACGTGGTAGAGTGGGTAGGAGGGGGGAAGGGGGATGGAGAAAAGAGCTGGCGTCGCCCTGAGGTGTTGGAACTTCGGAAGTCAGATTATTCACCCAGTTGGCCAGCCAATCACATCGCCCACATTTCAAGCAGGCCCTTCCCCCATCCCGACAACTTCCTTTGACTCTGGCCTCTTCGTCCTGCCAACTGCCCCGATGGACGATTATACGATCATATTCACAATGGGTTTAGACTTGAACTGATATCAATTTCTAGACTTCTCTCTGTCCTATAAGACCGTCAAATCGTTACAGTGTTTGCCTGCTCGTTGCTGTCCTCATCCACTACCGATCCGTCCCGAGCCTTTACACAACACATGCATCAAATCATACAAATTTACTCGCAAACTGCTGGATATTCTCCAGCATGGAAACATCTGCAGAGAATCCAAGCTTAAACGCACGCTCGTTAGAAAACTGAGGGGTCCAAGACTGCACGATTTTATCTGTGGCAGCGTCGTACTTCTCCTCGACCAACGCCCGACGCTCCTTGCCCCCAACCTGCTCCAGTGCATCCAGCATCTCCTGCACACTGACCTTCAGACCAGGTAGATTCACAGAGCGCGACTCGCCGAAGGCCTCCTTGGGAATGGTGCGTGCATGCATCAAGTTCTTGATAATGGTATGCGGTGAGCAAATCCACATCTCGGTCTCTTTACCCACGGGCAAGATGGCCTTTTTGCCATAGAAGGGCTCGCGGATAATATCGCTGGCAAAACTGCTTGCAGCCTGGGTGGGTTTACCGGCTCTGACAGTTACTGTGGGGAGACGCACGCTGCGTCCGTCGAGGAATCCGCGTCGCGAGTAGTCGTTCACGAGGGTCTCGATGATGAGCTTCTGCGATCCGTACGAGGATGAGGGCACTGGTGGGAAATTGCTCTCATTGATCAAGAACCCGGGCGGTGCTGGGCCGTAGACTGCCAATGAGGAGGTGAAGACCACTTTCACACCAGGTTGGGTTGTGCGTAGTTTGTCTAGGATATATCGTGTAGAATCGAGATTGACTTTGATTCCCAGCTCGAAGTTGGCCTCGGAGCCACTTGACATGATGCCGTGCAAAAGGTATACAGTTTCGTATTTGTGAGAGGCGCTGATCAGCTCATCGACCTCCTTGGGTGATGTTAAATCGGCGCGAACACAAGTCAGTCGGCTGGCATGCTGCTTTGCTGCTTCTGGAACCTCTGGCTCCACCACGTCAGTGATGGTTACTGTCGTGGAAGAGGGCGAGCTGGCAAGAAGGCCTGCCGCCAATTCCTGGCCAACGTAGCCGCCTGCACCTGTGATGAGAATCGACATGTTGGAGGCAACTTTTGAGTATCAGGCTTGATGAGATTAGGGGGAAATGACGATACTTAATGAAGCAGCAATTCCAGAAATCTCTCGGTACTCTTAGGATACTTCACTCGAGTAACACGGGGACGTTCCGACGTCATTATATAGTCGCCGTGCTCAGGCTGGACCCCACGAAGCGGCGGAGTAGCCCCCTCCCCCACGCACACCCTTTCTCTCACGGCATCTTTTTTGTCAATTCGACCAATGATAGAACCTAAACAGATGCCGAAGAGATGGATCTAAGGCTCTTCCACCACGCACATATTCCGAGAATTCGCAATGGCCTGTTGAATCTCGGTGAGAAATCCGACTGCCGAGACCACGGGTTTGTTGGCTCGGAACGCGGGGAAAGTCCGATGATATGCCCCGGAAAACCAGACGGGAGGTGGAAAAGGACCCTGAGGGCTAGTAGAGTATAGTATAGTACAATACTGTCAATACACCTACATCATGCCCGATCTATTGGTTGCACAATCTTACCATAGAGTAGGGTAAGATGAAATGGTACAGCTTCAATACTTTCCCCTCTTTTTACACATGTCTAGAAGGGTTTCCAACACTCCCCACATGGTTTACTAACTGCTCTCGAATAGAAAAGAATAGTCAACAGTCAATGATTTCAAATTTCACATTTCTTCACATAAAATCATGAAGCCTGATTGCCCTCATTCATCGAACTATACAGACACTATAAATCCTGCCAGGAACTTGAGTGCGGCGCAGCCTACCTCATCACCAATACCCTCAGTTCCAGATAAATTGAATGCGATCTCCATTATGTCAATTGATGCACCTGGACCAGAGTCATTGTCTGTGTCCAGAAGTCGAGCAACTTTGATTATCTGTTCTGTCACCTGTATCACTGGCATTGGAAATTTGCTCGCAGGACTTCTTACTGTAGGGATTCCGGTGGTTGCAGCGGATCTTGATATTCCGCCAGCACAACAACTCTGGCCCACTGCTGCATTTGCCCTTGCCTGCGGCTGTACACTACTCCCCTGCAGTGCCGCTGCGGACATTGTTGGCTGCCGGCGTGTGAGTCTAGTTGGTGGACTACTTCAAACCGCTAGCGCTTTAGGTGCTGGTCTTGCTCTAAACTCAGTACAACTCATTTCGCTGCGGGCTACAGCAGGTCTTTCTGCGTCTTTATGTCTACCCGGAGCGGTTGGAGTTGCTGCACATGTATTTCCAGTCAACAGCAGCTCTCGTCTTCGCAGCATCGCTTTTGCTGCTATGGGAGGCTGCCAAGCGGTTGGGTTTGGACTGGGATTAGTGCTCGGGGGTATCTTCTCTGACACTGTCGGCTGGAGATGGGGTTTCTACGCCACTGCAATACTCAATAGTGCCGTCATGGCACTCGCCTTTTATGCGTTACCACGCGGTATTGATGGCGACGCTCTTGGAAAAGTGTTATTTTCACGTCTCGCCCATGACGTGGACTGGATCGGTGCCCTAATTATAAGCACGTGTCTTGCGCTACTCTCATATGAGCTGGCTGTTACAACGGACTCAGGTGCCGAAGAAAGCATGCACCAGCCACTGAATATCATTTTGTTATGCTTTGGACTGGCCCTTCTACCTGCTTTCGGTATCTGGATGCACCGCCAGACTCGCCTAGACCGACCGGCACTTATTCCAAACTCCATGTGGAATAATTTGCCTTTTACCGCTATCTGTATAACCGTTTTCTTTGTCTGGGGTGCCTTGAACGCTAGCGAACAACTTACTGGCTTCTACCTACAGGATGTCCGCGGTGTTTCTGCTCTGACGTCGTCCTTGTACTTTTAGCCACTCTATGCCACTCTGAGAGACCTGGATACTGGCATGGTATCTTCCAAGCCATGGCTCTGAATCCTTTGGGTGCGGATCTCATCTATACTATTACGAATCTGGTTATGACTGCATCATTTCCAGATAAGACACAGGTCTTGGCCGGTGGAGTCTTCAATATGCTTGCCCAAATCGGAAAGAGTGTCGGCATCGCGACCTCAGCAGTCATTGCGCGTCAAGTAACGGCACATTCTGATGTAGTAGGTCCGAAAGAGGCATTGTTACTAGGTTACCAAGCTGGTTGGTGGTACAATTGTGCCCTAAGCTTTGTCTCTGTAGTTGTTAGTTTTTGCGGGTTGAGGAGTCTTGGAAAGCTTGAGATCAAAAGGGAATAATCAGAAAGATAGCAGGGCATCGACAACAAGTGAGAGCTTCCAAGGTTTAGTTCTCACAACTAGGAAAATTTCTAGGCATGTGCATCCATGGATTAGCAGGCAAAAACTTGAAGTCTGATATCAGCCTGTATTTGCGATCAGCTGCTTATTACCCTCATGATTTGGATAAATCGGACTCCCGTATTTGAGGTGATATTCGAAATCATCATGTACACAGGTATCTTATGAGGATATCTAATGACTGGTTTCCCACCGAGTGACTTGACCGTTAAGGGCGCCTGGTCCCGTCATAACTCATTAACGGGCACTTTATATCCTACACGGGTAATTCGTCATTTCAATGTGTGCATTTTTCCCAAAGTGAGACCTAAATTTTTGTGACACAAGCAATCGTACATGGACAGAGAAAACCAGTCACAAGAGAAAAGAACAGTGGATACATCGCGGAACACGAGACGCCTGAGGGAAAAGTGAAATGGAACAAATAAGAAAAGACATAACAAAAGATTAAGAACCCATTTATGAGCGAGTGTAGATACCGCCAACGATACAGTGATCACGCTCGAAAGGCTCCAGAGTCAACTGCTCCTTGGGCTTAATCTTCTCCTCGCGCATCTTCTGCACCTCACGGGCGAAGACAACATCTGCGGCAGCGGTACTGTCGATACAACTGGCCTTAATGGAGATCAAAACACCACCCTGGTCCTTCAGGAACATGTGGGCGTTCAGGCCAACAATACGAGCTTGACTGCAAAGAAGAGGAAAGGTCAGCAATTTCAACAACTGCGCGGGGGGGATTTTTAACGCACTCCGGCTGGGCCACGTCGGCGAAGATACAATCGACCATGGGAACAAGCATGCGGTAGCGTAGGGGGTGACGAGCATCCTCAACGATGGGGATGACGTTGGTGCGGTGGGTGGCCATGCCGATCAGATCACGGCCCGAACGGTGGGAGAACTCGACGGCATAAACGTTGCCGGTGGGGCCGACAATATCGGCGACGTGAGAGACGGAGGTACCACTGGCACCACCGATATAGAGGACCTTCGAGCCAGGCTTCATGTGAATGTTGTCCAGACCACCCAGGATACCGGCAGCAAGCTTGGAACGGAAGGGGTTCCACACACGGTACTCGATCTTGGTGACGGCACCATCTTCACCAGCAGGGCCCTCGACGGAGACACGCTTCTCGCCGTAAACTGCCTCACCAGGCTTTTTGTAAAATGTCAGTATCTGCTTTAATCATCAGCAGTATTAAACTTACAGTAAGGTTCTTGGTGACGAGCAGATCCTCCTTACCACCGCGGGCAACAAAGACACCGGCGTGACGGTGGGGCTCCTGTGAAGGAAAATCTTAATTAACGACTGCTTCTCTTTGGCTGCCCCTATGTCAATTGGTTCTTGAGTACTTACGATGATGACCTTAGCACCACCCTTGGCACCGGCAGCACCACCACGACCACCACCGCGTCCACCACGACCACGAGGAGCACCACGACCACCACGGGGAGCACCACGGCCACCGCCGCGACCACCACGGTCACCACCGCCGCGGCCACCGAATCCACCTTCAAAAAATGAAACCACGATCAGCAAACTGCACGTTCCTCGAATTTCAAGTAAGGGCGAGATCCTCCGTGGTCATTGAGCTGGTATGAAGGCCAGCTATGTACCGTCGTGCAGATTGCCTGTATAATGGGATAGATTGATGAACAAACCTCGTCCACCGCGGCCACCGCCACGGTCACCGAATCCACCACGTCCACGGGGGGGACCGCCACGTCCTCGGGGAGCGAAACCCATTGTTATGTGTGGTTGAGGGGGTTGAAGTTGGTTGAAAGGGTCTGGAGGATTGGGAATTGAGCTACTGAAGGCTCAATTCGAGTGCGATCGAAAATTGAGAGAAAATGGAGTCGAAAAGAGTGTCAAACTCAAAAGGCGATAACTGACACAATATCCGAAATCACTGATTAAAGCAGCTGGTGCAGAGTTGACCGATGGTGCTCTGTCGCGTGCGGATCAAAACCGATACTGCTCGTTGCTACGGTCGAGATTTTTTTGCGCCTGCTGGATCTTTCAGAAAATCAGAACGGCGCTAGTCGAAATACGGTTAGAGCTATTGGGTGGGCCTCTTTTTGGTCACGTGGTACTATCACGTGGTTAGGGCAGTCAAGAACAGAGTGAGCGGTGAGTTAGAACTTATTATAAACGGAAGAACAGGGGTAGATGCGCCACCACGATACAATAAAAAGGGTATTATGCTTGAAATTATACTCCGTGCCTTGACTCCATGCTCCACCTTTGAAGCGAAATATGTAAAACAGAAGAAAGCAAATGGACCAGCCTGATGTTTCCTCAAAGGTCGTATCCAATCATCCACCCAGTGATCTATGTACAGAAATACCCAACCCAACCAAGATCCGGACTAATTTCCAAAGAAGTAATAGTTCGCAGAGTATTTCATCTGGAATTCCGCAGGTTGTCCTTCACAGGTGTCTGGTGGTGAACCGGAGGCAGTGTCGACGCGGTATACTGCCTTGTACTTGCCCACAGTACCTTCGGTAGCCGTGAGGTACAGCCAAGCCACAGCGCCGTATTCACCCTTGGTGGCGGTTCCTGGAGCATCAATTGACCCTGCCTTCTTGGTCATCACAATTCCAAGCTGCTGACCTCCAGAAATATCAAGGTTGAACTCCGGGGTCTTCGCATCATAAAAGAAATGGTGACCCATCAAGTCGACGTTGGCGGGTAGCTGGATCTTGGCTCGAGGGAATGAAGTCACATCCAATGGCATCGAGCTATTCCAGATGAGTGACGGAATCAATTCCAGTAGATCAGGATAGTTTGCTGCCATGCAAGTGGCATTGTAGAGGTTCGCAACTGCGCCAGCTGCTCCGGGAGTACTCTTGGCTGTACTGTCTGCACAGGTGTAGTTCTATAATTCAAGTATCAGTGGCTGCCATCTTCTCGGCGTAAAACAATAACAAGATCAACATACCTGTGTACCTCGTCCAATAGCAACATACATTGGACTTAAGCCATCGGGACTCGTTAGGCCAGAAGCATAAGATGGCAATGCAATCTTGGACACGTCGCAGCCCACCGGTATCTTGCTATGCCTCAGGCGGTCAATATGTTTGCTGACTTTGGTGTAGTAGTCCAGAAGCCCCTCGGAGAATTGGTATGCGTCATCAAAGAAGTTTGTTGGGGCAGCGGTGGTGACGGCCACCAAAGAGAGAAAGGTTGGTAGAAATCGCATGGTGGATGATCGTCGATGGCGGGTAGAGTGGGGAGTGGTGGTAGATCGACCGGGGGTTTTTATGGTAGAATGATCGCCAAGGATAAGAAATAGAGGAAGAAATAAGAAAAAGAAAAAGAAAAAAAGAAATGCAAAGTAAGCCTTCAGCAGCACCTGGCTATTGACAAGGCTAAAGCAAGAGGGAGGTTGGGATTAGAGGGAAAGGAAGGACGGGAGGATTTGGCAGAAGGATGATCATCCGGGCCAGGGAGGCTGGATACATATAGATCTGGCGTTGATTGCAAAATGATCGTATTTGCAACACATCGTCAAAATAGTAACACACCCGTCCAACTCGAAACAAGGTGCTCCGTACGACAAAAATAAAATAAAAAGGCGATCGATGCACACCTGCAGGTACTAGCAGGGATAGGTGGTTAACCTGGCACCGTCATTGGTGCAAGAAGGCGCCCAAGATTGATACCCCCAGGCTATACACCACATGATTCGTCACATCCCTCAAACAACTTTGGCTAAATTGAGAGAGCAACGCGCTAAGTCAAACAACGGGCTTCTTGACTGGGCGGCAAGGTGAAGGAGCTTACCCGGTGATCTGGAGATCCAATGCGAAGAGCTACTGGGAATTCTCCGGCTGGGCTATTAATAAAACCGCCCCCTCGGAGCAGCTCACTAGGTGTGATGGGCGGTTAGATGTGCATTGTGATTGCCCCAGTGGGTTAGTGTGCAGAGTCCATTCAGGGTATCTCTGGGCGGTTGGGGAAACCCGACTTGGCCAGCAATAGACATATAATTGGAAGGAGGCTGGTGCAGGACTCGTCGCAGATTTCGATCTTAGTTTGTTCTTGGGCAGATTGTACAACTTGATATCAGAGATGGCCGGGACCCCATTGCGGGGGCTGGGAGGAGTAAGATGGACTGGGTCAGCCCCCTCCGCTCTTGTGGCTTGCTCCCCTCTTCCCTCTTAGGGCTCACGTTACAGTGTGGGCGCGTAGTTGACGCCATCTTACTCCGTCCTCCGTATCAGTCTGATCTCTTCTCTGAAGGCAGCCATAGTAGCTATCTTTATCGATTTTATTGACCCACTTCTAGTAGCCACAGCTCATCACGGCTTCTTTAGCCGACCCAGTTACCATTTCGCGGAGATATGCGTCCGTACCCTAAAAAAGTACTAGGGCAGTAAGAGATTCATCGTCAGCTCCATACCGTTGCCAAGATTAATCAATAAATGAACCAAGGTATTGTTTCTTTACGTTGGAAGCTGCCAATCGGACCCGATCAATCTAAATGGTATTTCGTGCAGAACCCAAACCCCCAGCGGAACTACCACTATGGACAGACTTGTCGCAGTTAGCCGTCCGAGATTACAACTAAACAGGCATGTGTCATTCTGGCTTTCAGCTTTCAACATTACAGTAAAGTATTACTCAATGTGGCTTCAGATGTCTCAAATATGCAAAGATCATGCTAAGTTATCCTCGAGACCCTGATTGACTATACACACTAGCCCATTGAAGAAGCCCCCGAAATAGAACATGCAGAGCTAAGTAGGCTCATCACTGCCAGAGGGGGGCCGCTCATTTCCAATAAACGCCGAAGGTGGATGATCAGTCACTGTAAGAACATAGGAGAAAGAGAGAAAAGAAAAGAAAAACAGGGAAACTCCGGAGCGCTCGTTATTCAAAATCAAACATGGGGTCTCTCAGACCCCAAGGAAGGGGACACCCTTAGCACCAATGGCCATCAAAGCAGAGTCACCAGACTGCGGGAGAGATATCTTGTTCTTTTAGTTGAAACCCTCCTGCTGCCAGTCATCACCGTGCAGCTGACCACCACTTCCTGAGCCAGTCCCACCCCTACTGTTGCTGTATGCAGCTGCAGCCGCGCCACCAACGGCGCTCATGGCGCTATGCTTCTCAATCTCCATTGTGCTCATCATGTAGAGCATCACGAAAAGCAAGAGATGCAAAGCGAAGCAATAGCCTGCAAATAGGTTTCGACTGGTTCGGTTGGCCAAAATAATGCGGGTGAGTGAGAACACGATTCTTTCAGGAAGACTCATACGCTTGTATGCACGTGTTGATTCGCGGCCTCTGAATGCAGCAAAGGGCGAGATGCGTGCCTCATAGGCGGATTGATACCTATCCAATGATAGCCCGGATGGCGTGTCAGAAGATGTATACACAGATGTCGAGCTCGGTGCATTTGCATACGACGACGCAGAAGTGGCTGCTCCTTGGCCGCGGTTGTATGTCGACACATAGCGAGTTTTCTCGTAAAGACCCAGGTTATCCTTCTGAAGGGATGCAACCTCCTGTCGAAGAGACTTGACAGTGGAATATGTTTTAGACAGTTCCTCTTCAAGCTCAGAGTTTTTCTTCTTGAAACGGTCACGTTGCGCCTGAATCATGGGTAACAGGCCAGAGCCACCTCCAACAGCTTCCCCTGCACGAATAGCATCCATAGTATTTGCGGACGCGGCACTCTGATCAAATCCAGATATAATAGATGAAGTGGGAGAGCTGGCACCGCGTCTAGACGAGTGTGGGTACCTGGAAGCGTAGGTACCGGCAACAGACATCGCGCCAGAGGGGAAGGTGTTAGCTGCCTCCTGCTGCACCTGAAGCAGATCATTCTCCAATGTGCTGGATAGACCCTGAGACTTTTCGAGTTCTTGCTTCGTCGTTGAAAGCTCGCCCCGGAGTGATTCTAGCTGGCCTTGGAGGTCACGACTCGACACACGTAACACTGCCAAGTCATCGGTCAACTTCTTGTTACGAGCCAGTAAGAGTTGCTCCAGTGTATTCTTCTCCTTTGATTTGGCTGCGGTACCGTTGGTACTTCCCGTACCCTCCGCTGACACCTCGCCAGTCTCTTCGTCCTCACCGGCCGTGAACTCTATTGATTTGATCATCTCCAGCTCACGACGAATATCATCATAATCTGCGACTTTCTCAAGGCGCGAGCGCAGCTCATCTCTCTCGGCAGCGGACTTGGTGGCATTTCTCTCGGCCTGGAGAAGTTTGGCCTCCCAAGAGTGCCTTGTCGAGTCCTTGTCATAGCGTGCGGCATCCAATTTTCGAAGTAAGGAGGAATTCTCTGACTGAAGGCGCTGATATTCGGGGTCATCTTGTAACGTCGGTTGGTCGGGGTTTGAGTGTGACACCGCCTGGGCCAGCTCCAGTCGCAATTGCTCATTCCGAGCCTCCACGTCAGCCAGCCGCAAGCTTGTTTTCTCTAGATCCGCCGAAACAAGCTCTAGCTCTGCAGCAGTAGCACCACTGCGAGTGTCTTCACTTTCCTCATCGCCACCAAGACGTTGAGACACCTCGTAGCTTGCTTTAAGTTCTTTTATCAATCGCTCCTGGTTCTCCACTTTCTCTTCTAGACTTTTCTCCTTTGCAGCCCAATTGCTTGTCTTTTCGGCCAACACGGCCTCCCAAGATGATTCAATTTCCTTGACCCTTGCCTCTTGGTTCTCCTCAAGCTTCTTTCTGGCGACACGCTCCTCTTGGAGACGCTTTTCGGTCTCCTCCTGTTGCCTTGTAAGACGCTCGACCGATGATTGTAACTGATCGCGCTCCGAGGTAAGTTTGGGCACGGTGTCTTCCGATAAGACCAAAGAATCAACGGAGGCTTCAAGGAGTGGATACGGATCCGGGGCCTCCGATAAGGACGAGTATAGTTGGAGGAAGGAGGAGGAAGAGGTTTTGCCTTGATTAGTGAGGAGATCGATGAATGATTGGTAGGCCTTTAGAAGACCTTTGTGCTCCGCTAGCTTTGCTTCATCGTCAAGTTTCTTGAAGTCCTTGGTCTTCTGAGCCAGCTCCTTTCTCTGTACGAGAGCATCCCGCTGGTGCGCAACGAGATCCGAGGCGGTCGAGTCGAGCTTCGCGATCGTACTAGCCAAGTCAATTCCTGGTTGCCGCGAGTCAGCAATGGCCTCGTTGAGAAGTTGTAATGTAATCGGGACCAGAGGGGAGTATTTACCTCGCCAGGCTGCAATCGCGCGCTGGAACTTGTTTGTCTCCTCAGTCAGTTTGCTGTTCACCGGTTCTGGTTGGTCTCGCTCTTGAGCCGCAAGACCCTCTGTAATGGCGAAGGAATCCATATCCGTCAACCCAAGTCTGAGCGGTTCACCCCACACCTGATCGCAACTACAGGACGAGCGCCGCCTGGAAGTTCCTGGGGACAGTTCCTGGGGACACGCGGCGTGCGGGCCGATGTTCTTCCGCGATGTATAAGACGAGACACGATGGAGTTCAATACTGGAGTAGCACCGAAGCTGAAAACAAAAAGTAATCCAGCAAAAGAGATAGGAAGCGAAGAACAATATGATTCGGACTAGTATCGATAATAATTCATGACAGCGCCTGTTCCGCCAGGAGTGCTTTGGTGTTGTCACCTTTGGTTGCTTAGGCCAGGTGTTCTGACGTTGATTTGTTCCGAGGCGGCGAGGCCCCCAAATCCAAAGTTCCTGCCCCTGAAGCTTTGGCCCCAGTAAGCTGACCGCCTTCAGCCATCCCATGTCATCCATTATGCTTGCGGGGATACTCCAAGTCTAGCCATCATGGCTTCTGACGACGGACTTGGTCCTCGCAAGAGGCGTAGGATCGGTCCCTCTGGAACCAATCCCTATGTATTACGGTCTCTCTTCGATAATGTCCCACTGACGACCGAGGACAGCTCCGACGTTTACATCACCTGCGTCGAATATTGGGGTAAGCTATCGCCGCAGGCCTATCACTATCACACTCTTGTCGCAGGGAGAATGAGTTGGCTGATGAATTAACTGCAGACGAGAACTTGTACATCGGGACATCCGCAGCAGAAATATTGCATTTTGTTAGCCTTCCACCAGCTTCCGACGATTCCAACGAACCTACATTCATCTTAGCTTCACGGTTGCCTATACCATTCCAAACTATCCCTTCCGACCCAGACCATCAAGGCGTCAAGCAAATTGTCATACTTTCCTCAGTCAACAAGGCCTGTGTTCTCTGCAATGGCTCGGTTACATTCTACATGCTGCCGGAGCTTAGCCCGGCGTTTGGAAACACTAAGGTCCATCATTGCAGTTGGATCGGCGGGTTAGACATGAACAGAGATGAAGAATCAGAAGATAATCCAGTGGTAATGATCGCGGTGCAAGATCGAATCATGTTGGTTCAGATCGGGGACGAGGCGCGGCGGATCAAAAGCATCAAGGTCCCTGGTTGTCTGGTAGCCGCCCGAAGAGGTACAATTGCATGCGCTGCTGATACCCATTCATACTCCCTCCTCGAGGTAGAATACCAACAAAAGATCCCTCTTTTCCCGATCTCCTCTTCCAGTGAAGTATTCGAGTCTGGGCGAGTGGAAGAGATTCAGCAAACGCCCACCCCTCTGAAACGATCACCCTCTTCATCCTATCCCAATTCGCCTCCCACAGACTCACAGGTACATGGAAGAAGCAGCAGCCTAAATACCTTTGTGGGGATGCTACAACCACATGCAGCAACTCCCCGCCACGAGAGGTCGCCTTCTGGAACACCGGATCCCTTTACGTCCACTGGGACACCGCGAAGATCAAGTTCCGAGGAGCGCGAGGAGGAAAACTCACAGCAGGCCGCCCCAGAAAATCTCGGGAGTGAACAACAATTAACATCCCCGGATAGTGTGAAACCACTTCCACCGCTACCAAAACAACCGGTTTCGAAACAACTCCAGCCTCATGTAGTGTCTCCAACCCCTTCTGAATTCCTCCTGGTGACTGGAACAGAAGAAACGGAGCCGGGTGTGGGAATGTTTGTTGACATGGACGGCGAGGTTGTGAGGGGTACCATCAATTTCCATCGATATCCAAAGTCCGTCGTCATCGATTCTGGTGAGGATGATCAAGCTCTTCAGCCAAGCGAGGATGCCCGAGAAGAATTTGTTCTTGCTCTCATTGAATCCGAGGATGATGGAGAGCCCCGTAACCGGTTGGAAATTCAGCGCTGGGACGACGATCCTGCAGAGCTTGAACGGCAAAGGAGATGGATGGAGATTCCTGCCTTTCAGGGAACCCGAGCATCATCCGTTGGGTTTCAACACACTGTCAGTCCTAGCCGCTTAGAGCTTGATGAGGTTGGGAAACTGCTGCGGATGAGCCGCTTCAAGAACTCTGCGCTATCTCCACATGTGCCCATGGCAGACCCTAGAACACAGGCATCTATTGAGCATCTCCAGAAGGAGAAGGAGCTCTTTGAGTCTCAGGAGCTGACAGACTCAGAGACTTCCAAAAAAGGAGAAACTTCAGCTGTCCGAGATTGGGAGACCCAGCGAAACGAGGACGAAGCAAAGTTTGCCCATCGGTTGGGAAAACTCCAAAGCAGTTTGATCCTATGGTCGGGCTCTCAGATCTGGCGACTCATTAAGAACCCCTTGGTCATTCAACTCGAAGATGTATTGCAAAGGGCACAACAAGCTGATGCTAGTGGGCACACTTTATTGCAAAGAGGTGCAGTTATTGACCTCATGCTTTCTATACAAGATACAGAGCCTAAGAATGAGTCGGAGTTCATTGGCCTGGGGTATATCAAACAGAAAGCTAGCCTCATGCTGTACGGCGATCTTCTTTCCATGCATTCAGATCATCAGGGAGAGGCAGTGATACAGAAAACCGAAAACGCAATTTTGGCTGGTAACTTAGACCCTCGTCTCGCATTGCTGTTTATTCCACTCCTGAGGTGCGAAGTTTTGCAAGGGCCACAGGGTATTTGGATCCACGCCGGACTCGCAGCCGTTGCAGAAAAATATCTCGAACAAGTTGCAACCGCCAGTGATCAATCGATTGGACCCACGGCCGTCCACGGCTCCGTTATGAACATGGTCAAGCGGTTCCTATTCTCATGGCAGCAAAAGAGAGGATATGGCAGCATCACCGACGAAACTTACGTTCTCGATAGTACCGATGCCGCCCTCTTGCATCTGCTTCTCGAACAAGATGCGCACCTTACTACAGAGCAGCGAGCATCATCACGGGTTCGGTCAGAATTGAACAGGCTTGTCGACGGCTGGAAGGGCAATTTCGACCGTGCAGTAGTACTTCTAGAACAGTACCAGCGACTCTATATACTGAGTCGCTTATACCAGAGTCAAAAGATGTCTCGCAATGTACTCAGGACATGGCGCAGGATCATTGATGGAGAAGCAGATGCCGGCGGCGAGCTCACCGCCGCTAGCAGTGAGATACAAATGCGAAAATACCTGGTGAAAATCAAAGACGCACAGCTAGTGGAGGAGTATGGATCCTGGCTTGCTGGTCGAAACCCCAGTTTGGGTATTCAGGTCTTTGCAGACAATTCCAGCCGGGTGCAGCTAGAGCCAACCGAAGTGATCGCGCTGTTGAAGGAGCGCGCTCCTAATGCTGTCCAATTTTATCTGGAGTATCTCGTATTTGCTAAGCATGTGAGTTACCTCGCGCAAGCCGTTGACGATGGGTTTCAATTAACATACAAGAATAGCATACTCAATACGCCAACGATCTCATATCGTATTATCTTGACGAGGTTCTTTCGGTCCTAGAGACTGACCCTGCTGCCCGGACATCTTTATCTGACTCGTACTCTACGTATCGAGCACTGCGTCCTCCCAAGCCCACTTACTTGAATTTCATCACGGCGAACACCCCCAAAGAGGCGTGGTGGAAATCCCGACTGCGCCTGCTACAAATACTAAGCGGCACCTCGGGTACCCAGTTCTCATCTACTGCTCTCCCCTCTGGAATCACATACTCCATATCTAATATCGTGGAACGCATCGAACCCTTTCAAAATGAACTTGTCTCAGAAAGCATCATCCTGGATGGCCTACAGGGTCACCACCAGGCCGCCCTCCGGCTTCTCACCCACGGCCTGGGTGACTACGACTCTGCAGTTCGTTACTGTCTTTTCGGTGGCCCCCGCAGCTCCACATCAGCCGCCAACGCCGAACCACAGCTGGCAGATCATACCCTGCAATCAACCCTATTCCGCCACCTTCTCGACGAATTCCTTAAGATCCAAGATCTGACAGATCGTATCGAACGAACGAGCGATCTCCTCGCCCGCTTCGCCAGCTGGTTCGACGTTCGCGAAGTACTAGACCTCGTGCCAGAGGACTGGAGCGTGGATATCCTTGGCGGATTCTTCGTCCACGTTTTCCGCATGCTCGTCTCCGAAACTCGCGAGGCTCGCATTGAGCGTGCACTCAGTGCCGGGCTCAATCTCCGGATCGGTGTCGAATATACAGATAGTATGGAAAAGGCCGGAGCTTGGATCGAGGATGAAGGAGGACTGCGGCGGGTCAAAGAACGCGGGTCTCAGTCACGGCCCGATGATGCAACGGCAGGGGATGATGGTGACTTTGGTGAGGTAGTGGGGCCGCTGGCATCTGAGGAAATCGACCAGGCGATTGTGCGAGATTAAGGGAAGATTACTTTTGTACAGTGCTTTTTTGTATTCGCGTCGGCAGGTGACGGCGTTAGATCTTCTATGATACCTTTACAAATTCACGGCATACACTTTATTTGGGAGTCTTTCTTTTTTGAATCTTGTTTGAATGTTTTTCATGTATCTTTTGGACATCTTTTCTCGCCGCTCTTCTCTCGTAGCAGTGCCTCCAAATCACACAATCTGCTTATCTATCACTAGAGCGCAGTTGCTTTTTCTGGGTTGATAACGGTAAACATCGTCCTATTTGGAAATGGCAGAATGAACCCATCAACCGTCTCCTGGAGGGAATAATAGCATGAAAACGAACAAAAGGGGGAAAAAAAAAAGAAAAGAGGCATTGCATAGTAAGTATTCATTCCCATCGTAGCCCCTACTTAGGTAAGGAGCAGGAGCATTGCCGGTCCATGTATAGACACACGGAGCCGGGGATCATCAAAGCTGGTCGGAGACCCTTGGGGGCAGGAGATCGAAACTTCCACTGGGCGATTGGCAAACATTCCCTGTTAAGCGGAAGACTCGCAACCCCTTTCGAGGAGGAGACAGATAAAAAAAAAGGAGAGCAGGGCTAGACAGCTGACAGAGAAGAGGATTACTCTTCAGGCTGCACGAACGGGTTGGGGATTTCCTCGCTTCCGTCAGCAGGTGAGATCAAGACGATCAGGGTGCCACGGGCAACGATGAGACCCAATGAACGGGTTGTCTGGTTACCCTCATCATCTAGAAGAATTAGCAATGGACTTGATTAAAAAGAGAGAAGGAGAGAAAAATCATTTACCGCGCATTGATTCCTTAACATCGTCAAGTACCAGGTTCATGAGCTGGTCGTAGCCCTTGAGAGTTCCAGTAACTGTGGGGCAGTTAGTATATAAATTGATCAAGATTTGAAAAGAAAAGAAACATAAGAAAGAAATAAACCAAAGAAAAGAAAGAAAAGAAAGACAGAAAGCGAGCAATAATTCAAAATGACTTACCCTCACGGCCGCCATTGAACTTGACCTGGACCTCCTTGTCCATATACTTGCCCAAGTCAAGGATGTTTTCCTTCTTGGGCTTTTCCTGGGCACCGCCACCACCGCCACTTTTCTGCTGGGGACGACCTCCACGGCCGCGACCCCCTCGGAATGAACCTCGCTCAGACATGGAAAGAGGAAGATGCAGTAAAAAGGAAAGAAAAGAAAGACAAAAATAGACAGAAGATCAGGATAGTGGAGATGACGAAGGATACAGCGTTACAGGTACCGAGGTGGGTTGGTTGGAAGGGGGAAAGGTTGTATGAGGGATTTTCGGGCGGTGAAGGGGGGCAGAGCAAGAGCAGTCCCGCCCAGCGGAGAGGAACAACAGAGGGAACAGAGAGGAACTCAGGACTGCCCGTATAGATCAGGCACCCGTGAAAAAAAGGGCTGGCCTGTTAACTATCCCCACAAAAAAGAGGCTTATTTCCGAGCTAATTCATTATTCTGGTAGATTAAGACGCGTCATACCATACAGGTTTGCTTTGCCAAAAAACTCTATACTCTCTGTGGATTTAGAATCATTTCCTGTTGCTGCTTTACAGCAGCCTAACCCAGAGTTGGATCCCTCCCAGCGGAGTAGCGGAGTCCCGCCCATAGCCCTTCCGCCCTACAGCCACCGCCGCCCTCTCTGCCTTTTCCCCTAATCCCTAATCCCCCGTTTTCTCCCCCCTGCCTCTTCTCTATTTCCTCTTTTCCGCCTGTCATCTGTCACCTGTCACCTGTCGCCTGTTATATCATCTCATCTTATCTCTCATGGCCCGTCGCCCTCTTGCGCCTTTCTAGCGGTCTTCGCCGTCCCGCGCATTCGGACCTCCAGCCATTCGCCTCAGCCTACCGACTTAGGGCTTCTTCAACTCTACTCTGCCACCCTTCCCCTCCCGTGCCTTCCCTGTTTCTCACTCTTTCATCATGGAGTCCCGGCCCCCGTCCGAAGCGTCCAACAAACGGCCGCGGTCTCCGACCGCCGACCAACTACAGCAATCCAAGATCCAAAAGACCCAGGCAAACCACCTGCAGATCAATTATCTCGCGCGCCAATATCCCGATAATCTCCCGCTTGTTTCCCCCGATGATAATATGCCTGCTATCATCCACCTGCTTGGCGAGTATGATGGTGTGCTCCAGCGTCACGAGAGCATCGCGGGCAACCTCGGCGCATGCCCGTTGGGCCCAATCCTGATCAAGCGTTTCGAGCGCTTGTTCGATGGTCCCCCGCGCGTTCTAAAATCGCATGGCAAAGATGGACCTACGGTAACCTGGCTGGATGTAGTCGAGTTCGCCAAGAGCAAGCCAGAGCAATTCAACCTGGAAAAGTCCCGCAACGGTGTGCGCGTATGCCAATTCTATACAAAACAGTGTCGCGTGGAGATCAGCGAGGAGGATTTTGTGCTGATCGCCTCTGGTATGCCCCAGAAAATGATCCCCCCGCAACCGATCATCGAGGATGAAGAGAAAGAGCTGGGTGCGCTGGAAATTCTGGAGAAGAACTTGCAACAGATTATCCAGATGGCAGATCAGGGTATGCAAAACTATTCAACATTCAACATTCCCATCCAACAAATCTAACTTGATTGCAGTGTCGGCCCGCGCCCGCCAGCTCAGCTACCGCTTAAAGAACCGGCGCACCGCCATCGTGAGTCGCCGAGAAAACGATGCCTCCTTGCATTCGCAATCGCAACCACAACAATCGCGCACGCCGATCGAGACCTGGCGCGATACCAATGGTCATGGCTCGACTAATGGCCATGTACAAAATTCGCCATCCGGCTTCGTGGCCGTCAACACGAACCGCCACGAAGTTGAGCCGACCGAAGAAAACGCCCTCTCATCCCAGTTTATGTTTCCCCATGGTGCCGCCGAAAATGTGACGATCATCAACGGAACTTCCATCAAGGGAGCTTCACCCACTACCCGTGCTGAATTGATGAAGAAATTCTTCACGACGGCTGACCGACATGCTCGGGGCTACGATGATGCATCCGGGCCAGTGAATCCCAAACAGCCTCGACCACAACCACGAGGATCGGACCCAGCTGATTACAGTTTATACCATAATTCCAATACTTCCTCTACTCCTGTGGCTATTCCAAGCACACCATCTTCCTTACTTCCACCACCCAAAACAGCGTCCCAAGAGAAAGACGATGGGGGTCCATTCAAACTGGAGATGGTAGCTCGAATGGAGGAGCTGCAGCGTGGTGAGCGAGTTTCACCACCCTGTGACCGATGTCGCCGGCTCCACATGGACTGCTTGAAGAATCTGACTGCCTGTGTGGGCTGTACCAAGAAGCACGCCAAGTGCTCATGGAGGGATGTGAAGGAAGACGAACTACATGCTGCCAACTGGATCTCGACGGCACCTCGCGAGTCTCGCGAGCCTCGTGAGCCCCGTGAAGCTACCGAGGGAGATGCTTTGTCGACCATGCCCCCTCACAGCCTGACATCTCCGCCGAAATATCCGATATCCGCAGAGCGTGAACACGAACGTCACTCGGAGTCTTACACTACGGATCAATATCATTATCATAACCGCCGAGAGTCTGCGCCGGGAGCCCCTCACATTGGCCCAGGCTCTGGGGCATCAATGGAATTGCCTCCATCCGATAACTCTCCCCGCAGAGCTATGAGCGATACTGAAAGCAGTGGCCGTCCACAGCAGCAATCGAGTCATTCGCGTCGTGCCGATGATGAAGACCCGGATGCCAATCAACGGCTGATGCAGGCCATTCTCGATACGGTTGATCATCATGCTCGGGTTGCGGCCGCAGTCCAGGAGAAGGAACGTGGTGCCGGTACGGGCCCGGGTCCGGGTGCTGGTGCGAGCGCGGAGCGAGGCAGCGACTTGACTGGAGAGCGAACTGAACGAGTTGCAGAACGTCCTGGGGAGAAGAACAACTTCAACCGTAATGATCGCGATGCGGATCGGGATCGTGACCGAGAGCGGGACCGATGGATGGTGCAGACCTAGACTGCATTGATTCCGCCTACCGCGATTAACTCTTTTTTCAAGTGTAAATATCTGGGTTTGTTTTTTCTTCCGCTCTTCCTTTCCTTACTTGTATTTGCGTTGTATAGCTGCGAGCGATGGCGAAAGGGTTGGAGGGTGTCTATTGAGCGCATATACTATATCCATGATTGATGTCTTATCACTGCAAATGAACCTGAAGCTTTTTACATTCCACTAAAGTGTTTGCGGGATGCTAACTCCAGATGTCTTGATTGCCTCGGATATCATCCCCGGACCCCGTACTTAGGGTACATAGTAACGGATATACATCAACCGTCCACCCCACCAAATGCTTATACGATGCTGACCAATGTGAGGAATTCATTCCGTGTGGGTCATCGAAAGCGGTTATATCCTATTCCATTCAGTGCATGGGAGAGACATAGCAGATCAGTTTGTATTACGCGTCCATTCTGACATGTACTATATTGAACATTGATTCTATTCTCCGGAGGGGGTAGTACTATCGGATATAGTATAGCATATACCATATGGTAGCGGGGATATACAGAGGATATAGATGTACTTCCGTAGTAATTCCGCCGCGCTGAGTGGGCGGACACTGCGGGGTCCCGCCGAACTTGAACTCAAACTTGAATGGAGAGAGCTCGACTCACCCCACCACAACTTCCCCCCATCGGCAATCCCGGAGCTGCCCAAGTCCCGGAAAACTGCAACGGTCTTGTTAAAAAAAAGAAAAATGGCTCTGTCCCCAGATTTGTATTTCTTGAACCTCCCAGAAGGTTAATTGTCATCTCATTCTTTATCCAATCCCCTTCAATTGCAACCGCAACCATGGACCCCTCCCTCGTCAAAATCCCTCCAATGAAGGACCTGACGGCCGAGAATATCACCGAAAATGTCATCACCATCAACTCGCTCTGCCAAGATGAGCGCATGAAATACGTCCTCGAACGCCTGGTCACACACCTGCACGACTTCGCCCGCGAAACCCGACTCAGCAGCGACGAATGGATGACCGGCCTCCGCTTCCTGACGGAAGTCGGACAAATCTGCACAGATGTCCGGCAGGAATTCATCCTGCTGTCCGACGTCCTGGGTCTCTCCATCCTCGTCGACAGCATCGACCACCCCAAACCCCCCGGCTCGACCGAGGGCACCGTGCTAGGTCCCTTCCATACGCATGACGCGGAGGAAATGCCCGCCGGTGACTCTATGTCACACGATCCCAAGGGTGAGCCCTTACTCGTGGTCTGTACACTGCGCGATACTGAGGGTCGCCCTATTGAGAACGTCAAGATTGATATCTGGGAGACTGATTCCTCCGGTCACTACGATGTGCAGTATGCGGGGCGTGAGGGGCCTGATGGTCGTTGCATCATGCGCTCCGATAAGGAGGGTATCTTCTGGTTCAAGGCCATTACACCTGTTCCCTATCCAATTCCACACGATGGACCTGTGGGTCGGCTGTTGAAGAAACTCCATCGCCACCCGTATCGCCCTTCGCATATGCATTTCATGTTTCAAAAGGAAGGCTACGATCATCTAATCACGTATGTTCCCTTCCCTCCTTCCGCACTCATTCCTTTCTTCGGCTTTTTCTCATTCAATGCACTTGATATTTTGGGTCGTTACTAACAATTTCAGTGCTCTTTACCTCCGAAATGACCCCTACGAGACCTCCGACGCTGTATTCGGCGTCAAGGATTCTCTAACCGTCGACATCGGAAAGGCCGACTCGGAGATCGCAAAGAAATACGGCGTGCCTGAAGGTCACGCCCTACTGACCTATGACTTTGTTCTTGTCTCTGATGCTGAGACGAAGGAGCTGCGCGCGCACAATTCCAAGGTGGCGCTGGATAAGCTAGGCCGCAAGGTCAAGATCGTCAACGGTCTGCCGATTCCTGATCTGGACTAAATATAAAGAGATACATTGGACACGAGTAGTAGTGTATATGAAAACAGAAACATAATGTCAGCACTGAATGAAATGAAATTAATCGCGGAAAATGGACATGGATTACATGAACTACATGAATATTATTTCTATCTAACGACTGCCTCTGATACCTACATAGTCTCGCTACAATTCCAAGGTTATCAAAAATGGGGAGAAATAGACGAAGATGGAATACGAGGACTTGATCATCGCCAATTCCATCAGAATCCTTAATCTGGCATATGAACCACGCAAATCATTCACATCACAAGACTGGTCTGATGATTGCTTTTTTTCATTCTGTGTCCCCCAATTCCTCCATCAATCTCGGAATATAACTTCACGACATAACACTGATTGGAAGATCGATCATGATTGCCTCTCATAACCCATGAGATATTCAGAAGCTGTGCTCCGTACAACTATCCACAAGTGAGAGGCTAGTCTCAAATACCTCGTCAGGGTCTGCGGGCTAGCCATTTAGGGTTATTCATTTCTTCCCCGTGTCCGTTAAATAAACTTCCGGTGCAACACTCCTTGAAACATGGGGTAAAAAGAAAAGTGGAGCTCATGTCTAGACTCTCCCCAGAGTCTATACATGCTGTCCTATTTCTGGGGAGCTGCTGCGCGTGTTGTTCGCTTTCTGGTTAGTATTTTTACTTCTGACCCCTTCATCACACGATAAGTCACTATGCGGCTTATCTTTCTACTTGCAGCGGCATATGCATGTGCTGCTCTGAGACTTCCTGACCAAGAGGTTCTTGCCGAGCTTTCTGGATTGCTCGGCAACGACCAATCTAGTCAAAATGACGAAATAGGGATTGATTCTTGGTGGTCAAAAATGGTCGACTTGGCGCAAAGCGGCCACAATTCGGCCACAAAGTTTGCATCGGGCGTGCTGGGGCTTGATGTAAGCTTGGATGGGGACTTTGCAGTTCCTCGAGATGAAGATGACTATGAAGACGATCTTGATGGCCAAGATTATCTTAGTCGTCATCGCGATCATCCACGCCATCATCATCATCACCACCATCCTCATCATGGTGGACCTGAGTGGGATCCTGGGTATGGAAGACCTGGCCGAAGACGCCCAGGCAGAGAGCCTCACTATGGCGGACCCGGAGGAGAACCTGGCTATGGCGAAAGGCCTGGGTACGGAGAAGGCCCTGGGTATGGCGGCCCCGGTTATGGCGAGCCTGGATGTAGATTGCCTGGACATGGCTCTGGGGGTGGAGGTGATGATGGGGGACCTGGTGGTGGAGGACCTGGCGGTGGAGGACCTGGCGGTGGAGGACCTGGCGGTGGAGGACCTGGCGGTGGAGGAGGTGGATATCCTGGTGGCGGTGGAGGAGGATATCCTGGAGG